>CM059287.1:8542778-8620278 GCA_030347295.1 Setipinna tenuifilis | reverse complement strand
GGCATGTGCCTTAAACACCTGCTACCTGACATCAGTTATCTCCTTTTCGCCTTGATATTTGAAATACGTCAACAGGCACACAGTCGGATAATGAATGAACTGAGTTGTTAAGATAAGGGCCGGTTGACATATTTCCAAGTCCCATGGCTGTCATCAAAAGGGCAGAATTGTGTGCCATCTTCAAAATGTGTGGTGTTACTCGCCCAGCTGAACAAGGATATTGGCTGCAACGCGCTGATCATGCCGTAGGGAGGCGCCATGGCACCACCACAGTACTGTAGGCAGGCGCAAAAGACATATGCGGTAAGTTTTGGATTCATTCTAAAATCCCACCCAAAAGCTCACATACGTCTCTTGACATCCATGTCCTTTTCTTTCTCACAAAAAAGTTACAAACGTGATTTCTGAAGATAGGCATAATGACTTCAGACGTTTTGATCCAAAATCACACGGGCTGTTTTAAAATTACCTGGTTCTACCTAACGAAAGTGGATTTAACGAATTCGTTGTCACACCTGGCAGGTGGCGTGTACTAATAGCAGTTATTTCACTTAGTTAATGGCTGAAACAAAATCACAGTACTAGACTGTAGATTCCAAAGCCAGAGCGCCCAGCGCTGGTCTTGTTCTTCTAGTGGGTAATGGCAGGGTAGGAAATTGGCCAGCAAGGACAGAAACAAAAACAGTGGTATTTATTAATCCTGGATGTGGTGAACCATGATACGTGTGACATATTGTGCAGCAGGGCTCACACACAATAGGTAAACAAGCAAGCTTCTTGGCACCTGCACGGAGTCGCTGGCTGAAAAAAGTTACATTTTAAAGGCATATATAGCCCACAGAACACTATAACAGCCCACATAATGTGTGTGTGTGTGTGTGTGTGTGTGTGTGTGTGTGTGTCCATCATACCCTTAAATAGAACTTACATTTTAAAGGCATATATAGCCAACAGAACACTATAACAGCCCACATAATGTCTCTCTCTCTCTCTCTCTCTCTCTCTCTCTGTCCATCATACACTTAAATAGAACTTGCAAAAGGCATATACAGCCCACAGAACACTGTCCATTGGACATGTCCGCCACACACCTGCATAGAACTTGTTAGCAGAACATCTTTGCATGTGTGTGTCAATTAGGTCTTTCTATATGCAGTACCGACCTGTGGCTTGCTGTGCCGATGCCCAGACCAAGTCTGTCAAGCAAGGGCATCCCATTAATTCACAGGCCTGCACTCAATTTATATGTATATATTTAAAAAAAATTAAAAGTATATGTGCGTCTGTGTCTGTGTCTGTGTTTGTGTGGGTGTTTGTGTGTCAAGTGGGTCCACAAGGCAGTGCTTGACACAGATCCAGCACTTCACTGTGTCCAGTGGTGTTAACGATCCTTCTGCAACAGTCTGACGGGCCTGCAGGGGGCTTATGGATCCATAACCAGTACACTGATGGAGAATCAATTAAGAGACGCTTTATGTGCATGTCCGTGTGTGTGTGTGTGTGTGTATGTGTGTGTGCGTATCTGTGAATGTGTGTGTGTGTGCCCTAATGTGTGTATGTGTGCGCATTAATGTGTGTGTGTGTGTGTTTGCGTTTATGTGTGTGTGTGTGTGTCTGTGCGCGGATGTGGGGGTTAATGTGTGTGTGTTTGTACAAAGTTTCTGCAAAGAAACTGTAAAACTATGGCTGAAAAACATGACCTTTTTGCCCACTAGGACATCACCAATGCAAACACAATTGCTGCCTACTGACTGCTGCTGATGGTCAAAGACCTGGCCAACTCCTCCACATTACATGGGTGGTGCTGTAGTCAACAAGTGGTGTTAGAACTACTTCTATCTATCGATCTATTATTATTTATCAATGCAAGGAATGTCTGTCTGTGTGTTTGTCTGTTCCATGCATAACTCTTAAACCACTCATCCGCCTGCTCTCATTATTGTTTTACAGGGGTATAGCTTAAGGGCCTTGGAGGGCTGACGACCTTTGAACTACACCGGCGGCAATGCAGTTTTTCATGAATGTGGTGTTTTGTTTTGTTTTTTGTTTTTTTGTTTTCCCGCTTGGGCCCCCAATGTAGTTTAGAATCACATCTGACTGAAGGCCTTTTTCAGACGGAACAGAAAAGAGCACCGACGAGCACAACTTTCAGCGGAAAGTTTTTAGGAAAGTACAACTTTCCTAAGTGAACCATCACGACATGTTTTTTTTTTTTTGGTGGTGACAAAGTAACGTCCTTGCATTGACAAAGCAACGTGGTGACAAAGCACAAAGGTATGAACGTGGGCAGTTCACGGGCAAGCGCTTCCGCTCCCATTGTAACTGTTGCAGGAACTAGCTCCGACATTGGGCTGGACGGTTTGGAAACAGCTAGAGTGGCACAGTGATGCCAGTGAGCAGCAAGAGGGGAGATCATGCAGGGGATACCTGCACTGTAAACCCGGATAAGTTAATACAACTCAAAACTTTTGTTGTAACTGATTACGTCAATAGTTTTGAGTACATTAACTATATATTTTAATTTAAGTTAATTTAAAAGTTTAAGTACAAAATTCATGTACTTAAACTTTTAAATTGATTTAATTAAAATATTTAGTTAATGTACTCAAAACTGAAATTTGAGTACATTAGACTGAAATGTGTGAAAAGAATAGAAAGAGATATTGCATACAGCCTTTGAAAGAAAACAAAACTAGAAAAGTATCCAGAGAGTGCAACCTTCTGCCAAGCATTTTAACCCCCCCCCCCCTTTCCTTTCTTTTTTTTTTTAAAATTTTGTCAGTGGTATTTCCCAAGGTATTTCCCCTTATTTTTTGGTATGATAGTCAGCAAACTGATTTTTTACCCAAAAAGAATCACCCCTAGACAGTGACAATACCAACATACTGTCAAAATTTCAAAATGATACATTAATGACTTTTAATGACAGACAGACAGACAGAAGGACAGACAGATAAACCAAGACATAAAACATAACATCCTTGGCGGAGGGAACAAAACAAAACAAGATCAATGAAATCAATCGAATGCAGTTGAAAAAAACATGAAACCTCTGCTCGAGACATGACTTATACGCCAGGGAGGATTCTCAAGGTACAGAAACCTTGAGATTCCTTAACAACGATGTGTTGGCATGCACAAACAGGTCTGCACTGTCGAGTGAGTAATTTTGTTTACATGAACACATGAGTCATACATAAACAGATGAGTCTGAAACAATCAATGAAGATGAGAGAATCTGAACTGAAATGTATGGGCAGCTGCAGTGCTTACTGATGAACTGCCCTAACTTTTCCCATATAAGTGTCGGTGACACTTTATTTTATTTCCCCTGTTACATTAATTAGGTACAGTGTAACAAAATGTGTAACAACATGTGACATTAGGCACTTACACTGTATCATAAGGTTAGGCTTAGGGTTAGTGTTACGTATGTACGGTGTAAGTACGTAATATTACATGTTGTTACAGGAATTGTTGTTGTACATGTTGTTGTTGAAGGAACTGTAAAATACAGTATTACCTTTTGTAGGAACCGTCAAGTAGACATCACCTCCTGCAATCCTTAAAGAAAAACTCCAGTGTAAAATGACAATTAGCATGTTAAAACATTATACAGAGTTGGTATGTTTACTGAGGAGCAAAACTGCAATAGCCTGTTGCATTTTGAACGTTACTTTTTAATTTTTTTTTACTCTTTTATCCAAGTAGACTAACACTGCTAGTACTAAGGGCATAGGGAAAGTTTGAAGATAACCATTAAAAAACATTTTAAACCATTAAAAAAAGCTTGAAGAAACACTTCATTGGTAGTATAACAAAGGTCCTGACATTCAAAATGAGGCACGGAGAACTTTGTTAGTGTAAACATCGTCTAATGAAAAAGACTTTTTCTTAGAGTTTTCCTTTAAAGAACACCTTTATGCCAGACTCAACTCTGCTCTGGACTTCAGAAGTGAGTCCTCATTGGTAAGCAATGAATACTTAATGCCCCCCCCCCACCACCTCGGCTTCTGTGCATCTCAGAGACTTTGTGTCCGGCTCCCTCCAAGGGAATTACATTATTCAGGAACTAAGGACACAGGACTTAATTCCACCACATTATTCCAAAAGTCTGGCCCAGAGCACCATCGCTGGCACACTCACCTCACACAAAAACACAAAGCTTCCACCTTTCAGACAGCACCTCGGGCTATACAAGCCTGCCACATCCCAATGGGAATTCTTTTTTTCCCCTTAAGAACACACAATATTCTGACACCATAACACACATAAACCATACCTCCATAGTCAATACTGACCCATCATTGAAATGATAATCTGGCTCAGACATGGACTTTTGTGACACTCTGCAACATGAACACCTGGTTATGCTGTTTTGCCATGAATATGAATAATTTCATCTTTCAGCTTCTGGGCTTATTCAGCCGAGGACAGAACAGTATCTACAAAACAATATGGCTAATTTTGCATGATTCCAAAAGGATTTGTTGAACACATTTAGAGTTCTGAAAAAGTATCTTATTCTTGCAGTTCTTCATATTTGAATGACACTAGAAAGTTTCAGGATAAACAGGCTGACGAGTGCTGTACAGTTAAGAGGCGGCTTATAAATAAATAAATAAATAAATAAATAAATAAGGTGACCACACACCTGTCCTCACTTCTGTGCAGGCTTGCAGTCCAATCCCAGATTCAATTTCAGATCCTACTGATGGTGTTCAAAGCTCTTTAGTTAGGTCCCCTCTCCTTCCCAGCTATATTGCCCATGTCATTCATCCTTATGTACCTCCTGGGTTGGCTATTGGATCTTGGATCTTGCAGCAAAGGTCTGCTTAGCAGTCCTGCCTGGTCTTGCCTTTGCCAAAAATGTGACACAGCTTTTGTGGTTGCTGGTCTCGTGTGCTGTGGAACCGACTGGCATTACAAATGCCCCCTGCATCACAGAAGGGGATACGGTTTTTAAACCCAGGATCAAAACACTCCTAAATTTTGAATAGCCTTACCCTGTTATGTTCTGCCATTGAATGTTTGGCTCTTACTGCTGTCGTAGTTAATCTGTTAATTTTTAAGAGTATATTTTAATTTTTTCGTTTTGTTTTTGTTATCTAGCTAATGCACTATGCACAGCATTTTGTCAGTGCAAGGTGTTTTAAATGGGCACTAGAAATAAATTGTACTTAGTTGTTGGCATTTTGCCATAAACATTGTCATTTGTAATCAAACAGTATTCATGATTCATGAACAGTATTTATGATTATCCAGTCCCAATAAAAGCACACCATCATCATTAGAAACCTGTGGTTATCAACAACTGGTTCTGACCCACAGGAGCATGGTCACCATGGTAGACACTACTTTGGATTCGTGTCATTACAAATGGCACGCTAATGTCATGGATTGCAGAATATTTTCATAAATACAACAAGGAGAGGCTGGTACACTATTCTGAATTCTGTTCTCTATACTACTAGGGAAGGAAAGACTTGTTTATTGCCAAACATCGCCAGTCTAATATTTATTTCTGACCGACTGTGAGAAAAGAGACTGTGCAAGCCAAGCCTGCCAACCCCAACCCAGGACTTACATTAGTCAAGAAAGTTAACAAACTTCCCATGTAGCCAATTATAGATGACATTTTGTGGGTTACTGCTGCCAAAAAACTTTACTAATGAAGTCAGACATTTGAGTTGCAAGGGCCCACCAACTGTCAACCAAGAATTAACAAGGTCCACCAAAGTCTTGGTGATTTGGTGTAAAATCATATTCTTTACTAAATTAAAATATATATGTATGAAAATAATTTTCAAACAAAGGTAGACTTATTATTCAGTTCTGAGTTGTTGGCTCAGAGGGCTGTGCAAAGTCCAGTTAATGAATTTATCTTCAAAAGGCATCAGTGGTGGTTTTTGTATATGCACCATGGTGAACAGGACTATATACACCTTTAGCAAAAATAAGAACACTAACATAAGCAGAAGATACCTCATGGCTCTTCTGTCTAGAAAATAGTTTGTCAAAAAGTGTAAACTTGAAAAAAACCCAAAAAATAAAAAATAACACTCTTGTGTTTTTAATTTGCTTTCAACCAGTGGTAGAATAGTTGTTCTTTTTCAAACAATGGTAGAATAGTTGTTCAGTTCTTAATTTTCAACTGTGACATAAAAGACACAAAAGCGAATCACAAAACAAGCCAATTATTACAATCACCAAAATCAATCTGTCCTGTTTTCGCTTTCTAATAAGACAAGTTATCCAAATTAACACACAATTGTTTTGTTTTCCCAGCCTTCCTGGAGTGCAAACATAACACATGATACAAAGAACACGAAAATGATGCACAAAATCCACCTTAAGATCCATTACTGTTTATTGCCTCTCCATATCGTGAAGAGTTTCTTTCCAACACTGATGCACTGCATCAAAACAGCTTTGTGGGCATTACAATTTTGTTGCAAAGTTTGAAAATGAAGAGTTTTGTTTTGAAGGTGAGATGAAGAGATGGTGTGTGTGTGTGTGGGGGGGGGGGTATACTGAAGGGATCTGAATGTTGTGGAAAGGTGCACCGAAACACAACAAATTGAAATGCAAATGTCCGTGTTGTATCCTCCTGCGATATGAACAACAAAGCAACAAAGCACCCTTGTCCACACGCATCACCACACACGTAAAAAGAGAGCATTAGGCTTTGTGTTATGTCGTGCTCTCTTTTGTAAGGGCAATGTTTTTCGCATTACAGGGAACAGTCAGTACTCTCACTGCGCTTTAGTGGCTGAGGTAGGCCGCTCCATTGCCTCCATCTTGAGTGAAGAGTACAATAGCCGAACAACCTGGAGTGTGGAAAATAGTAGTGTTTGTCCTCCCACGGTATCAAGCCTATAGCCATGCGTTGTCAGGTTGCTGCAGGTAAGAACAAAATAAAACCCTTGTGTGGTTTAAAAAACAAAAAAAAACAAAAAACAAAACAAAACAAAATAACTCTCTTGTGTTTTTAACTCGCTTTCAAACCAGACACATCATCAAAAAAAAAAAAAAAAGATCATGGATCAATAATCAATTCAAAACTGAGATTGGAGGCATCGGGAAGTTGTCCCTCGAGTGGATTAGATCTCAGATTGACGGTTTTCAGGGCGGGCATGCTGGACAGCTTCTCCAGAGGAAGATCTGGGTGGGAATAAGAACAGACACACCACATGACATGAATGAAGCCCGGCAGTCACATGACCAGCTTGCTGGACATACATTTGATATAAAAACAAATAAACAAACAAGATATTGACAAGTGTTGCTGTGATGTTGCCATTACTATGTATGCATGAAAAACAAACAGTGAAGTAGTGAAGGTGAAAGACAAGTCGACCATGTTGATATTGAAGCCCTACAGTCCAATGATCAGCTTGCTGGGGAAGATGATAGCACAGCATGGTATACATTTGATATAAACACAAACTAATAAACAAACAAACAAACAAACAAGATATTGACAAGTGTTGCTGTGATGTTGCCATTACTATAGGTCACTTAGAATAGAGCTGTTGAAAACATGTGTTGAATATGACATTACTGTACGCATTAAAAAACAAACAATCAAGTAGTGAAGGTCAAAGACAAGGTGACCATGTTGATATTTTCTTCAACTGCACAACTTCACGTGACACACTACTACTACTATGACCTGCAGATCAGTGGCACGGTGGTTAAGCCCTCTGCCTTCCACCTAACCTGCTTTAATTTGTTTAGTTTCGTTGTACAGGCAACTTGTTCAATGACAATCAAGGTCTTGAAGCCTTAATAACAGAGCAGAACAGGAAATCACTGCTGCTGCCTATTGCCTATTGACAGTTGCCTGACAACCAGTGTAATCAGAGAGAGAGAGCTGTGCTAGCTTGGCTGCCCTAAGTTTGAGACTTTCCTTAAGGATTTAAATTTAAAAAGTTGTTAAAAGATGCTTCTAAACCAGATGGATGTAAGCACCAGTATACTGCCCAAAATAGCCAAAAGGCAGTAACTAGATATTTTGCCAAAACTGAGTTTAGACTGTAAACTGCCTTTATAACACCTCTTTTGTCTTGTGACTAAATATCTTGTTTCTTCCTATTAAGGAAGTACATAAAAGCATTACAACTATTTTACATGTTTACCTGCGCAGTATGACAACTGTAAAAGGCATTTTTCTCAGTTTCCATGTTTACATAGTAGTTACTGCACTTTGCCTTTGTAGGGCAGAGTAAATTCTCACTGTTTTTTTTTTTTTATTTCACATCCTTGCTCATTTCTGAGAGAGAGCGCCAGGATCTTTCGCGGTAACCTCCTAAGTAGATGTTACACTCCCGTGTACCTTGGTTGCTTTTAATAAGGGAAGCTGGGCAAACAAAATGTACTGTACTGCGGCTCCTTTCATTAAAAGCGCCACATTACTGTTTGTACTGTCTGTCTCGCTGTTCTGTACCCACAGAGACTGCCCTGCTGCCAGTGTGCTTGTGTGGTTATGGAGTACTTGCTTTGAACTCCAGACAGAGACTCTGATTGGACACCGCTCTTCACACACATTGATATGTATGAAATACATACACTGTAAACCCGGATAAGTTAATACAACTGAAAACTTTTGATGTAACTGATTACGTCAATAGTTTTGAGTACATTAACTATATATTTTAATTAAAGTTAATTTAAAAGTTTAAGTACATGAATTTTGTACTTAAACTTTTAAAGTTCACTTTAATTAAAATATATAGTTAATGTACTCAAAACTATTGACGTAATCAGTTACATCAAAAGTTTTGAGTTGTATTGACAATCCGGTTTTACAGTGTATGAGTCAGAGGTGTGTGGCAATTTCAACTCATCGTATTTTGGTCTCATTTTATCTCCATTTTTTTCCTTTTCATGTATTTTTTTTTCTTTGCAGGTGCATTATGTGTGTTGCAAAGTCTGTTGCATTGGAGGGAGATATGCCCGATTACGCAAATGTGTTTACGATGGCTCAGGTATCCACTCCCGTCGTGTGGACATCCGTATCATCATGTAATTGCAAAAGGTATGCCTGGCACCTTATGGTAACACCTTAGAGGCCTACAGCAGAAATACAGACAACTCCCCAGGCCAATTTTAGTAAAGTAAATGTTCAATTCCTCCGCCCCCCCCCCAAAAAAACCCCCCCATTCATCAAGTTTGAAGACAGCTCCACTGATGTAGCCAGTGATGTGAGCCCTCAGGGGGATGGGCGATGCTGGATATTCAGACACATTTCCACATCTTCTGTGCAAGCGGCCATATCCAACTCATATTTATATAAAAATCCCCTCTACACTCAGCTTCCTCCTCTATTTGCTGTAACCCCCCCCCCCCAGAGAAAGGCTCCAGGGGAAATGAATAGGACTCTCTCAATCTGACAGCAGGAATAAGCACTCTGATCCTTGCCTGGCTGAGTCTGCCATAGCTGTGTGTGTGCGTGTGTGTGTGTGTGTGTGTACGTGTGTGTGTGTGTGTGTGTGTGTGTGTGTGTGTGTGAGTGAGTGAGTGAGTGAGTGAGTGAGTGAGTGAGTGAGTGAGTGAGTGAGTGAGTGTGTGTGTGTGTAAATGAGTGTGTGTGTGTGTGTGTGTGTGTGAGTGAGTGAGTGAGTGAGTGAGTGAGTGAGTGAGTGAGTGAGTGAGTGAGTGAGTGAGAGTGTGTGTGTATTGTCTGTGTGTGTTTTAGACAGCAGGTATAAGCAGATGAAAGTACACCCAGCAGCACTCTGATCCTTACCTGGCTGGGTCTGCCATGG
Organism: Setipinna tenuifilis; assembly: GCA_030347295.1. NCBI lineage: Eukaryota > Metazoa > Chordata > Actinopteri > Clupeiformes > Engraulidae > Setipinna > Setipinna tenuifilis. Next base: position 8,610,508 of record CM059287.1, on the reverse strand, counting down.
CTGTGTGTGTGTGTGTGTCTGTCTGTGTCTGTGCCTGTTGTCTGTTCTTGTGTGTATGTGTGTGTCAGTGTGTGTGTGTGTGAGTGTCAGTGTGAGTGTGTGTGTGAGTAAGTGAGTCAGAGAGAGACACACAGAGAGACAGAGAGTGTGTAAACATTCAGTTCCTGATGCTTAACTGTTCAGTGTGAGGACTCTAACTGGTCATTAAAAAATGAAATTGGCATGTAATTTGATAATATAATGGGATTAAAAGCAGCTACAGCAAGCAGTCTAGCACGAATGGAGCTGTATTGAAGCAGCACACTGCAAAACCCTGTCAGATAGCTTGCACAAAAGGCTTTGAGTGTCCTTCCTTCAATAAACAAGAAACAGAAATCCATTTCAGTTCATACTAAAAAATATATATATATTTTGGGAGGGAACAATGGATACAATATTGTGTTACGCTGTTGCATTTGTTCAAATAAAACAATTACAGAAAATGTGATGAATTCTACTCGCCTCATTTCCCTCCCCGAGAAGGCTTGCTGGTTGCAGTTTTCCCCACTGGCTTGCTTATTAGTTTTTGTATGGTGGCAAAAGAACCTAATTTTTTTTCCCAATTAATTCCAATATCCCCCAAGAGCACCCTATCTTAAGTTCATAGATAAAAAGCGGAAAACACACGAGACAAATGTGTACCCAAGGAAGGAAGGATGACTGCCAGGAAGCTAACGTGAACTCACCTGCCATGGCTCACTGTTACATAAAACATGTACCATTTAGGTGTTTGTACTCTACAATGGAAACCATACACTTTTTTTTTAAAGAAAAAAAAATGTCCAGTTTAGTTGAAAACCTAGTGAAAACTCATTTCTTCGAATGAGTTTGAGGAAAGGCAACTATTCCGTGTCAAGTTGTGTATAGACAAAAGTAAACAAAACGTGATACACAACAGTTACATCTACTTAACTCATCTGACAACAACGAGTTTTCTTTCCTTTTTTTTTGAAAGTAACCTACACTTATTCCTTTTCGTAGTGTACTACTCTTCAAATACGCGTAGTAGGCATCTATCTGTTTGAAGGTAACACAGGGTACATAAGGCTTCAGGCACTGCTTTAACTTCAACACTTATTCATTGTTCATTACTGCGAACTGTAACTATAGCAGCAGGTGTCTCCGCGGTGATACGTCAGAAGAACCCATTACTGGTGCGAGTTTCTGCTTGCTTGTCACTAATCCACTCACTCCACCTGTCACTACCACCCCCACCCCCCCTCCTCACCCCACCCCACCCCCTTCCCATCCTGTGTCACGCAACTGTGAGGTTTTTTTTTAAACCCGCTAGGTGGTGAAGTCCTTTAATGGTTTTCTGTATGGGGGGAAAAGGCTCTTTTCTTTTTTTTTAACCACCTACACTGCTCTACAAAGGCGAAGTGGTAGTAACTACATGAGCATAGAAACTGAGAAATATGCCTTTTAAGGCTGTCACACTGCCAAGTCAAACATGTTATACATACAATAGAGGTGATTCTTTTGTCTACTTTCTTAATAGCAAGAAGAAAGAAATTTCTGTTCCAAGACAAAGGAGGTGTTATAAAGTAAATGTCCAGTCTAAGCTCAATTTGACAAACTATGTCTGCTAGTTGCTGCATTTTGACTCTGCAGGGCAGTACATCCCACTGGCCTCCTCCTCAAAGTATTACTAATATATGCATAGTCTCAAAGTTGCTTTCCCAGATAACGTCTACCTAACTACTGCTCGGTACAAACTGCTGACAGGTTGTATGGGAGATGATGCAATATTTTCAGGCATTAAACACTAAAAAGCTGGGTCTAGCCTGAAACGTGACTTGGCACGGAAGATAAGATGACAAAGTTAAACACTGTGTTGAAAATGTTCTTCTTACTTAAAACAGTGGTGCCTGTCCTGATCGTACACCTACAGCAGACCGTAAGTGACTGATTATCTCTTAATGCCTCCGTGCCATGCCGTTTTGAGCTTTGCATTATAATACATTTTGTACAATATTACAAGAATCATCTTTTTGGATGTCATGTCACGACCATCAGGCACTCCAGGCCATGGTGATGCGGAGGGCTAGGGGGTGGAGGGCGAGTTGGGATTGCCAGGGGGCAGTTTTATGACACTATTCATATTGTCATTATTAATAATATGGGGGCTCAATAAGGGGGCTGTATTTTTTTCAAAGGGTCCAACATTTTTAGCAACACCCCCTGCTTCAAACAGCAATATCAAGTCCGGGTAGAGAAGTGCACATTGCACAATGAGATAGCAATGTATTGGCATCATCACAATGACGTGGAGGAGGCCGGTTGCATTTTTGTGTTGCATTTTTCCCTCTCTGCATGCGACCTGGTAAGTGGACAAACTTTTCACAGACTGTCAACGTCTTTCAGAGGTAGTACTGCTGCAGTGTCTTACAGCCTTGCTTGTTGTCTTACACCTGTCGAGTCAGAGAATTTTTTGCAAACTTCCAACAGTGCACTTTCAATTGCATTAGGGAACGGATAGGCCTATGACAGGGAACAAAATGCATTTGACATATTGGACAGAGAAGCAGTAGTGAATCTTCAGCTAGCCGCATTGCAGGAAGGATTTTTTGCACCAAGAGCAAGAGTACCATTCAGTATACATACAGAGTACACCTGCAGAGCAGCCAAGAGAGATACAGTGGGGCAAAAAAATATGACAGAGGCCTGTAATTTTCATCATAGGTATACCTCAACTATGACAGACAGAATGAGAAAAAAAATCCCAAAAAAATCACATTGTCTGATTTTTAAAGAATTGACTACGTAAATACTTTTTTGCCCCACTGTATGTTATCCATGTGCCACAGTTAACCACGGTCAGAACCTGGTGTTTTTTCCCGGTGTAAAAAAATCACTGATTAATCAAGCTGATATGCCCCTACTACAGCTATATAAAAAAAACAACAGCATGATTACTCTGTGGTGTGAGATGCAAGTGTCTGATTTGTATTTGTAGACCAGACCGTGAAGAGTATGCTACGTGATCCGTATTTTTATAAACCTAGTCTCATGATAAGACCTTTCCTCCACCAATGTTTCTTGGCATCGCAGTCAGAGCACGTTTTCTGCCATCCCAAGTTTGAGGCCTGGCCGACCACTGGCTGTTTCTCTTTGCCATTCCTTCAAGCTTTTGACCACAGCTTACAAAAATGTATTTAACATATTGTACAGAGAACCAGCAGTGAATTTTTACCTAGCCGCACTGCAGAAAGGATTTTCACACACTTCGAGAGAGTGTGTCATTCAGTACACAGTACACGTGCAGAGACCATCCATGTGACACACGTTAACCACATGCGTAGAAGACAGGGCAGAAACTGGTGTTTTCCTCAGTATAAACAATCACTGATTAATCAGCTGATACGCCCTTACTACAGCTATAAAAAAACTCTATTACATGATTTCTCTGTGGTCTGAGATGCAGGCAATTTCACCAATTTCACTGCATGTCCTACTCTACCCAGTGTGTCTATGCATGATGTGACAATAAACCATCCTTGTATCCTTGTAAGCGTAGGAAAAGGAAAAAAAAGTTTTTTTAAAAAAAGGTAGTAAGGTTGAAACCTTGACGAATGTACAAACAACAATAGTTCAACTTTACTGAGTCTTCCAAGGATACACATTGCTTACCCACCAGAGAGCTATTGGTAGGGAAAAGAACAAGGATATTTGACATAACAGAGACTGAAAAATAAACTGGTAGCTAACACTAACTGAATGGGGCATTAAAACTAAGTTTTAGTGTCATTTCTCTATGCCCCATTCGTCAGTGTTTGCTACCAGTTTTTTTGTTATTTTTTTCAGTCTATGTTGTATGAAATGAAATCTTCTTGTTCTTTTTTTTTTACCAACAGCACTCTGGGACCTCGAACAACAGAGCTATGGATTGATTCACAACAAACCTCTCCTTTAAGGTACCATGACCGTGAGGGTGAAGTACTCTCAGAGGTGGGGGCAGCATGGGGAGCATCAGGAAGAGATGTGATGTCACGTTATGTTACATTACATTGCATTTGGCGGACGCTTTTATCCAAAGCGACTTAGAAAAAAAGGAGGACATAAGCTAACAGAGGTGTAAAGAGACACTGAGTAAGCAAGCAACCTTTATACATACAGGGAGGAGCAAGGAGTGTCTTAGTAAGTTTCCCAGAGGAGGTACACTACAGACATACATACTCCCACATGGGGACAGAGAAAGAGAAAGTTGGTTTAGTGATTGTTAGTTTTGTTGGGAAGGGAAGCATTTGTTAGTTTTGTTAGGAAGGGAAGCATTCTCGGAAGATGTGATGTGCAATCCCACCATGTATGTTGACATTTACACAGTTGGCAATGGAATTAAGGGGCAAGCTGCTCCCCTTTAAAAAGTGGCATTTCAGAAAAGACCATTTGTCATCCATTTTTTGACTACCGCCGACTGAAAACTCCTTGATAATTCTATAAAATGTATGATAATAACCTAGCGGGCTTTTGCGTCTGATATTTTAAAACAAGGAAATATTACATGAACAGAATGTCATGACAACCCTTGTCTTGTGTGTCCTGCATTTCCATTAGGTGTCCTTTCGTACCAATCAAACCTAGGCCATTACTTAAATCTAGTCCATTACTTTTTAAATGACAAAAACACTCGGGCGAAAGACGGCGAACACGGAGCGAGGTTTGATTAGACCTGCTGAGCCCTGCCTCAACACTCTTGCCACTGTGACGTGCGATCCAGATTTAATTTGTGTTGCTGGCTTTCCAGCGACATAAACGCTCCTTGATTAAGACTTACTGTTTTCTTAATTTATACCTTGCCAAAGGGCAGTCAACACCATTTAATCATCTTGTTGCTTCGCACGGTAAGTGTGTGTGTGTGTGTGTGTGTGTGTGTGCAACAGCATCGTTGTGATTTGTTTTTTATCCACAAGACGAGCACTAATCCCTTTTAATTAACGAATACAGGTTACTTAGTCATGGACAATCCATTAAAATGTAAACTTAGTTTAAGTTTACAATCGCCTACATACTAAAAAATAGAATAGGGTGACAAACACTCATTGTAAAGGTAAAATAAGGTAGTGTTCAGTCCTTTGTCTTGAGCAGATTTGCCACCATATTTGATCTTCATAAACGCATGCACAACATTAAACAATGCTTCATTAGGTAAGGAAATGAAGCAAAGAAAGTTTTAATTAAGTTGCTATTTGACAATATAAAAGAATGTCCCATAAGAGAACATCCCATTTGCATAATTTGAATATATTATTTCTTTTTTTTGGGGGACTATTTTGCTGAAGAGTTCCAAATGACTCCCTGTTCGATCCTTGCTGCAAATGAAATATGCTAATTGCCAACTGGTAATTCGCCCCTAAGTACTATGCTTACCAGATATCTCGTTGCTCTCCAGATTGATGCTCTCAAGTGTGGGGATTTCAGTCAGCCTTTCTGGAAAACTCTTCAGCTTGTTACGGGACAAGTTGATGCTTGTCAAGTGCTCCATGCCACCCACAGCATCTGGTAATTTGGTGAGGACATTGCCCTGGAGGTCCAATTCTGTGTAGAAGATTTCATCAGATTGATAACACAGAAATATTATATTTTTAACTGAATGAGAATTATGCTTCCAATGTCATAGCTTCAAGTTATAAAAAGAAAACAACTAAGGTCTGTGTAGAAAATTTCATCAGATTGACAACACAGAAATATTACTTTTTTACCTGAATGAGAATTATGCTTCCAATGGCATAGCTCCAAGTTATGAAAAAAAAAAAAACTAAGGCCGATGAGTATTTTAAGAAGTTCAAGTGTGAAGATAATTTCTTGAATAATATTTTTTGTAATACATGGATTATATGAATATGTAAAAAAGGTTTAATAAAACAAAGACAAGCTTCTAACTTTCATTCATACTTGGCTTACTATAACTGAATCAGTTATGTACCTCTTAGCTGAACAAACGTGGAGAAGAACTTGTTCGTTAGGGCTTTCAGCTCATTGTCGGCCAGTGTCATGCTCTGAATGTTCTCAGTGACGGTCCTCAACACCTTGAAGACTCCATCGGGGAAACTGATCAGCTTGCAGTGAGACAGATCTGTAAACATATCACGCCAGTTGGTTGAGGTAACTAGTAGAATCTCAGCATCATCACCGTAGTAACCCTCATACAAAATCCACACAGGATGGACTGGACATTTTTAACATGGAGGTGATTGGGCTTTTCTTGAGTAACCCCTTTATGGTTTAAAAAGACGTTACTGTGATTAGTTCACCTTTCATCAAATCAGAGTACGAGACATGGGCCTGATACAGGCTCTATCCTAATCAAACACCCTTGTCTGTGATACGGTAAATGGACATGCCGATTAGACGGGATAAATGAACACTAGACCGATTGATTGCACAATGCGCTTTGTCTCTGCCTACCTAATCACATAAGTGTGGTGACAGGACGTGCCCCCTCTGACACAGACAAACACACAAACACACATATACACACACACACACACACACACACACACACACACACACACACACACACATAACAGTATCTGGACGCTCGTCCTACTGATCTGGAGCAATAGTGCCCCCTGTTGGCTACTTAAAAAAACACATTACCAGAGAAGTCGTATGGGCTGCATCACCCTAAAGCAAGATTATGTACATCATTACAGTCATAGTAATGCACAAGAAAAGCATGCTGAATTTCTGATGATGCCATGGTTTAATGCTTTGCCAGTGACACCAATAAATTGGTAATAATTATGTTTTAATAACAGGGTAATAAGCCTATTTTAAAATTGGCCCAGCTATACCATCGAATTTCCTTACAACTAGGTATCAGGACATGTAAACAAACAATACAAGTAAGACATAAACACAACCAATGTCTTGATTACTCTGTTTGTGCTGTCAACATATAAACTGTCTTTATGACAGCTCACGCTATAGTATTTACATACACATTACAGATGGACAGCCCAATTCAAGAACTTTAGGCTAAGCGACCATTTAGGCTATTATTTCAGTACAATACTTGCCTAAATGATCCTTTCCTTCTTCAACTGCTTCGTTCACTCTTCTGGCAACATTGGCAACGTCCTGGGCCATCTTAAAAGGTGTTTGTCAAATCTAAAAGGGCAATGTTTAGTTCCAAATGCACCAGATGTTAAATAACATAATCAGTGTATAAGCAAAAACATAGCTGAATATCACATAAACAATACAACTACACTAAAGCTTATTTGAAACATCCCAGAGCTCTAACAGTCATTGTGACAGCATTCTATCTACCTTTTTCCCCAATTTAGACTGATATACCTCTCTAAATGTTGACACTGAATGGCAAACACACCTTCTTGTTTTACTATCAGCTTCACACAAGCTCTGTATACCTTCAAGTAGCCGTGACTACAGCCTAACAATGTACTGGCCTCACTACAAACGTATCAGGCGTCATTCATTCATTCATTCATTGCTGATACGGAAGTGAACTACAGAGGTTGGAAACACACCAATGCCGGGTATGCTAACTTTGTAACGACAGGCTACATCGCAGTCTAATTTTTGGTTACTTACTTGGCTATTTTGAAACGACGACTGTTTTTCAGAATACCCGACCTCTCGTGTCGTGGGTGCATTGAACAACAAAGGTTACAACAGTGTCGCTTTCAGCCAATCACACTCACACGACAGGACGGCATCGACAAATTTGGTGATTTGTGCTGATATTTTTAGCAGCACTAGGCACGCACAAATGCGCAAGGCGGCGGGCGCACAGTACCGAGTCGTTCCTTTAAACTGTTCGAGGTAAAAGCCATACTACATACAAAACTGTCTACATTACTTCCTTGAGAGTCCTCAGTTTGGCAGGCTTTAAGGACCACAAGGAAAGTTTGGGTCCATGTGGCTAGCTCGTTCCCTACCATAAATGCGCATGCGCATTACTAGTGCGCCTCACCGGCATGTATCACGCCAACATTCATTTTGCCATTCATTCAGAAGCTATTTTTCAGATGTTTCACTTGATAGTACAACCTTTACAGAATCAGCGTTACTGTAAAACCCTGCAAACCGTTTACATCCGAGAATACTGCATACAACTTACTGAAGTGTGGAACAATCTGTTTAAAACAGTTAGTCTCTCTCCATGTTACCAGTATCTCAGCACATGTCCCTGTCATTGGCCTTACTGTGGGATTTTACCCACGACCCATTGCATCAGTCCAAGTCTGTTGTCACGGACGCTGGTCACTGTGATACCATTCTGGAAATTCCAGGATGGGTCAACGTTTTTTATACAACCTAGGCTACTTGTTCTGTGGAACAAAAGAGCCCCACCATGCCCCAGCTTCGCCTCAAAGCCAGTTCAGGCAGGCCGAACACCATAGACTGTCTGCAAACTGTACACTGTGTGTGCTGTCAGTGCACATACCTCTCTAAAGTTTTGTAGGCTAGCTCCTCTGGAAATGTCCATGTTCAACCATCTGATCATACCAGTAGGTTAGAGATAAAAAAAAAAGGTTTTTGCAGTTTGGATGTAAAGCAGTTGGAGTTTTTGCTTTTCTACTTCCAGTTAGGGTGTATTATAGAGAACCTGAACAGCAAATGTCAGCCTAGATACACATCTAACATCTATAACTTCAAACAACAAACAAATAAGATATATTTCCATATAAACAGCAGAGCTATCAAGTAAGGATGTTACATGACAAATACACAAAATCCAGCAAATGTGCTTCAGAAATATTTTACATACACAGCGAGTTTTTTTTTTATTAGCAAGCCTTGGACTGTTCATAACACAATGATTTACATAGTCATTATTTCGCCAGCGTGTTCTGAGACACAATGAATAATGCACTGATAAAAAATCCACACACAGACCCTGATATGTAATATCCAACATTAGGTCTAGCCATCTGTTAAATGCCTTATCTTCCAGCTGGAAACATACTCTCTCATATCCTTTGGACCTTTCATGTATGCCCTGCCAACCAACATATGGAAATAAGCTTTGGCCAGCATGCCTAGACAATAACTGCAAAGGCAATGTCAAGCAGGATAATGGTTGCGCTAAAGTCCACCATAGACAGACAATAAAACTGTTGTGGGTTTCCAGAGTAAGTTATTGTAGGCATGTGTTTTCAGTGGTAGTATCTGGTAGATTTCATAGAGTTCCCTTGTTCTGTTCTTTCTCTATGCTTTCTTCATTGTTTGCACCACATGATTAAGTGAAAACATTTATTTTTAATCACTTGCTGATTTTGTTATGCATGGACTAATACTTAATACGTATAGCTCACAGAAATCACAGTCTGGTAATATTTCAGCATAGGGTATGACATGCTGCATTCAGAGTGTGAAATATCCAAACAAGTAAGTTCCGCAGAGCAGGGACACTACAGACACACATACTTCCTACACAGGCAGAATTATACAAGCATGAGGCAAGTGATGTAATTAGCACAAATGTAATAAGTTGATGGTTTTAAAGAACTTAAGATGTTTTCATAGGATCATCTTGTGGGTGTTAGGTTATAGGGTAGTCAGAGGCAGTGACTGCTCGCAGATGGAAAGTTTCTTATCGGTCTGGTGTAGCAGATGGAGTCATCTGCCCACCTGCTTCACTCACTGCCCCCTGGTAACAGTGCTTTCCTCTTAAGATATGATTATATGATTTCATAAGTGTCCACTCCACGCAAATAAAATAACCTGTTATAGACAGTCAGTTTACAGGTCTGTTTGTTTGCTGTTTGACGTCTGTGATCCCTGACTTGAGGCAGGAATAGATGACTCTTCTGCTTTTTTAACTCTGGTAGGAGGACCAGCATATTGCTGTTATACAATATAATTTAGGCTGGCATCTCTCCATAACCAACAAGTAATAAGTAAAAACATGTTAAAAGATGAATGAGGTGGATAGAATTAGAAGTTAGAAAAAGAGTTGCAAAGAAAATAATAAATACAATAAAAAACAGAAAAGTATAAATAAGACAACAATGAGTGTGTAGCCAGGCCTAAAAACAATGTAAATATTTACATAAAATGCAATAATGGCCCTGAGTTAGTGTTTTATGTAGAAGCAAATGCAATAACAATATTAATATATCGTAATATTATTACAGTCATGTAATAATTAATGTTATTATTATTACTAATTATTATTCTATAGTATTATTATTGCAATTTTATTACAAAGACTGGACAAGACAAGATCAGTGCAGCAGAAGAATAATTGTACAAATGGTTTTCACAGTTCAGAAGTCTGATGCTGAATGCCCCAGGGCATTTGGGATTTTACAGGGTACTAACCAACAGCATCCACAGGAAGATGTGCTAATGTGATAATGACCTTTTCTTGCGTGAGCGTAAATTTTCCATCCAGATTAGCCAAGGCTTAAATTAGTGTACCAGTCGAAGTTCTAGTGTTCACTTGGGAAATCACAGCTCAGACAAGTCTGTTTGTGAGGGCTGAGATTGCTGTTCACGGCACTGCACTGCTGTTTGAAAAATCCTGCACGTTTGTGTTTACCTTTTGACACAGGGTTAAAGCCCTAGGAGAAAATCAGCATGCAATTCTCAATTCCCAATAAAAGATTGTTATTGGAAACATGTACATTGCATAATACTGCAGTTACATGTATATGTGTTTCATATGGTATACCAGCAAACTGAAACACACAATAAACTTAACATTTGATATTCATCACCTCCCTATAATATATTACTATAAATAACATTAATGTAATTATTATCAAATCTGTCATTATGATCATATCCATAACATATCAAGACACAAAGTTTATGTTTCTAAAAAATGCATTACCCAAACAGGACATAGGCATTCTGTGAAGCAGTGTAATTGAAAGGGCATATAGACAACCAGTAAGTGTTTTTTGCATGTGTGGACCCAGCATATAATTTTTTTACTGTGTCAGATTGTGATGGAGTGACCATCACTAGGGTTGCGGGTGTGCTCTGACTGCCATACTACTGTTGTAAGCCTGACTTTTTGGCATTGCAGTCAAAGCGCATGTCTGGTACAAATGTTTTTTTTTTCAGGCGCATATTATTCCATGGGAGACAATTTTTTGTAATGAGGCCATTGTCATTAGGATAATTAAAAATGTTTTTTTGTGATGATTTCACTGGCTTGACAGCGCTTTGGGAGACAATTCTGTAATTGAAGTCGGAAAATATGTTTCCATTTATTCATTTGAATGATGAATGCCTTTGCAGTGCTTTCTGTAAAAGAGTAATAGAGTGATGATTAAAAAAAACAGAAAAACATTCATTGGCTCAGTTCCATGCAGTTTCATTGACTGTTGTAATTGCTAAAATATCTTTTAATAGCTTTGGTGGTCCCATGACTCCTGTTAAATTTAAGCAGCTCTGCTCGGCACAATAAAGAACTAATTTTGTTATTGTTTTTTTTTTTCTTCAAAAATAAAAGTAAATTTATTATCTGTGACATTTGCTGTAAAGTGTTTGTACTGATGCTTTGTTTTGAGGACCGCAAAACAGATGGCAGTGCCACCCAACATGTACACCTCTATGCCAAACAACAGGCATGGAATGGCCAGGAATGTTGGGGGAATTCTGGATTGGGTTAGTTCTGGCAAGTCACAGTAGTCAAGCTGGTCATTGACCTAACAACCTTTGGTGACCCTGGCTGAATTCAGCTAACACAGAAGTTCAACCCTGTCAGAGATAGTTTTAGATACATTCTGTTATGCATGATTTGCCTAATAATATCATAGCAACACGCTGTGTTCATCGTTTTCACCCAACCACAACTCCACCCTCACAGGTCTATATGAAATACATATTAAATATCCCCCCTCCCCAATTTAGTATGGTATATTAGTATACTAAGCATATATATTTTCTCCATATGTTCATTTTTCCTTTTGTTTACTATATTCTTGATGTGTGTTGGTTTTCCAATTTACTGTGATAAGGTATTTCTTGTGTCTATGTTTTTTGCCAAAAGATTTTTTTCACAAGTCTAGATCACTTTTCATTTGACAAAACACTACATGTACAACAATAAGGATTCATTCTCTTTTTTAATAGATGCATTCCACATTGATTTAATATTACTTGCAAAAAATAACATACTATATATTTTTTTCATGAAATTCACTTTTTGAAAGAATTTAATATGAATGAATAATTTAGACATAAATATATGGGCTCTTAGTTAAATCTTATTTACATTAAGTATACACACATACACCTATGGCGCATCTCAGAATTTCAACAGTGCTTGAAGTGTCTATGAGCTCACTTGCTTGCTTGCGTATGGCACAAAACAATGTCCTTATATTAGGCCATGCGTGGGTATTAAGACTATCGCAGTCTGTTAGTTCCTAGGGCTCAAGCTAGGTGCTGTTGCAGACAGCAATGCAGGAAGAGGAAGAGCTCACACGTCCTCCTTTTTAAGTGTTATTTCATCGGCCCACCGTCAGACACCTTCCCGTCTGCGTACACTCTGACTGACAGCACAGCGGATGTGTTGTGCTGTGAGTGGACCTCTCACGCATGTCACCTCATCCCAGAGTTGTGACTCGTCTGGCGAGGCTGTTGTTGACGCCCGCCTGCCTCCCTCCCACTCTCTCGCTTCGCCGGCTTCACTTCTGGCTCCTCCACAGCATCCTTTTGATACATCTCAGCATGTGTGTGAGAGAGAGAGAAAGAGAGAGAGAGAGAGGGAAAGGCCTTGATGTTCCAACCCGTGGTAGAATTCATCATCTACTGGCGTCAGTGGAGTGGCTTGTTTGCCGTTTGCCGTTTGTTGTGTGCAGTGAAACGAGGCCCTTTATTTGAGCTCAGTGGCAGCCGCACTCCTCCACGATCATGTCCTCGTGGTGCCTCAGAATCATCTCCCCGTTCTCGTAGTAGAGCATGCTCAAAGGACGCATCTTCGTCGGGGCACAGCAGGCAGAGGGAACTCGGTTTGGGTGGTAGTACTTCAAGAGACTCTGTAATGGAAGAAAGAGAGAGAGAGGCAATTAGATTTGGGGGATTTAACTTTCAAGTTTAGGCAGAAAATTGGTTTTGGTACGATTTAATTGACGCCAGATTAAAACAGATGAGACACACAGCAGGCCGGATGAGGTTTGTAGGTTATCCACTTTCAGACAGCAGGGAATTACTACAAGACTGCTTAACTAGAATATTATTCTGTCTTCACAAAAAGTTTCTTGGTAGACTCAGCAAAAACTTGTTCTACCATGTCAAATCTCAGCAGACTCACTTAGAAGTTTTCACACCATGAGAGCCAAATTAATGAAACAGTTCATTCCGCTGCGATTTACAATACTCAAATCATGACATAACCCCTCAGCATCAAAGTTTTTGAATATTCTATAAAAATGTGTTAATAATAATATTCCAAAATTCCCCAGTATATTTTATGGACCACAGTCTTCAGAACATTAATCTTCACTTAGAGAGCACACTCACCTGCATGTAGGCATGATTTGTTGGCTGAAACTCCTCTCCGAGAGGGTTGGGGCAGCTGCCCTCGCATCTGTACGCATTGTACTTCTTGGGGAACACGATCCACTTCCCCCATCCGATCTGGTCGAAATCCACCTGCATCTCCACCCTCCTGCAGAGCGACGACGGCTGCTCCTTCCGGGGCACATCCAGCGCCTTCATGGGCTGCCCACGCCGCCCTCGCCGGCTCCTCTGGGCTGGCCTGGGCCTCTTCACCTCCGTGCTCTCCGTGTTGAAGAGGAACTTGGACTTCTCCGCGGTGTGCAGCAGGCTGGCCTTGTCCTGTGAGTCCTTGTCCGAGCCCGTGTGTGAGAACACCACCAGGAGGGCCCGGTTGCTGACAAAATGCCGAGGCTTCTTCATGTGGGAAAAGGGCAGTAAGCCGTGCTGGGACCCCAGGTCTCTCTTGACCTTCAGTGGCATCCCTGTGTCACCCGGAGGTCGATCTCCCAGCCAGCCCAGGAGCTGACTGGTGACATTGTAGACCCTCCAGTGGCCTGAGAAGCTGACCATGGAGGATGCGGGGAGGATGCCCAGGGTCTGGTGCTCCCTGCAGGGCTCCTGCGTCGGGCACGGTTGGTCCTGCTTGTGCTGCAGCTCCACGGCCACGTCTGTGTGACGAGGCACCCGGGGCAGCCGGACCCGAAGCTCGGCGGCCTGGATCCTGGTGTCGGTCAGCAGGGAGGAAAAGTCAAAGGTCGCCACCCAGTGTTGGTCTCTGTGGTCCAGACCTGAAAACACAAGAATCATACATGAGCATTTGGGCAATTTTAGGAATCACATTTTGCACACACTGTAAATTAAATGCAGGGGGTCTGACTTGGGTGATTACTTTAACCTATATATCTATATAAACACAGCACATGCCAAATTGTTAAATGGACAGATGCAGATTTCTTAGTAATTAGTCACTTAGTTTACATTAAAAGTTAATTTTATTCATTTCGACCACCTAAGTGCATATTTCAGTATAGGCCTACTTCTTAAACAATTGTTAAGTGCCGCAATGAAAGCCAAGGACACAACACAATTTGAATGAGAAAAGTAAAGGAATACACATTGTCGCCAGGCATATTAATTACACGGGCTGATGTGCACTGCCGAGTGTAGTGTATTAGGTCTTGTGCATTTGCATGAACTAAACCGCAAATAGCGCTGGTCCAATTAAGAACGTTTCCTAGATCAAAGGACTATTAACTGGCCCTGTCTCATTACTAGAAATAATATAAGACTTGTTACAATATTGTTATAAACCGTGTTTAACATTATATTCCTTCTGCACTGACGGCTTGCGTTCTACACCTGCCTAACTTGGCTTTTCTCTGTGTCAACCTGGCTACTGTTGATAATTAGGGCTATAGATACTACAATTAAGAAATATTCGTTCATCAAAGAATGAAGATTCATCTGCGAATCTTCCATGATTAAGGGTGTTATTGAACAGTCTTAATGGTTTTATTAATGACTCTCGCTCATTAAGAGGTTTCGGCAATCATGCTGTATAACATCTGGGCCTACTAAAAAAAGAAGCTTAAAACTTGTGCATGGCCACTGGACTAATCCACTCAAAGCAAACACCGGATCGAAACCAATCATTTAACACTAGTGCTTGGCTTCCGCATATCCTCATGCAAACAAATAGCCTACAACTTTCTCACCTAGCAGCGAGGTTAACTTAGCTCTTTCGCAGACGATAGGGTCCGCCTGCCAGCGCCCCCTAATCTAATCAGGGGACGTGTGAAAAGAACTGAGACTGGATGTTGATTTGAGTTTAACAACTGATTTGTATAGGAATGTCTGACAACATGCGTAATCAACATCACCGGGTTAGCGCAAGAGGTTTGCTTTGAGCATTAGAACTAAAACTTGTCCTTTCAGCTTGCTGATCCGTAGGCCCTATTCATGCGAGAAAAAGGATGTGAATTGAGGCCAGCTTTGTCTGGCACTGGCATTTAGGCACAGCGCTGTCTTAATTACGACTGAAGTTTAAAGCACTGACCTGTGCCAAAGGAACAAGACCTGTCTTTAAAACATAGAACAGCTTATACGTCCAACCAAGCTCAGCCGACCTAAATATCGAATGATTTTCCATAGGCCTTTAAGGGGCCTGCACAACTACTGTCAAATTGCTTAAAAGAAAATAAAACACGAAAAAAAAACACGAAAACCTTACTTTTTGCCATTATACTCCGAACTGTGTCCGCTTGTTTGACTGTATCCTCCTCCATAAATTCCACAGGACGGGTGTGATTGCTCGTAAAAGTCCGATAGAGCTGCATCATGTATGAGGGTAAATGATGCCGAGGAATGCGGTCCATGAAATTCCTTTGGAATGACACCTGGACTGATTCGTCCGGGTGTTTCTGTTGCCCTAATATCTGTGAGAGCATATGAGAGTACAGAAGCACACGCAGCAGTCTGAACGCATGCATGATGACGACCTGGCTCCAAATGACAGGTTCCTCGGGTACGGGGCAAGGAAGCTTTTATACCGTCACCACCCCATGATGCATACTTAACAAGTAGCAGAGGACATTAAAGGAAATTGACGTGCTTCTTCAAGGCTTGACATGACAGGTCATCAGCTATTGAATTGTTAATGAGGGGACAGGGCGCATGAATGCGCGATGAATATCACGTCTTCAGAACACCTTGTACTGAATTACACTGGAGGGCAATTGATATTTTATGTATCCCTTTGAAGGAGGTATAAGCTTAACTCAGACATAGTGTTGTTAACAAAACTGTGTGTGGAGGCGCACTGTGGCCTTTCTATAAGACGCACAACTGACCATATACAACCTAAACAAAACACTGTAAACCCCCCCAAGTAATTGCAGCGTAGCCTACATCTGCCATGAACTTTATAATTTTCACCCTGCCCCTAAGTTTGTAATACCATCAAGTCATGAAAATTAGAAGCCCCCGGTATAAACAATGGATGCTGCGTGCATTGGGAGGTGCACTGATTTAAGGCACGCTTGAATTAACTGAGACAGTGCGCATGCCCATCAGCTCCCATATCATTCACAAAGTGCTGCGCTTTCTTTAGAAAAAAGGGGACAAGTCCGCCCCAAACGACGGGAAAAGCTGTGTAAAAGCAATACTTCATCCTGCAAACGGGTGATAAGGTTGCAGAAAAGCTCAGTGCACATCAAATACGACAAAAAGAAACTTTTTTTCTGTTTTTTTCGGACTCGGTAGTCAATTGCCAACGCTGCAATGGTAAGTCTTCTGAGTTTGCTTGCTTGCTTGCTTGCTTGCATGCAGGGATCTCATTTCCTGACCGTAGGAAGCCACGATGCTCTTTGATGATAACTTAATGTTCAACATCTTTCTTAATCTCAAATGATGTGGGCTATACCCGGACAAGTGCTCAACATTGTATGAGATCGCTCTGCAAAACACTCTTGAGTAGCGTAGCCCTTGTACTACAGTTGTTTCGTGGCATGTGCTTGGAATTACCAACAAGCTCTCAGTTACAAGGGACGGGGGAACTTTCTCAGACTTTCTTATCAAAGGATTTTCGCTTTTACAGTTATCTGGTGATGCGAATTGGGTGCGAACGACTTTAAGATAGGCTACAATGAAACAGAATCAGATTTACTTCGCATTTGACGATAAATCATTTATTTGAGTTGGTTTCACAGTAACAAAACGACGAAGGGATAGGGTTTGGGAGACTAGCATGCTCTTAGGCTATCATTAATGCCCCAGTAGTAGCATAGATTTAAGTTAAGGGAAGGCTGTTGTTTAATTTGTAGCGTGTTTACTGTGGCAATATTTGTTGGTAAAATGCTAATTACAGCCATGCAATTTCCATATCAGAAGTGTTATCTAGATACATTACTTGACCAACTTTTTCGCACCTCCTGTGTTAAGCTCGTATTTTCATTTGCACTGCAGTATCTGCCTTAACCGCTAACTATTGGATATAGCTTACCTTCAATCCTTAATCAATTAAGGCGGGGTCAGTTCACGCAGTTGTATTTACAAACAAGTGCTCCTGTGAGATGGACAGCTTTATGCTAATTGTTTTGGACAACAATAATGACCCCTTTGATGAGACAGCGACAATAACAGCCTTTTGTCACAACGAGGTCTGAAGCAGGCCTATAGTATATCGCCTAATGGTCTTTAGATTTTACTATTAAATCGTCTACATCCCCAGGATAGGATTCTTAAGAATAGCTCGAAACTAATAAGACCTGTATGATGTCAAGTTTTTATCTCTTCGATGAAACTTGCTTTTGAAATCTGATCAATTATTAGAAAAATGGTTTATTTTGGCGATTTATTTGGCACTGTTGTGATGCAAATGTTCTTTCTTGGCCTGTACCATCGAAAGCAGGGGCATATAAGGATTAATCAAGGCCTAAGAAGTCGATACTGTTCTGATGCCCTTGCTATGCCCCTAATCAATTAGTGCTTTTTGAACATGTGAGTCATATCCACACTGCTTGCGGGAGCATCACAAGGCCGCGCCATTCACGAAGCCGAAAAGCATAAAAGTTTGTTGTTCACGCGAGAAACCCCATGCAAATTCTCATGACTAGTTGGGCTTTTTTGCTAATGCTCTGTTTTATTGAAATAGACTGGATTTTGTAGGCCTTTAGCTGGTGATGAATTATAAACCGTGTGTTTCACATTTTTGGCTTTTGAAGGGAGTTACCTGTACAGAATATATTAGTATAACTTGAAATTAAATCTCAAATATGTGGGACTCACTTTTATCTATTGCTGGTACACTGCCTGTTTCTACCTTATTAGGCATTTTTCTAGGAATGTATTGGGAATATTAGTTAAGCCGGTGATGGTACGGTTGTTGAGTGCACTGGTACAAATGGCCCTGGAATAATATCCATTAGGATCAGCGTAGTCACATGAGACATCTTAAATTTGTTAAACTATGTGTAAAGACCCATGTCTCGGTGATTAACACACGTGTGTTGTAAACCGTAGTAAGCAAATATGTGGAGCTCAAATCCTGACAGCAAGTTGAGTCGGCCATATTGTGCCTGCAGCTTTGACTTCAGCCAGCAGATGTCACCTTGCCTGACTTAATTTCTTACTCGAATGAAAAAGTATCCTTGCATTAACGTTTGCTGCATAAATATGACAGTCCTATTTTGTGACGCAGTGGTTTTGAAGTGAGTTACATGTAACTGTGGAGGCTATGTTCTGTGGCTATGACACAACTTCCATTATCCCTGGTCTGGACATGCAAAGCTAGTGATGGATTTCTTCCAATATGCCTGTGTGTGTGACAGAGAATGCATGAATATGTCATTTCTGCGCAGTGCTGTGGTATGATGTCTTTCTGACTCTCTGTGTGAAGCTTTTTCCAAAGTGGTAAGCCAGTGGGTTGCAAGTGTACCCTATTGGTTTCAGGCATTTTTATACCTGCTGCGTTGCCCATGATTGCTGTGTGGTGGTGGGAGGTGAGCGCACTCTTACAACAGCTGCTGGGTATACGGTCCAGAGCAGACCATTGTGAAGTCCAGCTTTTAACTGTGATGAAGATGCATTACAGCATTTTAAGTTTTTTCCTGCAATTGCAAATTGCAATTTTGTCTTATTACCATCATTTCTCTGCTGAAAAGAAAAAAAAACTTTTGAACTCTTGAGTACCCAAAGCTTTCTACAGAGAATTCCTCACATTCACCCACTTGCACACAGATGGCGAGGCTGCCATGCAAGGTGCCAACCAGCACATTCTAGAGCAGGATGGGGGTTCAGTGTCAAGGACAGTTAAGACTCAAGGACACTTCAACCTAGCCAGGAGCCGTAGGAATCGAACCACTGATGCTTCATTAGATTGCTGGATGACTCCTCTACCTGAGCCACTGTTTTCCATCTCACCCAGCCCAAAGTCCTTGTGTGTGTGTGGGCAAAGACTCGTAGGGGTCCTGATGGGAGTCACTAGTGCGTATAGTGCCAGATCTATCAGGCAGCGAGCGGTCTAATGTCCTTCCTGAGGGCAGGAAGGACTCCGTCTTTGCTCTTGGCTCATTTTCCCGTCTGTGTTTACATTCTTGTCCAGACGCTTTGGGTCGGGTCGAAGCTTCTCAGCTCTGTGGTCAAGCTTAGTAGACGGACATCTGTATACACAGGTGTCAGCGTTCTGGAAGAGAAGAGTCTGAGGCCAGACAGAAGAAGGATGTGAAAAGAAAGAACACACAAATACACACACACAGATATACACACATGCGCACCCACATGTGAGAGCATGAGGTAGATGGAGTGAGAGATGGTCAAAGAGAGGGAGTAGGGAGCTTTGAAGAGAACACTGCTTCATATACATTTGTCCTCTCAAATACATCATCATCTGTATTTAGAAAGACAGAGAGAGAGAGAGACATAAAGTGAGCACTAGGTCATCATATTTTTCTGTCCTCACTAAGTAAATAACTTTGTCCCGCTCTGACAGTGCCTAGGACAGACATGTTTTATTGTATTAATGTGAACAGTGGTTAAGCAATGAGCTGTCAATCTATGAATGAACCATATCCTTTCTTTCTCATTTGGGTTTATGAGAAGGGAAGGAAGTCCACCTTGCTTATACAACCAAGATGATGTATTTGAAGTGCTCTACCCAGGTCATGCTAACAGAGGAGGAAAGGAAAGCCACGTCAGTGTCTGTCACCCTCAAGGTGATGTTTGACATTTGGCACAGGTTATGGCTACGGAAATAGAACAGTACAGATATATATTTATAGTGGTCTAATTCAAACATAATCCCTAACCTTTCACCCTTACCTAGTGTTTCTCCCTTAGGTGTGATGAAGTCAATGATAACATCAGGGCTATAAACCTGGCAGCCGGAATAATTACTGGAACACACTGATGGCTATAGAGTTTCACCAATAGACAGAGAGTGCAGCTGTAGCTAAAACCTTGATGTTATGGCTACAGCTGCCGTAGAAATGGTTACTTTGGTGATTGTAACCATAATGGGGTTATCAGTAGGCAGACCACCATCTCAAAGTGGCTGTTTCCACATTTGTCTCAGGCAGGGCAACTATAATTCCTTACATGATTTTGTGTTATGTTGTCTTCCCGACTCCGAAGTTTTGCCCCATTGAAAAAAATAGTCTAAAGAACACCCAGAGCCACGTTGGGAGGCCTTGTTGTTTTAGCGTGTCGTCCGTCATCGGCACACTTAAGAATCTGATCAAAAGGCCGTGCACGAGCACAGCGGGAACAGGAAGGAAGGAACAGGTGTGGCGGCAGCGAGCAAGCGAGAGAGCGAGTGAGCAAGCAAGCACTGCGCAGGCAGCAGCAGCAGCAGCAGCAGACAGCGGTGGCTGTGGCAGTGGCGGTGGTCGATGCCAATCCAAAGCTTAGACGGGGAAACACTGATGAGGCGAACTGAACTACTGTATTTTTAGAAACACACACACACCCCACCCCACACACACACATATCCCCCATTTGTGCAAAATTGGAGCGCAAACACTCCAGAGAGGAAGAGTTTAGGAAAAGTAATTGCTAACACTTTACTCAAGGAGTCCGCCCGCCTACAGGCACTTTGCAGATTTAGTGTTAAAACTGAATTTTATTCTGTCTGCTGTTTACAGTACATCATCTTAGCCAAATCTGAACCCAACCCCACCACCCCTCCATCTTCACCCTTCCATTGTAGCCGATAGAGTTTCATCAGTTTTCATTTATAATCTGCTTGTAGATTGCCTGTGGGCGACAGTCCCAGTGAAGTGTCACGAAATAGTTGTTTTGCTCTCGTCTGCTTTCTCTCTCCCCAAGGCTTTCTTTACAGCTTTGCAGCAGCTAGAGAAGATGGAAGTGAAGGGAAAGATCAGACAAGTTTATTTATCTTTTATTATTATTTATTTTTTTATTTTCCTCAGACTGTAGCCCGGTGGTGTCCAGAGAAAGAGAGACAGAGAGAGAGAGAACCAGAGACAGAGCCTCTGGTGTATATCAGACGTGTCATCTTCCCTGTATGATTTAGTGCTGTTTACGTATGCGTTTGGCTCCTCACTCTCGAAGACGGGGGGTGGGGGGGGGCCGTTTTGGAGATCCTTCAGAGATAGAGCAGGCTCATTTCCTGCGTCCGCTGGCTCACAGCGAAGGACTGCGGGGACACATTAGCAGGGACTAGAAACATGAGCTGCGGATTTTGGAACCGAGACTCGGTTCTCTGACTGTGAGGTTTGCTGTTTGCTGGGACGGTATGACAGACTGCATTGCATCGCAAAGCATTGTTCAGTTAGAAGGTCAGAATTGGAACAACCATCCAATTCTATTCTGGTGCTCTACGAGGAAGGTTTTTTTTGGGTAACCGTTACAGTTAAAAAGTCAAAGTCAGCTTTATTGTCAAAAAACATATGTACAGGTATGCACAGACACAGAATTTGAAATTGCAGCGCTCCCTAGGCCCACAGTGGACATTTAAACATCTTATAAACAAGACAATAAGACATGATGACAAAACATAATATAGTTTGTTACCCAGTTAGAGTAAAGTTTTTTTTTTTTTTTAAAACATTCATGGTCCCATTGAAAGGGGTTGATATGTGGTGTTATTTTTATAGACACTCTATGATGTTTGACTCTGAATGCTGAGTAATGTCACTGAGTTTCGGCACAGAAGCACCAACACCCTGTCTTCCGGCGTTCACCCCCACTATTTTGAGCACATAAGTGTTTTTACACCCATGATTATGGCAACATGCGGCGCACTTCTAAATAACAGGGCCGTACACACATAGCAGTTAAGAAGTAGCCTGCTTGTGGAGCAGTGGACCCTTCTGACTGTCAGTGGTAGACTTCTTAGGAAATTGTGAAGTAGTCATGTAGGTTTTTTTATTGTTGTTTCAGCCATATACAAAGGAAAAAAAATGAGACAAAATAAAAACTGGTCATGCACGCAACTGTTAAAACACAGTAGAGACAAGACAGATACAGTATAGTGCGCACACACACACACACACACACACACACACACACTATTAAGAACCACACGCATTCATTGAGATCTACACACATTCATACTGACACGCACGCGCACACACACATACATACACACACACACTAGGTTGTTGGTCAGATGTGCACATTATGAGTATACAACAACTGAAAAGGGTTCAGGACACCAACATAAAGGCAAAGTGTATTACTGTAAAAGAACTGATAAAGAAGCCCAATTTTAGTGTGCATAATTTCAAATGGCAACAGTGTTTATTAACCGGGGGGGGGGGGTAGTACCGCAGCAGAGCCCACCTGCACGTCTTCCTTTAAGGTGCTAAGATGAAATGTGGCTTCATCATGTATATGTTACTGAAATGATAAATTAACTCGACAAATCACCCTTTAGTTAGCAGTACCACAACACATCTGCACATCTTCCTTCATAGAAGGCCTTTTTTTATTGTCACTATACACATGTGCAATGTACACTATACTTTGTGTACAGTCAGATTAAATGAGATTTAAGGTACCTTCTCTAAGTCGCTTTGGATAAAAAGCGTCTGCTAAGTGTAATGTAGTGTAACCAAGATGAAATGTGTGTTCCTCCTTGTGTATGTTACCGAGGTGCTAAATTAACTTGACAAATCACCTTTTAGATAGCGGTACTGTAGCAACATCTGCACATCTTCCTTCATAGAATGCCTTTTTTACTGTCACTATACACATGTGCGATGTACACTATACACCTGTACAGTGAGATTAAATGAGATTTAAGGTACCTTTTATGAATCGCTTTGGATAACAAGCGTCTGCTAACTGTAATGTAATGTACCAAGATGAAAAGTGGGTTCCTCCTTGTATATGATACTAAGGTGCTAAATTAACTCGACAAATCACCTTTTAGATAGCAGTACCACAGCACATCTGCACATCTTCCTTCATAGTCACTATACACATGTGTGATGTACAGTATACACCTGTACAGTGAGATTGAATGAGGTTTAAGGTACCAAGATGATGAAATGTGGGTTCTTCCTTGTATATGTTACTAAGGTGCTAAATTAACTTGACAAATCACCTTTTAGCTAGAAGTACTGTAGCAACAGCAGCAGCAGCAGCAGTTAAACCCTCCCACTGACCAGTGCTGGTGCCCCCCCCCCACCCCCCAGTGAGATGCAGTTTGTCCCCTGAGCCCTGTGTCCACACGGCTTGTTTGAAGAGGTCGTAGGCTTGGCGTAAGTGGCTTAGCAAACCAGGAAGCTGGCCGGCTGGTTGCCAGTGTGCGTCCTCGGGAGGGAGGAGGAAGATGCCTGCGCCGCTAAGCTCGCTGGTTAATGCCGGCCCCGTGTGTTTGCCCAGCTGTACGACTGTTTGCCGTGCTAGCGGCTACAACTTAATTGCCAATGAATGAAGCAATTAGAGCGGCACGTTGAATTACGCAAAGGCAAACCAAACCACTGCAGGTTGCTGCAGGACCCTTTTGTCAGAAGTGTTTGACTTGATGGGGTTGACCCCATCACCACCCCTCAACAACACCCATCATGCACCCTAAACCTCCACCCACCCTTTGTCCTGAGAGTTCACTAGCTGCTACTAGCTCCTGGGGGAAGAGAAGGGTGGTTAGGTGGGTGTCAGTAATTTAAATATTCTACAAAAAAATATGTTTTACAGTCATTTAAGAATGGATAAAGAATAAATCCACATCTTATTCTATGAACCGTGACCATGTGGCTACACCAGTTGTGGACGCAGTGTCGAAGCTTAATTTTTGGTTAGAGGAGTGATCTTTCTTGGGACTTTGGTGTGTAGTGAAGCCACTACCAATTGACTATAGTGTAATATTTTGTTACAGTGTACGTTTGACAACTACTTCACAGCTGTTATTAACTACGTGGTAATATTCTATAAAACATTTATCCTCCTTCCACCAGGGGCGATTTTAGCATCTGGTCTTTAGGGGTGCCCGGCCCCCAGTGCTTATCACACAACACTATTATTATATATAATATATTATTCATTTTGCACTGAGCCAGGGGGTGCCGAGCAGTTTCACGGGGGTGCCTTGGCACCCCTAAAAATGGTCTAGATTCGCCCCTGCCTTCCACCTCTCCCCTTTCTATGCTGTCACAGTTAGTTGCTCCTGCTTAAGGGCTAGAAGAGTCTGTGTGTGTGTGTGTGTGTGTGTGTGTGTGTGTGTGTGTGTGTGTGTGTGTGTTTGTGTGTGTGTGGGTGGAGGGGGTGAATCCAGTCATCCAGTGCTAAGCTAAAAGGACTGTTAAGGGGGGGAGTGGTCTTTTCCATGTGATGGGGTCTTGCCATTGACCGGAGAGGTAGCTGGCTAAGAGAGAAAGGATCACATTGACGCAGGCCTTCACTTATATCCTTAATGGCCACACACACACACACGTGTGGGGGTGGTCACTTTGTCGCTGACTCAGATAACATAGTGGTCACGTGTACACACACACACAAACACACACATAGTCAACTTGACACACACATCATGACTCGGTGCATACATCTGTGTGTGTGTGTGTGTGTGTGTTTGTGTGTACACAGACTGACTCACACGCCCTGACACCGTTGGCAACAAGCTGATTTACTGATCTGTTCCTGTGATGTGTAACCTCCCTTTTCCTCCTTCTCCCTCCCCCACGTTGCCTCCTCCCTCTTTCCCTTCCTTTCCCCTCTCTCTTTTTCTCTCTCTCTCTCTCTCTCCCTCCCTCCCTATCTCTCTCTCTCTCTCTCTCTCTCTCTCTCTCTCTCCCTATCTCTCTTTCTCTCTCCCCATTCTCCTCCCTCTCTCCCCCTCCTCTCTCTCCTTTTCCCCTCCTCCCTTCTGTCCCTCTCTCTCCCTCTCCCTCCCTCTCTCTCTCTCTCTCTCTCTCTCTCTCTCTCTCTCTCTCTCTCTCTCCCCCCTGCTCTCCTCTCAGGGTGCTTCCGCTGGTCTGTTGCTACTGCAGTGGACTGCGAGCGCTGCCACCTCCTCTGCTGGCTCTCTATATGGGCAGGGCACTCCCCTGGAGCCCTGCCCCTGTCTTCAGGAATCACCCCCCCCTCTCTCTCTCTCTCTTTCTCTCTCTCTCTCTCTCTCGCTCTCCCCCTCCTCTCCCACCCTCCCTCCTTCTGCCTGTCCCCTCTCTCCTTTCCCCTCCTCCTCTCTCACCCTTTCTTTCTCTCTGTCGCTCTTGCTTTCTCTCTCTCGCGCACACTGTCTCTCTCTCTCTCTGCCTTCCTTCCTCTCTCATGATTGCAGTCTCAAGCGTACACAGACACACACACACACACACATGCCACACACACGCACACACGCGCTCCCACACTTGCAGTCCTGCCGGCACACGATCAGCCTCCTAACTTGCTCGTCTGAGTGAGATCGACACTGAGGAGCCGGCCACTCGCGTTTGCTCGCCCCCCTCCCCTCCCCGCCTCATCCACCTCTCTCTATCTCTCCTCCTCCTCCTCCTCCCACTCTGACTCCTTCATCTCCTCCTCCTCCTCCTCCTCCTCCTCGCTTCTTTCTTTCGTCTGTCTTGTATACATTTCCACCCCCCCTCGAGGATTAAAAAGAAGCCTCCGTTGGATGGTCGCAAGGACGCGGACAGTGCCAGGTATGCGCTAAAGTCTCGTCGTCTTCGGATGAACTCAGTTTCGAGTCCCCTGCCACCCCCCCCCACCCACCTCTCTCTCTGTCTGTCTCGCTTCGCTGGCAGCTGAAGAGCTTTCTTTTTTTCGAGTGTGGGGTCGGGAGAGAGGCGTTGGGACAGACGAAGGCGCTCTGGTTTTTTTTTTTTTTTTTTTGTTTATTTTTTCTTTGGAAGTGCCTTGTCCTGCTCTGCTCTGCTGAGCTGCTTCTCGACAGGGACACATGCTCTTGGTGCAGCGAGCGTGAACTTGTTTCTGCGCGTTGTGGCCGCACAGGCTGTGCTGTGCCGTGCCGTGCCATAGCCTCATCTCGTTGCTTTTGCCGTTTTTTTGATTAATTAACCGCCAAGTTTAGGATTTAGGGGTAAGTGGGTGTGAAAGTGGCAGTGAGAGTGAGAATGCATTAAGGCTTTGTGTTTGTCAGTATGTCCCTGTACCTGTGTGTGTGTGTGTGTTTTACATTTTGTTGTCATGTCATGTCATGTAACGGGATGAGGTGCAGTGGTCATGGTGGTGTTTTAGGCTTTAGGTGGTGGGCATAATGAGGTGAGATGGTGATGGCATAACCTCACATGCCACAGGAAGGCTGAGGGAGAAGAGAAGAGAACAGAGCCGGCATTGCCTTACTGGCAGGCAGCTGTCCTCTTTAGAAGTCTGCAGCTGATCTGCTTGTTACGGTTGCCTGCCTCGTCTGCACAGTTGTCCCACTTTGGGATGGCAGGCGTCTTGTCAAGGTGGTGGCCCCTACCCCACCCAAATGCTTACTGTTACCGTTAACAGTGTGAACAAAATGTATAGTTTCTGTGTGTTGTTGTCAGTCTATGCTTGTGTGTGTTGTGAGGCACTGACATCACGATAAGGACGTGGCTCATTTGAGAGAAATATGCATGGGAGAGTGTGTGTGTGTGTGTGTGTGTGTTTTCTGTCAGTGAATGAAGTCCACCAGTTGACCTCATGGTGCTGACTCTCATAAGCCCTAAAAGCACACTGTGGTTGTGACATGAAAGCCACATTTCACAAGGCCCCGCAAATCGCAGGGAATGACACTGCCAACCGAGAATAAAATAGAAATTACAGGCACAGGCACCAAAATAGATCTCACACTGTCAGCTTTTCCCCCCTTGTGCCCTGATTTTTTTTTAAAGTGTGTGTGTGTGTGTGTGTGTGTGTGTCTGTGTGTGTGTGAGACAGAGACAAGGCGTTGTTAGAAAGATTTTTGTTAAGCAGAGCTTCATTTTATTTTCAGATCCTTTACTGGCATTTCTAGGTCATCATGTGTAGGCGCAGTGACAGTTTGTCTGGGTGTGTGTGTGTGTGTGTGTGTGTGTGTGTGTGTGTGTGTGTGTGTGTGTGTGTGTGTGTGTGTGTGTGTGTGTGAATGTGTCACTGGAAGCAGTAAAGAAAGGGGTGTGTGTGTGTGTATGAGCCGATTCAGCTGTTCAGACCAAAGCCCCCTGTGTGTTTCAGTCAAACCGACAGCAGGTTTTTGGGAGTGTCACACGTCGTCTGTCATGGCAGACTATCAAGCAGTCAGCTCACCTCACCTCCTTACACGTGAGAACAGAATCCATGCAACATCTTTCTGCTCCTTCCTTTCCTGCTTCCCCATATTGTTTTGCCATTTAATAGCACCACGTGTAGCAAATTACAAACCTGGGCAACATTTGCAGCAAGGTACCCTAGATCATATTCAGAAGTGAAATGTTAGAGCTCTTGTAATGTAAAAAAAATGTCTTTGAAGCCGGAGCTCTTTGAAAGAAGACACCTCGGTTTAATAACTTGGGTCTAGAGCTTTGTAAGTAGTAAGTTGTAACATATTGGTTTTCTGCGGCAGAAGTTCATTTTGAGAGTGCTCCCTTAATGTTCTGCAAGCTTTAAAAAAGGTCTCTTGTCTTGCCCTTATATATCTTAAGCACATGTTGCTGGGGAAAATGTGGTTTAGCCGGCTTCAAGGTCTGTGTTTGGAGAAAAGTAGTGTTATTGAATGCTTCATGATTCAGCAGCCAGCTCTGTTATTTTATTTATTTATTTATTTATTTTCCGCCCCACATTGACTTGAGCAAATGGCCTTCGTGGAAAAGTGGCACGTATCAAGGATGTGGCTATACAGGGAGATGTGAGCTGTTACCTAATTTGCTGTCTTGCAAAAGCCAAAGGAAAAAATCAGGAAGATCAAGAATGAATCTCTCAGCAAACTTTCTCCGCATTTTCAAGTGCTGCCCAAAGGTTGGGCTTCAGTGATTTTCAAGTATTGGTAGAAGCCAGAGCCTGCTTTAACCAACACTCTTGTGGTCTTTGCTCCGTGTCGAGACCAGGTCCTGACACAGGCTTTGGGGGGTTTTTTGTTTTTGACTGCATAGTAGCAGTACTTGCCCTACTTTACCTGCTTTAGGTACAAGTTTATTTTCCATTAGGCTACAGCTGGTACCCCCTTGGTGTGAATGAGGTGGGTGGCGTCGAAAGTGCCGTGACTTAACTTCTGCGCAACATAAAAAAAATCACATTCCGTGTAGCAGTAGCTTATGGAAAGGGAATCTTGCGCAAGAAAGTGTAACACGCATGACTTAAATGGCCTTAAAAAGGTCCATGTGCACAACACGAAATGATTTCATGTAACACATTTCGAGACGAGGCCCTGACACAAACAAATAGACAGACAGATATGTGCTGACATCAGTTGAGGCACGTGGCATGGGCCGTGGTCGCCTTCAAGTTGGAGCTCTCCTTTTTGTTTACGCTGCCGGCAGCCTTTGATTCTGTCAGGGGAGCAATCACACACAGACCCAGTAGGGCCGGGCATGGAGTCTATGCCAGTCGGCATTCCACACATTTGTTTTGCTGATGTTTGTGTGTGTGTGTGTGTTTGTGATTGTTTAGCTTTGCTTTGGTTTGTTTGCGACGAGCAACACGCACCTGAGAGGCGCAGCCTCTTAACTGAAATGCCCTCGGTGGCGAAACACGGGAAGTGATGGGAGGAAGTGGTCACATCCTGCGCCTCACGCCCAGCAGCGCGTTGCAAACGCTAACGCTAGCTCGAGCGCGAGCCGGGGTTTGGTTTGGTTCCTCCAGCAGGCCAACTGTCGAGTCACTTGCTGGCTGCAGCCCTGTCATTCCTCTGCAACAGGACTGAGATTTTTATTTTTTGTTGTTCTGATAAGTTTTTGACCAAAATTGCTAAATGTATAGCAATTTATGGTCAAACATGTGTTGATACAAGCTGTTTAATTCCTTAACTCCTCCTTAAGTCATGTTTTATATAATCTTTGTTTGTTTACTCTGCCCACCTCAACGCCACGGACAAATGATCTCTCATGAAGTAAAAGTGTTTCTATATAGCAATTTTTGATCAAACTTGATAAAAGCTGTTTAATTCTATAACTCCTCCTTAAGTCATGGTTTAAAATAGTTGTTTACTCTGCCTGCCACAACGCCACAGACAAATGGTCTCTCATGAAGTAAAAGTGTTTCTCTTTTTTTGTTTTTGTTTTTGATGGGAACATTTATAACACATAAAGATGACACCAACACAGGAAGTAGACTGAGTAGACGGTTGACAATTATTTTAAAATGATAATGAATGCGGTGATAAACAGGAACATGATGGTATTGGCACCCATGAGGTTGGCAAACGGTTTGGGGAAGTTGGGTTGGAGTGAAGCCTTTGTTTATTAGAGTTTGAGGGGCAAAGCTTCAGGGGAAACTAATTTGGCTAAAGAACCACATACTGTTGACTAGGCCAGTTCTTTTTTTTTTCTCGATCACTGTGTGTGTCTGTGTGTGTGTGCTCGTGTGTGTGCTCGTGTGCTTGTGTGTGTGTGAGTGGATAGGGAAATGATGAATGAAAACAAGACATATTTCAGAGCAGAAAGGAAGTGCCCTTCCATTTCTGCTGGTGTTGAGGTCATATCCTGCGCAACGCTTTTGCATTCAGCTTCTACATCTCCGTACTGTGGAGATATGTGTCTCTGTGACCTTTGTACACTGTGAGGGGAGATACTGTGACAATCACTCAGGAGGCGATTTTTTCTTAAAGGAGGAGTGCCACCCGAACATGCCCCCCTCTTCCCCCTCCACCTACCCCACCTACATCCTGTAAAGGTGTGCAACCACTTCCTGTGTCAGATCGGACGAATGCCTTTCGTGTCTGGTCAGTTTGGGAGGACACCAGTATCTATTATGAGCCGGTGGACCTCTTAACTTTAAATGTTAACCTAAATTCAGATTCCAACTGATGTAACTAAACGAAGAAAGGGAATAAAGGACTTGAAACTAAATATTTAAGTGTTAAGGTTATGTAGTAATCTTGAAAGGAAACTGGATTTCATTTAATTCCCTTAAGACCCCTTCAGACACTG
The DNA here is from genome assembly GCA_030347295.1 of Setipinna tenuifilis. NCBI lineage: Eukaryota > Metazoa > Chordata > Actinopteri > Clupeiformes > Engraulidae > Setipinna > Setipinna tenuifilis. Next base: position 8,580,053 of record CM059287.1, on the reverse strand, counting down.
AATAATTCCACGGTCGTTTATATTTGGCCTTCGTTTGAAACAATGGGAGGAGGGGCTGTTTCACACAGTGGTGTCAGGATATTGAATCATTCTGTAATTTTCGCATTGACTGCCATGACTTTTTTTCCTATATTTGAAAGCGTGAATTAATTTTCCAGGATCTTTTTTCAGTCCTCCCCTGACCCCACCACCACATGGCAAGGTCTCCCCTGTAGATGTGAAATGATGTCATTGCGAGCGTTGGTTTTCCTCTGCAGGCTGGGACGTGCTCCACGGGTTCCGATGGTCCGTTGGTTTCCTGTCTTCAGCTCTAAGTGATGGTGTCACGTTGTCTTGGAGAGTCTTGGTTGGTGGTGGTTCAATGGTGGTTCGGTGGCCGACGAGGCTGTGGTCACACTCTGTGCGCAGTCAGCAGATTCGTGCTGCCCTTAGCCAAGAAGAGATTAGCGTAGCCTAGCCTAGCATTGGAGCCTTTTGCTAGCGCTTACATCACTTTAACAGGACACTACTCAGCCGCCCACAGCTTGAGTCCATATCTGCTTTTCTACAAAACATTGGGACAGTCATGGCATCAGGACAAACCATGATTTTAGTGCAGTGTTTTACAGATACAAGCGATACAATATCTGTCATACCTGTGTGTAGATACTGGTCTGGATTCAGCTCCTCAGGATGGGTGTCTTTTCCATCTACTATTGTCTTGTTGGCCACAGAATTCATGTTTAGCGAATATGTGGGCAAAAGCCTTTCCTTTTTCCTTTTTCAGTGAACCCTTTACTGTGTAAATAATATCCATTTATCGATTTCTCCAGTAAGTGATAAAACATGGAATAGGCACTGACTTTTTACATTTTGAAATGCACTTAACTTAGCTTAAGCTGTAACTGACCATTTTATCTGCACATAGTATTAGAACACCGAATACAGTATCCGGTTGTTTTTTTAAAAGCCTCATTTACAGACTTGAAGTTCAGATAAACTCAAAACTCACATTACATAAATAGTACACGCATAAATACATACACACAGATATACAAAAAACTGTCTGTAGTGATACAATCATATTGATTTTTATTTAAGTCTTTCCAAAAGATAAACCACATTGATTTTTGTTCTAGTCTTTCCAGAAGATGAAAGAATATCTTGTTTCCCATGCATAGATAGATATGCTCTGTATTTAGGTCATTTGGGGGTGGATGGCATAAGGCACATCTCACCACCTGTTAGCACAAAGAGACCACATGCTTTGCATAGCATAATGTGTGGCCAGGATGTTGTTGCTGGTTTGCCGTTCAGTAATTTTACAAAAAAAAAAAGTCAGACTGAGGTGTTTTTTTTCCACCTCAGTTCAACCCCTCTATGACCCCAGACTGTCTGCCTCTGCCCATAGCGGCCCACTGGCATCTCCACAATCACTGTCTGGTACGACTGGTCGTGTCATGTAGTCATATCAGAGATTGTGCCTTGTGTCTGAGAGCGTTGCATGTGGTGTGTCATCTTAGATACTGCTCCCACGCCTGAAACGAAACTGAGACACATGGGTGACAGAGGCGGTGGCACTTAACATGTTTGCTTGTCACCTCCTGTGTTGGGTAGCCAAATGTCTGGATGTGTGTGTGTTTGGTGTGTGTTTGGTGTGTCTGTGTTCCGTGCGTGTTTGGTGTTTCTGTGTTCTGTGTGTGTTTGGTGTGTCTGTGCTTGGTGTGTCTGTGCTTGGTGTGTGTGTTTGGTGCATGTTTGGTGTGTGTCTGTCTGTGTTCAGGTTCATATACATGTATGGGCATGTCTGGCGTGTTCTCTCTGTGTCTGTGGTCCATTCTCCCACCCTTTTGCGGCTCCTGCGCATGAGGAGCCCCCTTCTCTTCTCTCCGCATCCTTCCTCCTATTAGCGCGTCCTACGACAGATGCATCCTGCAGCTGCACGCTCCTTCCTGTCTGTTCGTTTTAGAGCCCCCTTTTGTCCTGCTCTCTCAGCCTGCTCTCTCAGCCGCGCTCTCCTTCGTTCGTTCATTCCTTCACTCTTTCGATCGTTCGTTCGTTTGCTTCCTCGCTCGCTTGCTTGCTTGCTCGCTCGCTTGCCCGTTCTCGCGCCCTCCACAGTGATGTCGGCACGCTGCCGGAATTTCAATCAGCTGAGGCTGAAAGAGAGGCGACGTGGGTCCGGGGCTCAGTCGACCCCCCACTTCACCCCCCCCACCAAGCACCAACCCGTAGCTCTTTCTCTGTGGTCTTAGGCAACGTCTCTCTGGCGAGCCAGCCAGGATAAGGAGGAGGAGGAGGAGGGGGGAGATGATGGGGGGGTGAGCAAGGGGTGGTGGTGGTGGTGGGTGGTATTCTGTCAAGCTAGTGGCAGACCAGTTTCACTTGAATGGGTCACAAAAGATTGACTTTTTGGAAGAAGCCGCCTTTCCTCAACACCACCACCACCAACCTCTCTTCCCCCTCCACCCCTCCACCCCTCCACCCCTCTGACTGGAACTGCATGGCCTTAGTGGGAAAACGGATGGATAGATTTGGGTCGCGATTGATATCACATGTTCCGCTGGCATTTGTTAAAGTTGGAACGGGAGCATTTCACAGGCAGTGGTCATTGTCTATTTTCAGTGTTTGTGCTTCCCAGTTGATTTATTGTTCATGACATTTTAAGCATTTAACCATTCACATTACAGTCGGCACTCCTTACAATGTTTTTCTGAACAAGGTATGCAGATATAACATGTCCATACCATTAATGTGCAGTAAGCTTTAAGGGTGTAAGTTCTAAAAAGCATTCTAAAAAAAGTATGATTCTAGAATGTTACATTATGTTCTGTGGACCCCACCATTCTTTAGAGCGGTCATCCTCCTAACATTCCGGTCACACTGGTGTGACTATACACCCCTGAAGGCAGCAGTGCTGTCATCTTTTTGGCAAAAGTAAAGCCCCTATCTGCACTGTGTCTGCATCCACCTCCTGTCAAGGATTACATTATTTTATTTTCAGGGCAGGCCTACAGTACATATGTGCAACAGCAGTGTAGCATCTCTGTGAGATTGCTGACTAAAAAAAGCAGATTTAAGAGACCAGGTCAGGTCAGTTTGCACACATGCGTATGATCATAATGTGTGCCCCCGCCCCCCCCCCCCCCCCCTCCCCCTTCAGAGAGAAGGTTCTGGACAAAGCTGTGGTGAATGGCGTGGTTTTGTATTCTGCCCAAAGAGAGGATGTTTATCAGCCTGGGCTCCCCCTGCAGTCTGTGGGCCAGTGCCTGATGAGCAAGACCCAGAAACAAACACAGACTCTTTATTATTTCGTTTTTCCATGACTTGTGGCAACGTAAAGGTCATATCTTTTCATTATAGTATGACTTTCTGATGTGTGTTACTATTTTGTGCTGTATTTTGCTGTATCCCAGGATGACCTTTTAGCTTGGATTACATCTCTTGCCACTGAGAATAGTTCGTCCTGTTATTTTTATAATGTGTGCAGTTTTTTTCCCCTGACATAACATGTGAGAAGTCAAGGAGGAGCTTTTATAAAATGTCCGTTTATCAAACGGCTTAGCGCTCAATACTTTGACATATGCTGAGATAAACCAGAAGGCTTCCTCCTCCTTCTGTTCTTTTGCTTTTTTGCCAGAAAAATGATGGGGGGTGCATGATCAGCAGGAGCCTGACTATAGTCCAGTGTTTTATGAATGAACTTTTGCAAGACGTTTTGGCTAAGAGAAGACCCTAAGTGTTTGGTCCACAGGCATCTGCAGTATGGTGTGTGCATGTCTGAGATGTATGCATTCATCAGGTGTCATTTTGGGTCCTTGCGTTATGACAACAATACAGTACTAATGGTATGTGGTAGGGGTGTAACGGTATACAAAAATCACGGTTCGGTACGTACCTCGGTTTTGAGGTCACGGTTCGGTTCATTTTCGGTACAGTATGAAAATAAAATGCGAAACCATTTTCTTCCTCAGCATGGTGTTGTTAATTTAACCAAAATGTCAATATAGAAATGGAAACAGTAACAAATTTCAAAGTGTTGCTTGGTACCAATAAGTTAAATGAAATATTCTCAAATTAACCAATGTTTGAAATAAAAAATGCATTCCTTTTTACAGTAAACAAAATCAACATTGTGAGTGCAGCACTCAGTTCAATCAACTGAGTGCAGCACTCAGTTCCAGTTACAATAAGGAATTCATTGTAAATCTAAATCTTCATTTTTTTTTTGCCAGGAAGATAAGTTTATTTAAATGAGAATGATGTTATGACCAATTAGATCAGCCTGTGGTGTGTTTAGTGCGTGACGTTTGCGGGAGTTACAAAAAATTCAGACCATGACAGACACTTGTGAAGTGTTTGTATGATTTAAAGTCTCTGAGTGACCAAAAGTGATGGTGCCGTCACGGATTGTTATTTAAATGTAACACGAACTGACTTAAGACAAGCAGAGTACTCTAGATTACCATTTAATCACTCGAAGTTTTAAGCTAGCAAAGTTATCTTACGACTAGCTAACTATTAGCAAGCTGGCTAACAAATACGGTCACAAGCTTGTACTAGTACACTTCTTGCATTTGTAGAATGATATTACAACACTTAAATATCATCTAGGCAACACAACGATAATATTTAGCCCATGTAGCCCCTGCAATGTGCAATTTTGAATCAGTTGCTGCTGTTAGATGTAGGCTAGCTGGCGGGACAACTTATGTTGGCCAGCCAGGCTGCCACGGTAGACTGGCCGGTGACGTGATCACTCACATTGGATAAGATCCATAGGCTGTCCCGCTCGATAACCTGCTTGAAATATTGGCGACCACGCCCCCAAGTTTTGAAGTGAAGTGGTAAGAATGGAAAGGCTCGTCTGTTTGGTTCGCCGTGTGACGTCACTATCCTCGTGAATGTTTAAAAGAGCCAAATGTAGTGGCAGCAGCATGTAAAACACATACTGACTGTATTCGTTCGGTACAGCACTGTATTGAACCGAACATCTGTTTTTCCAGCGGTTCGGTACGAATACACATACCGTTACAGGCCTAGTATGTGGTCATTCTTATTAGGATTGGCACTATGTGAACTGCCCAATTGTTCATAGGCTCTGTTAAATTATTTGCACCTTACAGTGTTTTAGTTTTGGCTGCCTCTCCAAATAGTTTAGTGCATAATGAGTGACTGAACATTCCTGATTTGCCCGTAGTTTTGGTTTTTTTTTTTATTTGCCCGTAGTATGTTTGACATGCCCGGAACATACAGTAGGCATTTTGCTCAAGATGTGTTTCAAAAGCAACACGTCTTCATGTGTGCATGTACCGTGTGTGTTCTTATGATGTTTGCTCAGCGTACATCTTGGATGACTCGATCCTCCTTGGTCCTTTTCTTTTCTTTGCTTTTCTATGCGTTGCGCTTACAATGGTGGAAACCTATTCTCTGTTGCAGCCGGCTGACCCCTTTTCACCTGGTCTGTCTTCCTTCCACCCTCTTCCTCTTACCTCTCCACTGCATGGGCCTCAGGTGGCTAGAAAAAAAACCCTCCACCAGTGACAGCCAGGTGCTGATGAAGGCTTCTTCCTGTCGGGGAGGGGGGGGGACTTTTTTTCCCTCCTTTGTCTCTGTCACCAAAGGCTCGCAGTTCCTGTTAAATGCCTTTTTTTAGACAATGCCCATTGTCAGTCGCGTATGCACATGTCATTTGAATTGAATTCAGTTGCTACCTGAAATGCCCCTAATCCTTTCGTAAAAAAGTTGTTTTAAAACAACAATGTTCGAAATGAATCCTTATGATGTCTTATAAGGGTGTATGGGCTCTGTTCTATGTTGTTTTTTTTCCTGTTAATCTGTTAATCTGTAAGAGGACAGAGACAGCTGTGCCTCAATGCAGTGTTTGCTCTTGGGCCTCCACTGTCTCCAGGTCCTCCTCTGTTCTCCCTTGTCATGACGCTCGTATGACACGGTGTCAGTCGTGGCGTTTACACGCTGCATCCCTGACACTCCACCACCCCCACCAATGGCCAACTGCCCTATCCCAGAAGGCCATCTGGCAGCCACATGGTGCAGGCAGGCGGGTGTCCGAGCCTTCAGCCTTCCCACCTCGCCTCGTCTGGCCTGGCTGGCCGTGCTGTCCTGTGTGGCATGCTGGACACAAGCTGGCCAGACTGTGGGCACCCGTCAGGGCTGTAGCTGGAGGGTAAATGAAGTATATAAATAGTTTATCCCAGATTCTAGAAATAGAGTTTATTCACCAACTATGCTCATAACAGAGTTTATGCACCAAATACAACTTGTAACATTCCTGAGCTGACTGAGCATGACTGAGCACACATCAGGGCTATATTGAAGTGGAAACGGAGTATGTAAATAGTTTATCCTTCTCCCAAATCATAGAAATAGAATTTATTCACCTAATAAACTAAAGTTTATGCACCAAATACCACACAAATACAATATATTCCAAAATCATGTCATCATATCTATGTGCACCAGGGTCGATTTCATTCATGGTCAGTCGTATGTGTTGGTGGCAGTGTGTGTTTTTTAGACGATGGTCATTGTGTCTGTGCCCTGATATATTGCTGGTGTTACTACTCTGCCGGTTACATGATGACGTGATTGATAAGCATATGGCTAAATTAGTCTCTGAAGATTTGTCAATTTGATGCAAGTTTATAACAGTGCAGCCAGAAATCATATACGTATGTTCTTGTATGTGTATGAATGCACAGCGTAATGATGGTTAATATTTGGATGAGGGGTGAGGTGGGGGTTGTTTTTGTGATTTTGTTACAATCAGTAGACTTGCCATTAACTGCATAATGGAACAAGTAGGTGACTGAAAAACAAAACGATGTCTGTGTTTTGCAAGGGAACCAGCAGTCATTCACTTGCAAGTCATGTTTCCAAAGAAGCCCTCAGTTCTGTTGTTGATGTTCGTCTGTGTGACGGTAGGCTGCAACGGACGTGGCCTTCACTTGGTCTCACTGAATGAGAGTGTGAGGGGGTGGAAGGCGCTTTTTGTTAGAAAGCAATGAGCAGTGAAGGCTTCCTTTAGCTCACAGCAGACACACTCTCAGAAATAATGTGACAGTAGGGGTACAAATCTGTATATTAAGGTACAATCACCATTAATGTACCTCCAAAGGCTAATATTTGGACCTTAAGGTACTGATGTGTACTTCTTCAGCTCTGGAGAAGATACAAACTTGTTTTACTAACAGTGGTTAAAAGGTACAATTATGTGCCTTTGAGGGCACTGCCGGTGTGGCAAGCTTTGTGCCCCTAAATGTACAACTCTGTACCTTCTTTTCTGAGAGTGCACTTACTCCAGGCTGTACAGCACATGTAATGGATGCCAGCTAGCACAGCTTGGTGTTGGAACATGCAACTGACTTACCAAAATACCTGTAAGTCACAAAATCAAGATCGCTACTGAAATGAGTTCCATAACAACGTTAATGACAACTAGGCTTTGGCCCACAGCATGCCTACAGCGGGCTAAAATCGTCTGTAGCAGCTATTCATAACATGCACAACAAATTAACAGGTCCCCACCAATGTCAAGAGCAAATCTATGCCCCTGGTTAGAACATGCTACTGACTTACCAAATTGCCTGGATTTCAATTTAAGCTCACTTGGTAGCACATGTGTCTCCCAAACCTGAATTACTGTGAAGTCACGGGTTCAAGCCTGGGCACTGGACTGTGCAGGACAACTTTACAGTTACAGTGGTGCTGTGAACATGGTTGAGAGTGAGGTTTGGTGGGAGTGAAGTTTACTAACGCTTTAACGGCTAGATGTGGTAGTGGGCATCCATTACACATACATGTGTGAGGAGGGGAGGTTTTTTTTGGTTCAGCATGTTGGCAAGATGTGTGTAAAAGGAAATTTGTGTGAGTGTAGTAAGTAGGGCTACGCAATATGTCATTGCAATATGATGATATATTGCGACAAACAATATGGCAATGTAAATATGGTTAAACATGGCTTAGCTGCAGTAAATTGTATATTTCTTCACGTTTATGCCCTCTTATAACTTACTCCTATATCAAAACACTTGGGGAGTTAGATGGAGCGTTACTGGCCTTAATGACCCCCCCCCCTGCATAGGCTGCTAACTGTCATGTTTAGCCTTTAGCAAAACAAGTGCAAGACGGTGAAACTTGTGATAAATAAACAAATACTTCAAATACACAATCACATCACATCACAGCACGATGCAGTGTTATGCCGAATCACATATGGTGAATTATGGGGAAAAAACTGTGTGTGTGTAGGTATGGGAAGGGATTGGAAGATGGGACACGATAAAGCTGTGGTTTATTGAGTTGGTGTGTGTGTGTGTGTGTGTGTGTGTGTGTGTGTGTGTGTGTGGTCACACCTCAGACATGTCTCTTCAGTAGTGTCAGTGGCATAATGCCTTCATAATGAATTTTAGTGTGTGCCCCTCAGATAGCTGTTCCTGGTCTGCTTTTACAGTGTGACTTGAAGAATGAGCAGAAAAAAAGAAGGAATAAGTGAAGAGAAAGGATGGATGGATGGATGGATGGATGGATGGATGGATGGATGGATGGATGGATGGATGGATGGATGGATGGATGGATGGATGGATTGTGTGTGTGTGTGTGTGTGTGTGTGTGTGTGTGTGTGTGTGTGTGTGTGTGTGTGTGTGTGTGTGTGTGTGTGTGTGTGTGTGTGTGTGTGTGTGTGTGTGTGTGTGTGTGTGTGTGTGTGTGTGTGAAGAGCTCTGGTACAGGACTGAGCTTTGTGTGTGTGTGTGTGTTGCGTGGGCGTATTTAGGAGCCAGACCCAGGTTTGTTTATCTGCGGTGTGCTTGTTGCAAAATCCCCTCGTTTGCTCTAACGGGAGTGGAAGGGCCCCTGTAGAAATATTTGGATTGTTCGTAGGGGGGTGGGGGGTCCCGCTGTGCACAGAGTGTCATCTAATTAAGGTGTAAATACTGCCACACTCCCCACCGACCCCCCCTTCCCCATTTCAGCTCTGTGCTGCAGAAATAACATAGTGGAAACACGTAGGGTAATGATTTGAAACGTAGGCCCGACCTCAAAAACGTGCCCAGGCTTAGGGCTCAACCTGTGGTCAGTGCACAGACTATATTTAGTCGGCCACTTCAGACGGCAAAACCACCAGCAGGCATGTTTGAGATAGAGTGCCCTGAAAAGGCTGTTTCTAATGCTGTCTCTTCCCTGAAAAGACTTGGAATACACGTTAGCTGTTATTATTTATTTATTATTTTCATCTATTTGGTTGTACTGATTCAAGGATTGAAACTGGAGTTATGGATGTTCAATGTGTAGTGTCTGAGTTTAAAAGTATACAAAAAAGACTTTTTCATTCCATAAAGAAATGCACCCTCTTTTCTTCTTCAGCCAGCAGATTCATGATTTAATTGTAGTTTAATTTCTGGAAAGAGTTGACAGCATTATTTGGGAATTACTGGTAAGAACAGACATTTATTGCAGGTCTTCAAGAGTTTTTTAATGTTTAAAAACAAAACATGTTGCTGCTTTCAATACGCTTTTAACCAAACAAGAGGTGAAGGCATTTCCTTTACAGTCAAGGCTAGACAGAAAAGTGTGAATGATCTCTAACACAACACCCCCCCTCACCCGCTCCCCTAACTCATTCAAGTCTTGGCACAGTTGGAGTTGTGTGTATGTGTGTGTCTGGGTGTGTGTATGTGGGTGTGTGATGTGATGTGAAGCACCATCTCATTTGTTCTGTTGTGTTTCTTGCGTTTGTTGTTGACGCCGCTGTGTTATCTACTTCCTGTGTTTGCTGTGGTGTTGTCGTCGTCGCCCTCCTCCTCCTCCTGGTCGCCGCTCCCTTCCCTTCGCTGCCGCGGTGATGGTGATGGTGACTGTGATGTTGTTGTCCCCCTGGCAGCTGCTCGTGGAGTATGGGTACAACTGCCAGCGCTGCGCCCCCGCCACCCGCGCTGCATGAGAGCGTCCACGGCAACAGCAACGGCATGGCGGACAGCAGGCAGTCCCTGAGCGTGGGCTCGCTGCAGACGGTCAGCATCCACAACAGCAAGGCCAAGTCCATCATCACCAACAAGGTAGCGCCGGTCGTCATCACGTAAGTGTCGAGCGCAAACGCCGAGGGTAAACAGCCGATGGGGCTGGGGGCTGGTGGGTAGGGTAAGGGGGGAGGTAAGGTGGGTGGTGGTGGTGGTGGTGGTGGTGGCGGGGTGTGTGTGTGTGTGTGTGTGTGTGTGTGTCTGGGTGGGGGGGGGGGGTCATTAATCCTTTCAGATCACAGAGAAAGATGGGGGGGCAGTGCGGGTTCGGTAGGTCAAGCCTAGCTTTCATTGATCCATCATAAAGGTCTGATAGCGGTAACTTTTTGATTGGACCAAATATAATATTTGGACAACTGAGTCGACCTAATGGAATGAAACAAACTACAAACAGTGTCTTTAAATGTCTTGGGTAATATTCCGCAGGAAATGTAACTTGACTTAAGTTGCACAGTAGGAAGTAAGGCTAAATGAAAGTGTGCCTGTGTGTGTGCCTGTGTGTGTGCCTGTGTGTGTGCCTGTGTGTGTGCGTGTGCTGGGAGTGAGTGCTGAGGAAATTCAACAGACTTATTTTCCCTCTCGGCAGGTATAACTGTCGGCAAGAGTTTCAGATTCACGATGATTTGCTCAAAACCAATTACAAAGTGGGCAGAATTTCTGACACCATGCCCGAGCACTATTTGGTGCAGGTAAGTGGTTAGAGGGACCTCCATTACAGACTGTCATAACCCTGCCAGGCTGGAGAGTGTGATTGTGGCTGTTTCATAAAATGCCACTGCTCCCAGAAATATGTGAAGTTGGTTACAATCATTCTGTCACAGCTAGTACCATATGATAAAAAGTAAACAACTGTAGAAGAGTTTTCACTACCTTCTATCTATCTATGTATATCTATAAATATATATATCTATACCTTATATATCATTTATATCATATATCATCATATATACCTTCTATATCATTTATGTCAGAAATTATTTCCACTTTAATATAGTTGTCATGAAACAAAAATATAAATCTCGTACGTGTTCTATTCATTGTGTAATGTAAAACTTTATGGGGTGTGGTGTGCTTTATGGACCTCTATGGGGTTTGTCATCATATATTTTACTTGGAAGTTTCAGATAAAACATAAACAGTTCTTTATCTTTTTTTAATTTTCAGATTTTCAGTCCAGTTTCACTCTAAAACTCATATCACATAAAAAAACACACACACACACACACACACATTGAAGCCTGCCATCAGGTCATTTAGGCATTTAGGCAATTAATTAGGCCCAGGCCCTTTCATGTGCTGTGTGGACTTAATAGGCCTGTCAATGAGCCGTCATGGCAGCTGTCCTGATTTTAAAGTGGCGCTGTTGTTTTGGGGGTTGGGGTCGGACTCGGGCGTTATCAGCTTCTGGCCCTGGCGCTTTGAACTTGCCCTTCAGCCCGTCGTCGGGGGCAACTGAGGGCATGCTCGTCATGCCACCTTATTGTCCCCGCGGGAGTTTCAGTTCATTGACAAATTTGTGCCCAGTTTCGCTCGAGCTTGACGTGAATAAGTTCAGGGAAAAACACAAAGCGAACCCTCACACATCACTTCTAAAGCTTCACTGTCTTTTATTTTGTTTTAATGTTAGATGTAAGATTGTGGCCAAAGCTCATCAAATTGAAATTGCTTTAAAACGCGCCCCTCAGCCCGTCGTCGGGGCAACTGAGGGCATGCCCGTCACGCCACCCTATTGTCTCCCCGCTGGAGTTTCAGTTCATCGACAAATTTGTACCCAGTTTCGCTCGAGCTTGACGTGAATAAGTTCAGGGAAAAACACAAAGCGAACCCTCACACATCACTTCTAAAGCTTCACTGTCTTTTATTTTGTTTTAATGTTAGATGTAAGATTGTGGCCAAAGCTCATCAAATTGAAATTGCTTTAAAACGCGCTGTTCCCCTTCTTGAGTCAAGAGGCAAACCTCAAAATCAGAATTTGTGGGCTAAATTATGTTTTAAAGTAGGGATGCGCTGGCTGTGCTGTTGTCAGTGAAATCAGCACTTCAAGTTAACATGTTTGCAAAATAGTGTTGATGTGTAATCAGAAATTAAACAATCATTTGCGGAAAATCTCTTGCATGCAGCACCTTTTCTTTTTTTTGGGTTTGTGGAGCCCTATTTATTACATATCACTTCCAACACATAATTAGGTGTAGACACAACGCAATAGTTTTAAAGAAATAGTTAAATATCACTATGTATTTTTATTTTTTATTTGAAATAGACAAAGTTTACTCTGTGTTCCTCTACACCTCTGTTAACTTATGTCCTCCTTTTGTAAGTTGCTTTGGATAAAAACGTCTGCTAAGTGTAATTAATAATAATAATAATAATACTAATAATAATAACAATAATCTTTCCTTGTATAGCAAAATTCATACATACAAGATGCAGCTCAAAGTGCTTTACAGTTTGGCAAGGTCACAAGACAACATTTCTTGCAGTCCAGTGGCACCAGAGCAGTTGAAGAGTTGAATGTAATGTAAAAGTATTAGAGAGGAGTGTCAAAGGTGTTTTATCATGTGGTTTGTTTTGTTTTGAAACGCTCATCTCGTCCTCCCCAGGGCTCCTACTTCATGGTGCAGGATGTGTACAGCAAGGCGGATGTCTTAAACACTACGGCGAGCCACGGCGCGCCCAACTTTCGCCAGGCCAAGGGCAGCTACCCGGTCTTCGGGATGGGCCAGCCCAGCCTGAGTGGCTTCAAACAGGTCCTCCAGAGGCTGCAGGGCCAAGGACATGAGGTACATAAATTTGTTTTTAATCAGGAGCTCCACACTCTAAAATAAAAAAGAATGAGGCCAGTACCGGTTCTTCGATGCCATAGATGAAAGAACCTTCACTCTCCATAGAACCATCTAGAGGTGGTTAAAGAACCATTTAAGCACCTTTATTTTTTTAGTGTGTAAGTGAAAGACACTTCACATTGGAAATGGTTCCTCAGAGCCTCAGATCATAATTGGCTATGTCATGTCATATCGGTGTCAAATGGTTCTTTTAAAGAACTGTTGCCTCGCATCGCTCTGAAAAACCTATATTTTTTTTAGTCATTGGCCCGTACATCTGGATCCATCAGCTTACAAATCAGTCATTTTTTTCCTTCTGTAATCATAAAAAGACATGCTGCAGAATTGTTGAGCTTTTATGTAAACATTGTCAGTCAGTCACTCTGGCCTAAAAGCTCCCTGCTGTCCACATATCCCTAAATGGAAAGTGAAGTGGGAAGTCAGGCCATGCTAAATTACACAGGGCCAATGCTGCATGCCATGGGCTGCTTTGAGGATCGTGGCTGTGGCAGTGGCACAGCCTGTCCAGAGAGTATTTTTGGGTCGTTTTTGAAGAGAAAAAAAAAAGACCTGTCAGCTTCACCATCGCTCTTTCTCTCTCCCTCTCTCTCCCTCTATCTCCATCTCTCTCTATCTCGCTACCTCTCCCTCTCCTAACCTCTCTCCTTCCTGCTCTCTCTCTCCCTCACTCTCTTCCTCACCTCTAACCCCCCCCTCTCTCCCGCTCTCTCTCTCTCTGTCTCTCTCGTGCTCTCTCTCTCTCTCTCTCTCTCTCTCTCTCTCTCTCTGTCTCTTTCTATGTCTCTCTCCTTACCTTCCTGCTGTCTTTCTCTCACTCTCTCTCTCTCTCCTCATCACATGTCTCTTTCTCTCTCTCTCTCTCTCTCTCTCTCTCTCTCTCTCTCTCTCTCTCTCTCTCTCTCTCCCTCCTGCCCTCTCTCTCCATGACTATTTTCATCAGGAGATCGTGTTCCTGTGTGTGCGCGAGGAGCCGGTGGTGTTCCTGCGGCTGGCGGAGGACTTTGTCCCGTACACGCCCCGCCGGAAGGAGAACCTGCATGAGAACCTGCACGGCCTGGACAAGGAGCTGGCCGCCGAGGCCCTGGAGGTCACCGTCAGAAAGGAGGTGTGCTTTTGGTTTTGTTTTTGTTTTTCGTTTTTTTTCTCTCTCTCCAACCCGGCCCGGCCCACCCCGCCCCACTCTAAAGCCCTCAGGCCACCGTCAGAAAGGAGGTGTGCTTTGTTTTTCTTTTTCATTTTTCTTTTTCTCTCCCCGACCCGGCCCGCCCTGCCCCACTCTAAAGCCCTCAGGCAGTGCAGTGGCCGTATAACATGCTATATTTGAATGACACTTTAAGTAAAAATGGTACTTGTGGTGCGTTTCACTGGAAATGATAAAAACAGATTCAACCACACAACCAGATATGGCGTAGAGGGGAAAAAATATAGCCAAAGACGGGCAGGACCAAGGACACAGAGGGACGCCCAGGGAAGGAAAAAAAGAAAAAACAAAACAAAACAAAAAGAAAATAAAACTACTGCAAAGAATTGTGATTGTTTAGACATTCTGTAGTGTTCTTTCTAGTTGAATTGTAATACAGAATTTTATTTTTTAAATACATGCAAATCCCATCAACTAACAAAGACATAAATACATACATAAATAAATATTTAAAGTACCGTTTGACTCTAATCCAATAAGCTTATTAATACAATACTGGTGAAGCTCTTATCTCTGCAGTAGTTCTGTAAGTGAAATTTACAGAATAGGAACTCTTGCATGGCTGACTTTGTCTGTTGTTCATTCCTTCAGCTCCACGACTTTGCCAAACTGAATGAAAATGTGTTCTACGTCTACAACGACATTGAGCACTTCAAGGACGAGCCCCAGAACATCTCCATCACGTGTGAGGAGGACATCCACATAACGGAGGAGGTGTACAAGAGGCCCATCTTCACGATGCCCACCTACAGGTGCCCCACACACTCTCTTCACGGCCTCCTTTTTATTATAATGCACTACAGCTACTCTTTCACTTAGCCTGGACCTTCCAGCTGTTGGTGTGTGTGTGAGTGTGTGTGGGTGTGAGAAAGGGAGCCTCCAGAAAAGTTGTTTTTGACTTTTTTTTTTTGGGAGGTTTTCTTGCTAAGAGAACAAGCCAAAACTCCTAATGGGCTCTTATGTGCATAGCATCAGTAAAAATCAAGGTAAACAGGTGCTCCCCAAAATCACTGGGTTGTGTGTGTCTGTCTCTCTCTCTCTCTCTCTCTCTCTCTGTCTGTCTCATCCCACAAGGACCCTTGTAGTCATCCTAATTCAAGTCTTTCCTAATTAATCTATTTAGCTTTGGAGAGTGTGAAGTTTTCCTCTTGGTTTCGAATAGTGACCCACTTGAAAAGTCCACTTCTGGCATTTTTAGCTACAAGCTAAAGCTATATATAAAAATATACATTGTTTTTCACACTGTTGAAAATGTGAGTAATTCAGCAGTATGTGTAGTCCTGCTTGGCTATAGCGAGAGATTGCTGTGTATGTGTTATCACTACGGAAGTACATACATCATCGCGACCTTTGCGCAAGCATCAGCAGTTGGTTTATATCCTGAGTGCATGTATGTCAGCACCACATTTCCTTTATTGCCACAGAAAGCTAAACTCTTTAACACTTATTGTCCTCATTGTGGTCTTTCATTGTGCACTGGAACATACACTCGCAGACACACACACACACACATAGAGACACACACACACACACACACACACACACACACACACACACACACTGGAACATACACTCGCAGACACACACACACACACATAGAGACACACACACACACACACACACACACACACACACTATGTCTCTCTCTCTCTTTCACACTTGCTCTCTCTGTCTCTCTCTCTCTCTTCCTCCCTCTCCCTCAGTTTCTCACACACACACACACACACTCTCCCACACACACTCAAACTCCCACACAAACACACACACACACACACTGGACTGCCAAAGCTTGCGATGACTTGGAGAAAGGTCAGCCAAATTGGATGTGCTCTGTTTCTCCAAGCTCCCAAGCCTGATTGCCAATAGGGACAGCGGTGCCACAGAGAGAGCATTTGTAATGCTAGTCTCCTACACATTCTGTGCTGCCCTGTCTTAAAGCAACACTAAAGCACTTTTGCTCTTCGCTCGCCCTATAGGTTGGAAGCGGAATTGTCTCTTTTATGTCTTATTCGAACTACAGATCGGTGACCTGCTTTTGCAAACTTGCATATTGCGGTTATAGCCTAAGGAGGGCCACAAAGTGAATTCAGAAGTGCCTTTCACCCTGTTATGAGTTAACGGACCACTGAAACGATTTTGGAAACATGATTTTAAATTTGAAAAAAACTACTTAGTGTTGTTTTAACAGTAATGGCTTTGTCAGTAAAGTATTAATAAGTATTATATAACCAAAGTCATCATCTTACTGTGGGTCCTGATGTAGGTCTTCGTTATGTGTGTTAAGTGTCAAAGCACTGGCTTTATTTGAAGACAAGCTCTGTATCCAGGCTACCCATCATCATAGTGTTGTCCCAGACGCCAGTGCAGTGCAGAGGCAGGCAAAGTGGACTGAGAAACTAAAAGTCCTGCCATGTATTCCTTCTGCCTATGCTCTCCACACAGGTGACTTCACTAATTACATTACATTACATTATACTTAGCAGACGCTTTTATCCAAAGCGACTTACTTATCTCATATACCTAGGATCAGCTGATTTAGTGAATTGGCTGGAACAAATATGTGGCAGGACTTTTACTTTTCTTAACCCGGGATGCCAGCCTCTGGTGCAGTGGCAGCATAGGTTAACCTAGCTTCAGTAGACCCTCTCTAATGCCCCCTTACCCTGTTTCCTCCCACCCTTGTTTGTGGGGGATGTTTGTGTGCTGGTCGTTTCGTGTTTTGACCAGGCCCCGTGCTCTCTGAAGGCCGGCCTGCCATGTCCACAATATCCTGTTTGTAATCAGATCAAGCTCCTGCTGTTTATTGTGGTGTAAAGAGTGACTTCGGCCATTACTGGGTCATGTGAACACATCTCGCTTTGCGGATTTTAGGAAAACCTCAAAATCTCTAGAGGTCCCAGCTGTGATGCCCCTGTTAGATGGTACACCCCCCCACACACACACAAAACCACACACTTTAAGTCTTTTTTTATCTCTGTCTCTTTTTTTCCTCTATTGCACTCACACACAATCTCACTCTCACTGTTTCTCTCTCACTCACACACTCTCAGGCTCTCTTTCTCTCACTCTCTCTCACACACACACACACACACACTCTCTTTAACTCCTTCTTTGTCTCTCTCTTCCTCTATTACTCTCACACAGAATCTCACTCTCACTGTTTCTCTCTAACTCACACGCTCTCACATACATGCACACACACACAAACACACACACTCTCACACACACACACACACACACTTGGTTCCATATGCACCATATGCCAAAGTCCTGCAGCAGAGGAATGCTTGAGACACACACAATCTCACTCTCACTGTTTCTCTCTCACTGACACACTCACAGGCTGTCTCTCTGTCTCTCTCTCTCTCTCTCACACACACACACACGCACACACACTTTGACTTTGACACACACTCATGTACTTGGTTCCATATGCACCATATGCCAAAGTCCTGCAGCAGAGGAATGCTTGAGACTTGGACTATGTGGTGAAGTAGCCTCGAGGGGAACACTCTTATCATTTTTCTAAGTCTCCTTGGGGGCAGTTTGCAGACCAGCATTTGCCCCTGTATCCTCTGACAGAGGAAGAACGCCAACTTGGTCCCAAGAAAAACAATGCTTCTCTATGGGACTACTGAGGACATCATAGCTCCACTCCTTGGTGCATTGTTACAACTCTTGCTTTTGTGACCAGAACTTTTTTTGTGTAGTTCTTTCTACACCATCTGTTCTTTGGAAGTGGCACAAATGAACATTGTTGTAATATTAACTCATGTGTTTATTGTAATGAGTGATTTATGTTGCTGTGTAACTGTTGTGTTTTTTTGTGGGCACTGAAGGCCCTAGTGAAGGTTGTAAATGACCTCCTAGTAGCTGCTGATACAGGTCATTTCAGCATTCTCCTACTCGTTGACCTTACAGCTGCATTTGACACAGTTTGCCATAACACACTACTCACACGGCTTGAAACACTATTGGGCATCACTGGCACCTCACTTTCCTGGTTTAAGTCCTATCTCACGGGTAGGGAACAATTTGTCTCAATTAGTGATTTCCGCTCCCACAGTGCACCCCTCCCTCATGGTGTCCCACAAGGTTCTGTTTTAGGCCCCCTGCTCTTCATTATCTACATTCTCCCCCTGGGTCAGATACTCCGTCAGCATGGCCTTCACTTTCACTGCTATGCTGACGACACACAAATCTACATCCACTCTAAACCCTCTCACGTACCTCCCCTCTCACAGCTATCCACCTGTCTTAATGACATCAGCAAGTGGATGACACATAATTTTCTGAAACTCAACCATACCAAGACAGAAGCCATAATAATTGCCACTCCAACTCTGCTGAAAAAGTTAAACAATACACAGTTTTCCATTCCTAGCTATTTCACCACTACCTCATCTGAAGTAAAAAATCTTGGTGTCATCATTGATTCTACTCTCTCTTTTGATTCACACATAAAGCATATCACTAAAACAGCATTCTTCCATCTCAAAACCATCTCCAGACTCCGCCCCTCTCTCAGCCTCACCACTGCTGAGACCCTCATTCATGCATTCATCACCTCCAGACTTGATTATTGCAACGCTCTGCTTACTGGCCTACCGGCCAAATCTATAAACAGACTTCAACACATCCAAACCTCTGCAGCTAGACTCCTTACCCATACTAGACCTTGGCATCACATAACACCCATCCTGCATCAACTTCACTGGCTTCCTGTTCAATATCGCATTCACTTCAAAGTCCTCCTGCTTGTCTACAAGGCCCAACACAACCTAGCGCCCACATACCTCACTAATCTTCTCAACCCCTACCTGCCCACTCGCACTTTACGCTCCTCTGACTCACACCTTCTGTCCATCCCCTCCTCAAATCTCCGCTCTATGGGTGACCGAGCATTTAGTGTCGCTGGCCCAAAACTCTGGAACAGCCTCCCACTCTCATTACGCCAATGTCCTTCCCTCTCCTCTTTCAAGTCCTCCCTGAAAACCCACCTTTTCACCCTTGCCTTTCCTTCAGAATGACACTGTGTTGTGCTGTATTCCTTCTTGTTTTATTCTTATTTACATTACTTTATTTTATTGTACTCCGTGTTATTTTATTTTATTAAGTTTTATCTGTCTCTGTTTTATTCAGTGTCCTACTGCCTAGTCTTTTAGCTCTATTAACTTTTATGCTGTTTTACTGTCATATTTCAACTTTTTAATTATTGCTTTAACAATCTGTACTGTTCAGTGTCCTTGGGTACCTTGAAAGGCGCTTCAAATAAAATGTATTATTATTATTATTATTTTGTGTACAGGTATCACAGATTGCCCTTGCCCATGGAAGGAGCTCCTCTTGAAGCGGACTTTGATGCCTTTGTAAACATCCTCAGGGTTAGTGCTTTTTTTTTCTCTTTTTTACACAACAAAAAATGTAGTCATGCTAACAGCACCATGCTACCTCGGCTCAATATCTCATGTTGCTATGGAGAGAGCAACCGCATGATGGCTTTCTCTTGGCACAAACCTCATTTTTGGGTTTCTGTTAATCAGTAAACAGAGGATCAGTGGAAACACTGAAAACAATAATATTGATCATAAAGTTTGGGTGTGTATGCTGCATTCAGGTATTCTTGATTGTTTGCAGGCAGGCTCCAGTATTTTAAAGTTCACAAAAAAGTATCTGCTGACCAGGAAGGAAGTGTCTTACCAGACTCTTCACACAAACAAAAAACAAAGTGTGGTCCACCATGCTAACAACAATATAACCCAGCTCCAAAAATCCTTCTTGGGTTTTCTGTGAGGACACGACCATCCGCTGTGGTTACAAAAAAAAAGTATTTTGTCAAACTTTGAGCGTGTGTCCAGGCAGTGATGCATGGTTTAGAAAATACTCCAACATCTGCGGAGTGTCAGAGGTGCTGGTTGGCAAGTAGGTGTGAAGACCGGGCCCAGTTCCCTCAGCACCGGTGTCTCCCATCTCCTCTCTCCGTGTGTCATCCATCTTCGCTAGTCATAATAGTTGTGAGAAATGTACGAAGCGCGATGGCTTCACACGGGTGTCCCAGTTTGGCTCCTGTCAACTCGTCTCTCCTCACCCCAGCTCTGGTTTTCATCTTTGGGCCCGTGACCAGACCAACACTGCCCCCCTCCACATCCCTCTCTCTTTCTTTCTTTCTCTCTTTCTCTCTCTCTCCCTGTCCCTCTCCCTTTCTCCCTCTCTCTCTGTCTCTCTCTCTCTCTCTCTCCCTTTCTCTCTCTCTCTCTCCCTGTCCTCCATCTTCTTTTTTCCCTCTCTTGCGAGTTTTCTTGTGGCTTGTGCCATGTCTTATTTCGGCATTTCAGCTCGTTCGTAAGAATGAGGAAACGGCCATGAAATGCCTTCTTTGGTCAAGGAGGCAGTTCAAAAAATGTCTCAATCAGCACATGTTTGCTGTCAGGGCTGGCAGTACTTCAGGTTCTCACCCGCTGTGCCTGCTCCTCGGCATCAAAGGGAGGGTCATCACAGAGGGTCAAAGCTTATCTGGACAGGCATAAAGAAGTGACTTCATTTCTGACAGATTTGTGGAAAAATGTCTGCCTTTGCTCTGTGTGGGAGGTGTGTGTGTGTGTGACATAGAAAAAGAGAGAGTGCGAGGGTGTTTGTGATAGCAGTCTCACAAAAAGGGAAGTAAGCCTTCATTGCTAGGGCTGTGTCTGTGAATCATCTTTTAAGGGTTTAGTGATAAGGGGGTGTAAGTGTTGTTTGTCCATCCATCCATCCATTTATTTATTTATTTACTGTGTATTTATCTGTGTAACGTTATCTGTAACGTCAAAGGCAATTTTCAGCCATCAGAGGCAGACAACTCAGATTCAGAAAGTGCAAGTCCTACATTGGTCCATCCAGCTGACTGTAGATAGATAAGCTTGTTATTGAAATCACCTGTGTTGTGAACACAGGCAGAGGGAATACATGGCAGGACTTTTACTTTCTCTATCCGGTTTGTCCACCTCTGTCCACCAGTCAGAACAATAAAGCTCGAAGTTTTAAAACCGTCTGGTCCAATGTTCTAGCAATGAAGGTTCACTTCCATTTGTGTGAGACTACTGTGTCTGTGAATGATCTTTTAAGGGTGTAACAGTGATATTAGGGTGTAAGTGTTTTCCATTTGTTTGTTTATTTATTTATTTATTGCGTATTTATGTTTTTAAACCCACCTGTAATGTCAAACACAA
Source organism: Setipinna tenuifilis (assembly GCA_030347295.1). Lineage (NCBI taxonomy): Eukaryota > Metazoa > Chordata > Actinopteri > Clupeiformes > Engraulidae > Setipinna > Setipinna tenuifilis. The sequence continues at coordinate 8,558,785 of CM059287.1, read as the reverse complement.
TTTTCCACCGTCCAGTGTTCATTCCCCCTTCCCTTTCTGCAGGAGACCCCCAGCCTCTCTCAGCGACGCGACCCGTCCAAGCCCCTACCCGCTCTCGTCTTCAGCTGCCAGGTGGGCGTGGGCCGCACCAACCTGGGCATGATCCTGGGCACGCTGGTCCTGAACCGACTCCAGCCTGACCCTGACCCTCACCCAGACCCGGACTCGCCCGCGGCCGACCCGTCAGAGTAAGACAGACACACACACACACACACACACGACCGCCAGAGTAAGAACCCCTTCGCTTTATATAAAGTATTTATCCAATAGTGAGAGAATCCATGGACACATGGAAGGGCAGCTGGATGCTGCTTGGAATTATCAGATCCTGCAGAAAGAGCACTGTTAAAATTACTTTATCTGTAGCTCTGTCTTTCTCTTTCGTTACTGTATTTGTCACTGCAGTGTGTGTGAGTGCGTGTGCGTGTGCGTGCGTGTCTCTTTATATATATATACAGTATTTATCGAATAGTGAGAGAATTCACGTGCCTGACTTCTCTGTAAGCCAAAAGGCAATGACTTTTTGTTTAATATGTAACGATTGTTGAAAGACAATAAGGCAAGTCAAGTTTTGTTCGGTTTGTAGTTACTATGGTAATGATGCATTTCCCAGGAGGATCTTTTCATGCTAGTTCGTCTTTTAGGTCTTTTAGTTTGTGGTATTGGGTAGCGCAGGCTGCAAATTAATGTAGTATGAAAAAAAAGGCATTGTGGTGTAGTACTGTTCTATTACATGACATTGGTATCCAATGTGAGTCTCCCTTTGGGTATAATTTACAATTGTTAAATTTGAGGAAAAAAACAATGTGAAACTTTTTCACTTTTCATGTAAAGAGATAGGCCTCTTTGATAAAACTCTCATTAAGCCTTGACTTCTGATAACAAAGGCTGGAGGCGTCACCCTGTTAATGGGAACTTAAAACAGCATGTCTTATTATCCAGCAAAATCTATTTGCTGTTAGAAGTTGGTGTACGATGCTTGACCTTAAAACATCTAGAGAGTAAAGCCTGCAGGGCTCTCTGTTTGTAATTACCACGATAAAGTACGGTTTTGTTTTTTAGCCGGCCTCTTGTGAGCATCACGCTGTGCATGTTTTATTGTTTATAACGAATCCCCTCTGCCTGTAATTATGTAAGCATTTCATGAACTACATGAAGGCATCCTTGAGATTGCCCAACAGCCAATCAGTAAGTTAATTCAGATAAGCAGGGCTTTGACCAACTGTACTAACCAGCTCTTTAGATCTTCTAGGTTTCTCGTGCTTGTATAAGTCTGCGTGTGTAGGGTGTGTGTGTGTGTCTGTAGTGTCCCTGCTCCGGGAAACTTACCTAAGGCACATGTATCTCCTTGTGTGTATGAGGATAGTCTGACTACTCTGTGTTCCTCTACACCTCTGTTAGCTTATTATGTCCTTCTTTTTGTAAGTCGCTTTAGATAAAAGCGTCTGCTAAGTGTAATGTAGTGTAATGTGAGCTGTGAGTTGTGATCTGTGTCTGAAACATGTGGTGCACTGTCGCACTGCAGGGCTGAGGCTGACAAGGCTGACAAGACGGAGGACGCGAACGCCAAGCCGCTCTTCCGGGTCATTCAGATGCTAATCAGCAGCCTGCCGAACGGACAGCAGATCCTGGACGAGGTGAGGCTGGGGGGTTAATTACGTATTATTAATTGCGTATTATTAATTAATTACATATTTTTTAATTGTGTTATTTTTATTATTGTCATTATCGTCAATGCATACTATTGGGGGGTAGTTGTGTATTATTAATTAATTATGTATTATTGTTAATTACGCTTTAGCAGGGTTTAATTGTGTGTTATGCAATTAACCCCCAATAATACATAATTAATTAATAAGTAGATTGTCATCATCGCTGCTGCTGATGGTGGTGCCCAATACACAGTTCCAAAATAACCGCACCTGTAGGCAAAAGGGAAGGAAAAAAAAATTAACATTCAGCTGTAATTTTTTTGACCCTGAGGTGCGATGGCATAAGCCTTGCATTATGTATGCAGCATGTTATTTCTCTGTAGAAATGGCTGCAAAAAACTGCTAAATAGGCCAGAACGGGTAAACATTGACAGGCATTGTATGTAATCATGTGGCTCTTAAATGTCACAAAATGACATTTTTAGCTATGAAAGTGAAAAGTAATTTTTGTTGACATTAACACCAACAATTATGTGCGTCTCCACATATTGGCTACATCACTTAGTTAACAGCTCATAAAAAAAAAAAAAAAAAACATTTTGGGGTGCAGTTCCTCTTCATTGATTCCCGTCATGTTTCGTCCATACAGGTTGACCAGGCGATCGAGCTGTGCTCCGAGATGCACAGCATCAAAGAGGCCATCTATGACAACAAGAAGAAGCTGGAGGGCATCGGAGAGGATTACCAGTTTCAGGTCAGTGACCTGACGTGTCTGACATTCGCTCTCACTCTCTTTTCATTTCTTCCTTTCTCTCTCCCTCCATCTTTCCCTCTCTGTCTCTGTCGGTCTGTGTCTCTGCCTCTGTGTGTGTGTGTGTGTGTGTGTGTGTGTGTGTGTGTGTGTCTGTCTCTAGCCACTTGTGCTCAGTGTTGTTTTCTTGTTGTTTTCAGAAATTAAGTTTACTCATGCTGCTCTTGTCGTGTGTGTGTGTGTGTGTGTGTGTGTGTGTGTGTGTCTCTTTCTCTTTCAGTCTCTAGCCACTTGTGCTCAGTGTTGTTTTCTCCTTGTTTTCTTGTTTTCAGAAATTAAGTTTACTCATGCTGCTCTTGTCCTGTGTGTGTGTGTGTGTCTCTCTGTCTCTGCCTGTGTGTGTGTGTGTGTCTGTCTGTCTCTTTCTCTCTCTGCATCAAGCCACTTGTGCGCATTCTCTTGTGTTTTCTTGTTGTTTTCAGCAGTTAAGTTTACTCTTGGTGCTCTTGTGCAGTTGTGTCTGGGGTCTACAGTGCTTTTGATCGATGTGTGTATTTTTGGGAAATATTTGTCTGGCCAGCAAATCCATTTCACATGGAAGGGCAGCTGGAGCCTGCTTGAACTTATCAGATTCTGCAGAAAGAGTACTGTTAAAAACACTTTATCTGTAGATCTGTCTTTCTGTTTCATTACTGTATCTGTCACTGCTGTGTGTGTGTGTGCGTGTGTGTGCGCGTGTGTGTGCGTGTGTGTGCGTGTGTGTGCGTGCGTGTGCGTGCGTGTGCGTGCGTGTGTGTGCGTGCGTGTGTGTGCGTGTGTGTGCGTGTGTGTGCGTGTGTGTGCGCGTGTGCGTGTGCGTGTGCGTGTGCGTGTGCGTGTGCGTGTGTGTGTGTGTGTGTGTGTGTGTGTGTGTGTGTGCGCAGTGGCACAGTAGCTTTTACCCTCTCCACTGAAGCAGTCTACACACTCACCTCAAGTGTAGACACTTAATGACCAAGTCCAGCTTCACTCTCAAGTAGCAAGCCTCTTAGCAAGCCAGGTTGTGTGTGTGGGTAGGTGTGTTGGTGTGTGTGTGTGTGTGTGTGCGCGCGCACATTTGTTAGTGTGTGTGTTTGATTGGGGGAAAAAAATGCAATTCATCCACTTCACTTTGTGAAGAAATGTTTTTTCTTGCTGATTTATATGGGAAGAAACCAAACCGTTTTTGTTAGAGAGCATCATTTATAATGAACCTACCCCGAAACAAAATGAGACAACCAAAAGAGAAGAGTTGATGTATGAGAAGAGAGGGCTGTTGATGCAGCAAGAAACTTGTTTTATCCGATAGCATTGTTTATAATAAATTTCTCAGAAAACAAAATGAAACAACCAAGACAGAATTGATGAGTTGCAGGAGCACAATGCTGTTGCTGATGCGTTAGGCTGGTAAACCAGCATATGAAGTTTGCCTGCCTATAAGCCCTCCTACACACTACAGTTCACATGTAGCACACAAGGTCAACATCATCGCTCACAAATACTCCCTCTGTTCACTGATTGGTTAGGCAAGATTCTGCCTGAGAAAAACCATGTCAATGGAACCTCAGCCAGACCCTCTGTAGAAAAGGTTTACCAGGCTACTGGATGCATACTGTAGGGGCATGCTAAAGTTTGATGCCTGTTGTGGAATCGATAATAAGGCCCCTGTACTCTGTCCTGTATGATTTATTAGACCTGTTTATGCAAGCCATAGACAAACTTTTAAGCTCCTCAAGATTAATGGGTTTCTGTCTTCCTATGTCACCTTTTCTCCTTTCCTCTCTGTCTTCCAACCTCTCGCTTTCTCCATACTCTCTCTCTTTCTCTCTCTTGCTGTCTCTCTTGTTTTTGTCTTTCGAACTGTCTTTTTTTAATCTCTTGCTGCTTCTAATTTCTCTCCCTCCCTCTCTCTCTCTCCCTCTCTCTCCCTCTCTCTCTCCCTCCCCCCCCCCTCCCTCCCTCCCTCTCTCTCTCTCTCTCTCTCTCTCTCTCTCTCTCTCTCTCTCTCTCTCTCTCCCTCTCTCTCCCCCTCTCACAGGGAGGTAGCACCAAGGACTACTTCCTTCACCGAGCACTGCAGAGCCTGGAACGTTACTTCTACTTGATTGTCTTCAACGCTTATCTCCATGAGCAGGTGTGTGTGTGTGTGTGTGTGTGTGTGTGTGTGTGTGTGCTCACATCAGCGGCTCCACAGCGACTCCATCTGGGCTGCATTGGCCTCGTTGCTGGCTGCAGTGCTGCCGATGCAGTAGGGGATGAAGCCGGTGGGTCATGGCTCTGCTGGAAGCTAAACCACACAGTTAATTTAGAAGAAGATATGTAGAAAAAGAAAGAGAGAGACAGTTGGAGAAAAGATGACTGAGAGAGAGAGACAGTGACAGAGACAGTGACGGAGTAACAGAGAGAGACAGAAAGAGACAGACAGACAGAAAGAGACAGAGACACAGACAGAGATGGAGAGAGAAAAGAGCAAATTTAAAGAAAGAAGGAAAGAATGAAAACCGCCTAGTGCAGCACAGGTTACTGATGAGATCTGTCCCTGGTTAATCTGCTGATCCTGTAATTGTGAAACCCAAGACAGCCCCAATGCTGCAGGACGAATACTGATAACAGGGCTTAGCCAGCTCTCTAGACACCCACTGTCGCACTGACCTCACCTGGTGATTTTAGATGACTTCTTGTCAGACAAAACAAATAACGATTTTTATACTGTGCTTTGTTGGTTTGTGTGTCTATGTGTAAGGGTATGGGATGCAGTTCTGCACAGCCGAAGATTAACCATATGTTTATGGGGCTGTGTGTACCGTACGATTGAACCAAACACCTGTTGAGCTGCGAGCGTGTGTGTGTGTGTGTGTGTATGTACTGGTCACTGGTAATCCCTTATACCACACCTCGCCTCCACCCCACCATTGATCTGTTTGAGTGTGTAAAAGTGTCTGAGTGTGTGAGAGAGCGTGAGTGAGTATGTGTGCATGCATGTATTGGTCACTGGTAACCACTAATACCGCACCTCGCCCCCACTCCACCATCTAGTACCCCCTGGCGTTTGCGTCCAGCTTCAGCCGGTGGATGTGCGGCCACACGTGGGTGTACCGGCTGCTGGGGCACATGAACCTGTCGGAGCTCCGGGCCCCCGCCGACCTGGTCACCAAGGGAACCCGAGTACTGGTGAGGAGATCTGCCCCTTTGGGGCTGTGTGGGATAGGAAACATATGTTTCTCTCTTTCTCTGTCTCTCTCTCTCTCTCTCTCTGTCTCTCTGTGGTATTGTCTGTCTGTCTCTCTCTGTCTTTCTGTCTTTCTGTATCTCTTTCATACCTGGTGAGGACATCTGCCTCTCGGGGCTGTGTGGCATAAGCAACATATGTTTCTCTCTTTCTCTCTCTGTGCATCGCTTTCTCTGTCTGTCTCTGTGCCTTGCTTTCTCTGTCTCTGTCTTTCTGTGCCTCGCTTTCTCTGTGCCTCTCTTTCTCTGTGTCTCTGCCTCTTTCTCTGTGCCTCTTTCTCTGTGCCTCGCTTTCTCTGTCCCTCTGTCTCTCTCTGTCTCTTTCTCTCTGTCTCTCTCTGTGGTATTGTCTGTCTCTCCCTTTGTCTCTCTCCCTCTGTCTCTCCCCATCTGTCTCTCCCCGCCTGTCTCTTTCTGTCTTTCTATCTCTTTCATACTCACACTAACATACATACACACACACAAACATACACACACACACGCACACACACACACACACACACACATACACACACACATACACACACACATACACACACACACACACACACACACACGCAAGCACAAACATTTGGGTTCATGATGGTAATTTCACAAAAGATGTTTGACATGCACATACACACACCCTAGCTTGGTAAACCAGCCCCTTGTACACAAAATAGGTACACACACCACTCCATCTTTCCTTGATGCATTCATGAGGTGTGTGTCTGTGTGTGTGTGTGTGTGTGTGTGTGTGTGTGTGTGTGTGTGTGTGTGTGTGTGTGTGTGTGTGTGTGTGTGTGTGTAAGTGTGTGTAAGTGTGTGTAAGTGTGTGTAAGTGTGTGTAAGTGTGTGTAAGTGTGTGTAAGTGTGTGTAAGTGTGTGTAAGTGTGTGTAAGTGTGTGTAAGTGTGTGTGTGTGTAAGTGTGTGTGTAATCTCCTGTGTTGGGGGCCTTGTCTTGATCCAGGTGGCGGACGACTACTTGGCCCCAGATGTGCTGAGCACGATGAAGGAGATGAAGGTGGCCAACTTCAGACGCGTCCCCAAGATGCCCATCTACGGCATGGCCCAGCCCACCTCAGAGGTACGGAGAGGTTTTAAATATAATTATTTAAATCAGCAGCGGCGTTAAATTTGTGTTGCACACTATCAGTGATAAAGTGCCTAAACACCATGGCCCAGCCCACCTCAGAGGTACCAAGAGGTTTTAAAACTCATGATATACAGGGCAACTTTCTGAGCAGTGTTGTTGTTTGTTGGGCAGCAACAGCACTTGCTCCTAATTTTTTTTGGTGGGATGAACCCAAAATGTTGCCTGCTGCTGATTTTAAATATAATTATTTAAATCGGCAGCTGTTGTTAATTTGTGCTGCACACTATCAGTGATAAAGTGCCCGAACAACATTTGTTAGTTACGTTGCCCATCAACATTGCTTAAAAAAGTTGTCTTTCATTTACTTTTGAAAAGGGTTTTAGAAACTAATCAGAAATGTGTTTTTTCAAGAGTCTATCCGACGTCTATCCGACTCACTAAAGCAGCTGATTTTAAACTAGCACAACTTTTCAGCCCAGCAGGGCAGATAATTAGTGAAGCCACTTGTGTTGAGTGCATAGGCAGGACCAATTCATAGCTCTAGTTTGGCTTTCTCAAGCTGGGATTTTCCACTTCTGCGTCACAGATGGGGCACTTCACAAAGACCATATGCCGTACCTCAATTAGGAAAAAGTTGTGTTTGAATTTTATTTATTTATTTATTTTTCTTTGTTTTGTCTGTAGTGTAAAAATGAGAATAGGAAAAAAATGTCATCAGTCTTTGGAATGCTGAATGATTGTCAAAAAAGGCCAGGTGTGTGCGCGTGCGTGTTCGCGTGCGTGTTCGCGTGCGTGTTCGCGTGCGTGTTCGCGTGCGTGCGTGCGTGTGTGTATAATTACTGCCTTTGCATACTGAAGTAGTCTGCTAGTGTACCATATCAAAGCCATTTGTTTCCATTAATGGTGGTATATGAAGGATTGTGGACAAAAACGGCCCTACAGCCAAATTTAAAATACTGTAAAGCATTTTTCTTTCTCAAGGCAAAAAATAAACCACAAAATCAAAACGCAAACAGAATTTGCAGGCTGAAGTTTTTAAATGTGATGATAATGTTGACATTCAAAATAATCAGTGAAATCAGTATTTCAATTTGACACGTTTTCTTAATCTCTGGTGACATGGTTCAGTTGGTTCTTTTGTCAAGCAAAAACAAAATGTATACATACCAATTGAAAGGTGTGATGTTCATACAAATATATTTTGCCCCTTTTTGTATAATTTAGATGCTAAATATGTCATTTGTTCCCATTTTCCCCAAAGGGACCTCCCCAATGCATTAATAAAGTTCTATTTTATTCTATACCTCTCTGTAGGTTGTGATTCTGTAATGTAAATGGAGTCCGCACACTGGCATCAACAAAGTGCAGCGTACTGTGCTTCTTAGAATCTAAACTAATAGAATCTATTGTTTTCAATAAAACCTGAAAAATAGACCCATGTCAGTTCATCTTCAGCATTTCCCAGAAATACATCATGTCACAGTTTAAAAATACCCACACGTGTCAATGTCACAGTACTACAATACTTTGTTTCTTAAGCAGCAGCAGCAGCCGTGTGTGGGCGTGTGGGTGTGAGTGTGCATGCCTTGGCTGTCAAGTGAGAGTGAAAAGGTTACAGGCACTCTGCACAGTCTTGGCAATTATCAACAATCAACACCAACGTGGGGAAAATGATATTCCCTAATCAATTAACCTATACTTTGCAGCTTTATCTTTTGTCGACCTCAGAATAGTGCAGGGCACAAGCAGTTGTGAAAAGGCCCCCACATTCATTCCCTTAATGGGGCCTCATTAAATAAAGAAAAGCTTCCAGGAAATAAAGCCTCGTGTCTCTTCTTGGAATTGCCTTTGAGTTATTTATGAAAAGCATAATTTGCATTCCTTTTGCATTCCAAAAGTTGACTTTTGTTGTTCACTGTTGGGGTTGGTGGTGCTAATGATGTTGAATGGCACCATTTGAGCTTTATTACACTACACATTGTGTTTTTACTTATTTGTATTATATACAAGCCTATTGTACTTTTTGTTATGTTTATATTATTATGTGTCATCATATCTTCCTGTCTTGTTTATAAGATGTTTAATGAGTCAAATTCTGTGTGTGCAACCTGTACATATGGTTTTTGACAATAAAACTGACTTTGACTTTGACTTTGCTAGGCGACGGGCACAGTGTTGGCCTACCTGACGGACGAGAAGCGGAAGCACAGCCACGTGCTGTGGGTCAACCTGCAGGAGGAGCTGGTGCTGGAGGGCAACGGCCAGGTGTACTGCCCGCGCGAGCCCACCTGCCTGGACCAGCACATCCCCGTGCCCGCCCCCGCCGGCCAGCCGCAGCTCATCGAGGTAAGAATGGCCACCACACCTGTCATCACCTGGTCACATCACCTGTCAAATCCAAGACAAATGGGTCTGCACTCTTAAAATGTTGCACAGAATGACCATTTCCACTATTGCTGATTTTCCTCATCTGTTGAAGACTAACCATGGTCGAAAAGTCATTCTGTGACGCACAATTAAAAGCCGAAAAACGAGTGTGTTGCGCAGCGTGTATATATTGTTCAGATTTCATTTGGACACTTTTTGTTCTGCACCTGGGATGTGCACAAAGATCTCTTTTGTGACTATAACCACACCCACACCCATGCCTGCAAGCCTTGCACAAACCTGCTGCATGGGATGGTGCTTTTGGGATGATACTACTTTAAATTTCGGTTCAAAACTTCTCCAAAAGGCTTAACACACGTGTTTTTAAAGTAGTGAGCACCTTTTACCCTGTCCCAGTAATGAGTAGAATACCGTGTGTTTGATGTGGCTTCTTAAAAGTGCAGTTTTGTTTTACGCCTACACGTTTCTTGCTAAGGTTTGCTGTTGTTGGGATTAACTGTCTCTTTAAGGTGTCGTTGCACGCCATTTGTAAAAGTTAAGTTCTGCACCACAGGTTCCCTCATTCACCAATTACCCGCCTCGGTGATTCATCTGCACAGCGAGGCGCTTTCATTTCATCTAAGTGTTCAGACTCCTCTAGTGGAGCGTCCTGCCTGGGCCGATTTGATCAGATTCTCTCTGTTCTCCTAAACTTAAAACTACACCTCAGCAAAACAGATAAGGAGAATTACAGGGAAACTAGATTAACACACCCACTTGCACACAGGAGTTACTCAGAAGACATTTAGACAGACACACACACACACAGTCACTCACACAGATGGAATCAGACAGACAAACAGAATGATTTATTACTCACAACAAAAACTCCCACCAACACGCACAGACGCACACACGCGCACACGCAGACACACTCGCACACGCACAAGCACAGAGACACACTCACACACATTCACAGACACACATTCACAGACACACACACTCTCTCTATGCTCGGGCATACAACTCGCTCCCATACTCTTCCCAAACCCCATTTTGCATGCCCAGCCATCACTCCCATCATTCCCTCTGCTCTGAAAGCACTGCATGGCTCCCAACATATAACCATTTACACTTGTCCCTAGTGTGACTGCTCCCAGCATCCAGCATTAAAGTCCTGCAAGTCACTTTAAATGCGTCTCCATGGTAACACACGACCTTTGACCCCTTGACCCCTGACCCCCCCACCCCACAGCAACAGGAGACGGCGCTGAAGGAGGAGGTGCTGGCGGCGCAGAAGTGGCTGGAGGTGACGCAGGAGCAGGAGAAGCAGATGAAGATGTTCAAGAGCTGCCTGACGCCGCAGGAGGTCTTCAACCAGCACAAGGGCGCCCACCAGGGCCTGCAGTACCGCCGCGTGCCCTTACCCGACTGCTCCGCCCCATGTGAAGAGGTAAACACACACACACACACACACACACACACACACACACACACACACCACACACACACCAGGGCCTGCAGTACCGCCGCGTGCCCTTACCCGACTGCTCCGCCCCACGTGAAGAGGTAAACACACACACACACAGACACACACACACACACACACCAGGGCCTGCAGTACCGCCGTGTGCCCTTACCCGACTGCTCCGCCCCACGTGAGGAGGTGAGGACACGTGCATATATACACACACACACACACACACACACACACAGAAAGGTGTAACAATGGTGAACAGGTGTTTGGTTCGTTGGAACAGTATCTACAGTATCTATCACCCCCACAAATCTATGTTTAAACTTTTGTCTGTGTACAACTGCATCCGATACACCTACACACAATCTGATTAGTGTGCCCTGGGTTAAAAGATATGGTCAGTATGTTTTTTCTTATTATAACTGAGAAAGAGAGCACGAAAAAGAATATTACAAACACACAGACACACAAGCACCCACCAGGGCCTGCAGTGCCGTCACATGCCCCTGCCCAACTGCTGTGCCCCACGTGAAGCCGTGAGCACGCACACACACACACACACACACACCCACCCTTCCGGGTCTGCAGTACCATTGCGTGCCGCTGCCAGTCTGCTGTACCCTGCGTGAACAGGTGAGTGTGTGCGTGTTACTGATACATTTGTCTGATCATGTGCGCGTGGCTGATATGGTTACTGTGTTTGTGTGGGCACTGCCAGCAAGTTAGAAGCTCTACTTCTCCCTGCTAATGCTTCTCCAGAAGGCACAGACAGATGGACACAGACACCGACAGACAGGCCAAACACACACACACACACACACAGGCAGACACACACACACACACACACACACAGGCAGACAGAGACAGACAGGCACATACAGACACAGGCACACAGACTTTTTAGAGATCAAGAATACACTTACAGAATTTTACAAATACCCCCACCTCCAGTGTTTGCTTATGTCCTTTTTTGTAAGTCGCTTTGGATAAAAGCGTCTGTCAAATGCAGTGTAATGTAACAAACAGAGGTGTAAAGAGACACAGAGTAGGGGCACAACAAACATATGTACTTCTGCATAGGAACAGTGTATGTTTGTATGTATATTTGTTTATGTGTTGTGTGTATATCAAACTGCCTCTCTTAAGTTTGCAACTCGTAACTTCTAAGTCTGCAGCTCGTAACTTCACCATATTGAATTAAAGTGCAGTTTTATTTATTGTGACCACAGTCCCAGACCATTTTGATTTTCTTAGAAACATTCTTGTTTTAGCGCCCTTGATCAAGACAGAGGTCCACACGTCAATACTTCATCTCGCCTTTGTGGTCTCCCGTCTCATTTATTTTCATCGCTCGTGTGAACAGCTTACCTCAGTTGACTTTCACAGTATTGAAAGACCGAGCAGCACAAGTCGATAAGACCTACTTGCGCGCTCACACACGCTAGGCCCAATGGTCTTGCTGCCATTCACTTCCCTGTTCATAGCAAATTGGTATTTTCTCTTACTAGCTTAGCTTATCTTTCCTAAGGTTAAGATGGGTGTTTAAGATAAGCGTGGTCAGGGCTACAATTCAGTTTTACCCTAACGCATACCACTGATTTGTGAGTCTAAAAGCAGAATCCAGCATGGGTTGGGGATAGCCTCCCGTAAGGATGGAGGAGGGAGGGAGCGAACATCGGTCTGTGTGCTCCCTCTAGTGGTCAAACACGTTACTACACAGCCAGCGAGGTCTTGTGAAGTATTGGAGGCTTGAAAAAAACAAAAAATAAGAGGAGAGAGGGTGGTGGTGGTGGTGGTGGTGGTGGTGGTGATGGTGTTATCGGCTTTGTAGCCTGTGAAGTGCTGCCTTTAGTTTCCCTGCAATCAGTTCCCAGGTTTTTTTTTTTTTTTTGGGAACCCGCAGAATCACCAATGATCAAACGTCCGCAGCCACAGGTATTGACAGCAACGGTAACCTTTATGACTGCCCACCTCCCAGCCCAGAGGAGTCTTACTATAGTTGTAAAACTAATTAAGGACATGAAGGTTTCTTGATAGTTTGAATAATTTACCACAGAAGAGCATGAGCAAAGAGCGTGAAATAAAAGCTAACGGCTGCCTCAGAGGAGAGACGCGACAGAAGTAAAAGAAGGATGTGGGTGTGGGTGTTTGTGTGTGTGTGTGTGTGTGTGTATTTGGGTGTTTGTGTGTCTGTGGGTGTGTGTGTGATCCTCCACGCTTTGGATTCAGAAACAAGCAACATGCTGGGGGCTCCAGTGATGTAATTTATGTTTGTGTCCTTGTCATAGGAGAAAGGAGTGTGTTGCGGCAATTGTGTAATAGTAATATTTTTTTTCGTTTATAGTGTGTGTGTGTGTGTGTATGTGTGTGTGTGTGCTTAATACCACTGTTTTGTTAAATGATGAAACACCAAACCTTTACTTTCTCTATGGTTTCTTTATGCGCTTGCATTTCTAGATAGATTTCTTTAATAGTCTCTTCGAGGAATAAATTTGTTTTGGAGTTGGGGAGGGTTGCAGCAACATGAATAACACACAAAGGCACAACATACAGTACAAGATGCACACTACAAACATAAAACCAGAAACATGAATAACACACACGCAACAGTACAACATGCACTACAGCATACAGTACAAACAAAACACCATATAATGTGCCTTAGTGTCATGTGCCTTAGTGATGCCAGAATTTCCTACGGGATAATGAAAGTATTAATCTATCTATATGTTTGCTTGTATAACTGTAACACATTGATGTTATATCATGATATGTATTGGACCATAGCATTTGCATAGGTGTCTGTGTGTTTGTTACTAACGGAGAAGGACCTAATATATGATGGTGACAAATTATTGATTAATTAATTGCATAAATGCCACAGAATGTACAAATTTAAACCGCGGCAGGTCCTGAGCCACCTCTTGTTCAAACTAGACCCATGACAGACTGGAGCACACAGAGTCCTTTTCTATTGCCTTTTTATCGCCTTGCTGGGTCTTGCTGAATCTTGCTGGGTCTTGCTGGGTCTTCTTGTCTGAACAAGAAGTGGCCCAGGACCTGCTGGTGATTGGATTCTGCTCTTCCACTTCCTGAAGCGCCTAGGCTCGAGTGCAAAGTGAACCCCTACTTCTCACAGAATTGAAATAGTACCCTATATTGTATGATGTACTACTATATACTATAATGGATATAGCCCCTTGTTCTTTATCATCAAGTCAGAACTGAAGAATCCTTTTGGATGAAAGGTGAAACATCTTCACAGACATAACCATGTTTGTGTGTGTGTGTGTGTGTGTGTGTGTGTGTGTGTGGTGTGTCCACCGACAGGACTTTGACCAGCTCCTGGAGGCCATGAAGGGCACCCTGGCGGAGGACCCGCGCTCAGCGTTCGTCTTTAACTGCTCCAACGGGAAGGGCAGGACCACCACAGCCATGGTCACCGCCCTGCTCACTCTCTGGCACTTCAACGTATGTGTGTGTCTCTCTCATAAACACACACACACACACAGACGCATCACACACCACACATCGTCACACTCACACAGACACACACACACCACGGCTATGGTCACCGCCCTGCTCACTCTCTGGCACTTGAACGTACGTGTGTGTCTGTCTGTCTCTCACACACACACACACACACACACAAACGGACATATATCAACACACACTCACACGCACCACACATGGCCACACTCATGGACACACACACACCACACTTGGACACACACACACCACACTTGGACACACACACACACACACACACACACACACACACACACACACACTGACATGCTTACAAAGTCATTTAGTCTGCTAACGTCTGTAGAACAGCTAAAGTGGAGAACAGCTGTGAGGGCAAACTTAAGCACACAAAAGTATCACATCATTTGTCAAGATCATTTAAGTAAGAAACAAAATGTGAAAAAAAGGGTCAGCGCTTTTGCTATTTCTGGGTTTTCATGGGCTTTTGATGAATCCAGCACTCAAATGAGCGCTGGAGTTTTTTGACGGAAAAGTGAAAATATAGACAGGCGTGACTCAGACAGAGGTGACTCAGACTTATATTGGTGTCATATCTGTCATTGTTTCACCTTATGAGTTCCTCTGATAAGTTAGAAAGTGTGTTAATTTAGTAAGTAAATTTGTTAAAATAAGTTTAATTGTTGTTTGTTGTTTTTTTTCATCCAGGGCTTTCCAGAGTTTGCCGATGATGAGATTGTTAGTGTCCCTGATGCCAAGTACACAAAGGGCGAGTTTGAGGTAAGAGGAAACACACACACACATACACACACACATACACACACACATACACACACACATACACACACACACACACACACACACACACACACACACACACACACACAATGGTGAACAGGTGTTTGGTTCGTTGGAACAGTAGATACACCCCCGCAGATCTATGTTTAAACTTTGTCTGTGTTCAACTGCATCCGATACACCTACACACAATCTGATTAGTGTGCCCTGGGTTAAAAGATATGGTCAGTATGTTTTTTTCTTATTATTACTGAGAAAGAGAGCGTGTTTTCTCAGACACACGCATATACACTCACACATGCACTCACACACACACACATGCACTCATGCATGCACGCGCACACACACACACACACACACAGACACGTGCATTACTGAGAAAGAGAGCGTGTTTTCTCACAGACACACGCATGTACACTCACACATGCACTCACACACACACACATGCACTCATGCATGCACACGCACAGACACACACACACACACACACACACACGCACAGACACACACGCACAGACACACACGCACAGACACACACGCACAGACACACACGCACAGACACACACGCACAGACACACACGCACAGACACACACGCACAGACACACACGCACAGACACACACGCACAGACACACACGCACAGACACACACGCACAGACACACACGCACAGACACACACGCACAGACACACACACACACACACACACACACACACACACACACAGACACGTGCATTACTGAGAAAGAGAGCATGAGAAAAAAAAAGGATGTTACCCTGAGTACTAGAACTCTTTGTTTCAACAGCAGAGTTGGATGTAATTAGTGGAGGTTTTTGTTATGTTGAAGGTTCTTAATTAAAATGCTGGAGGTTGTGCAGTTCCACTTCAATTCCAAGAATTTCTTTTCTTCAAGAGTTTTTTCTTTTTTTTTCCTCCAATGCTCAACCCAGTTATTTATAAAGTTCCTTCTCTTCATCTTCCTTTTACGGACTTCCTCTACTTTCTAGGTGTTTCTCTTGTTTTGTCAAAAAGGCCTTTGAGAAAGTAGCTTTTTTATCCCCTTTCTTGTTTGTGATCAATTATCAGATGTTCTTTTTAATTGTTTTCTCTCTCTGTC
>CM059287.1:8505278-8537778 GCA_030347295.1 Setipinna tenuifilis | reverse complement strand
CCAATAATAATGTGCAGTGTGCGTTTGCCTTGTGTGATTCTGTAGACCAAAACACCTCACTGCACTCAAAGGTCGAGCTAAATAAACATAATGGTTTGTTATAAACTGTGAAAACATTTGTTTATAACAGAGTTTAGCTTTCATTGGTAATAAAAAGAAATTACTGCCAAGACTCACACAAGCTTTTATTAGGTAAACACAGTTAAAAAAATAGTTATAAAAAGAAAAAATGGCACATGTCATGAATGCTAATTAAATTAAACAGCGTAGGGTGGCGTGGGTGATGCACTTTTTGCGTTTTTGTTTTTTTTACACAAAGACAAATTGTAGGCATGTTTGTCCATGGACTCAGAACAAAATGGATTTCCACCCCCCTCCTACCCCCACCTGAACAGTTTAAAAAAAAAAAACTAAACAAATCTGCTCAGACAAATGCCTCTGCACGCTCGGAAAACATTCGGAACGCTCGGGAAAACATTCCAGGTGGTTTGGGTCCGGATGTGTCCGGAGCGTTCAGATGTGGTCCACATACTCATGGCTACACTCCTCCACTCCTCCACTCGCGTGGCTGATATGCCTTATAGGGAGAGACTTCAAAGAGAGGGAGAGAGGGGGAGAGAGAGAGAGAGAGGGAGAGGGAGGGAGGGTGAGAGGGAGGGGGAGAGAGAGAGAGACAGAAAATGAGGGAAAAAAAGAGAAGAGAGCAGGCGAAAGAGAGCAAGAGTAAGAGAGGGAGCGAAAGAGAGTCAGACAGACCGAGAGAGCATGTGAAGACTGAAAGAGGGCAGAAGAGAGGAAAACTGTGAAGAGGGTGAAAAAAGAACATAGAAAGAAAGGGGAGAGACCGAGAAGGCAAAGAAAAAGAGAGAGATAGAGGGGGAGGTAGAGAGAGAGTGAGACTGAGCGTAAGGAAACGAGCGCTAAGTGTGACTGACCCGTAGGGGGTGCCGGAGGGTTGCAGAGGGAGGCTGCTGGGGGAGCAGTGGGTCCAGGAGTGTGTGTGCTTCTCCAGCGCACCTGTTTCAGCTGGTCCTATGCAATAGGAGGGAGGGAGGGGGGGAGGGGTTGGCGCCTTGTTTCTTTTTGAAGTGTGTGTGTGTGTGTGTGTGTGTGTGTGTGTGAGAGAGAGAGTGAGACAGAGGGGGGGGGGGGGGGGTGTGAGACAGAGAGGTGGAGGGAGGGAGAGAGAGAGAGAGAGATTAAGAAGGAAAAAGGGACTGGGAAGGTGCAAAGCAATAGGTCAGGTGTGTGCTGGGGGGGTGTATGCAAATTTTACTACGACTGTATATGTGTATGTAGGCGGGTAAGGCTGTATGCTTTTCCTTGGGAGATTTGCCGTCCATCGAAAGTAAAAAAGACAAGAGGTGTGTGTGTGTTTATAGTGTGTGTGTGGACTGGCTGTACAAACAGACGGTGGTGTGTATATGTGCGTGCGTGTGTGTATATGTCTGAGCTGGATAAGGCTCTGCTACAAGGTTGTTTGTGAGCTGAATTCATGTTTGTGTGTGTGTTTGTGTATGTATAGCCAGGGGTGCAAGCTTGTTTTTGAGGTGTTGGATGATTCTCAATAGAAAGGAAAGAAATGAAGGTGTGTGTGTGTGTGTGTGTGTGTGTGTGTGTGTGTGTGTGTGTGTGTGTGTGTGTGTGTGTGTGTGTGGTACTAACAAAAGTAAGGCAGGAGAAGCAGGAGGCAAACAGACATGGAGGGAGCGGAGCAATGGATGCAGACAGGCATCTCTCCCTCACTCTTTCTCTCATCTCTCTCTCTCCCCCTCCCTCTCTCTGTCTCCCTCTCATTCTATTTGTTTGTCTCTCTCATCTCCCTGTTTCTCTTTCTCTCTCTCTCTCTCTCTCTCTCTCTCTGTGTGCTTCAGCCTCGTTGGCTCAGCTTGTTCGGTTCGGTAGATCCCTTTCTCAGATGTTGAGCAGCCTGGTGGCTGTTCATCCATGCCTTGCCTTGTTTCAACCCCCGACACACACACACACACACACACACACACAGACACACACACACGCACACGCACACACATACACACACACACACACACACACACACACACACACACACACACACACACACACACACATATATGCACTCTCTCTCTCTCTCTTACACACACACACATACACACACACACACACACACACACACACACCCTGGGCCCCTTCTAAACCCACTAGCACCCCCTCCTCCACCCCCACCCCCCCCCCATCTCCATCTCGGCTCCTCATTTGGAGCCTGGGGCCGATATCAATGCAGGTCTGTGAGGCGCTCTCTCAGAGGTAGCCCGCTCCATCTCCCCTCATCAATGGGCCTCATTGTCTGCACCGCTACTCTCTGTCTCCCCAGCCCTCCCTCCCTCCCTCCCTCTCTCTTTCTCTCCCTCTCTCCCTCCCTCCGTCTCTTTCTCTCCCTCTCCCCTCACTCTCTCCCTCTCTTTCTCTCCCTCTCTCACTTTCTCCCTCCCTCTCACTTTCTCTCCCTCTCATTCTCTCCTTCTGTCCCTCTCTCTTTTTCCCTCCCTCTCTCCTTCCCTCTCTCTTTCCCTCTCTCTCTCTCCCTCCCTCCCTCTCTCTGTCTCTCCCTCTCTCTTTCCCTCCCTGCATCTCTCCCTCCCTTCCTTCCTTTCTCTCACTTTTTGCTCACTCCTTCCTGCTGTCACCACCTCCTCTTCCACCTCCTCCTCCTCCTCCTCCTTCTCACTCATTTCTTCTCCTTTCTGCTTTCCTCTCCTTATTCTCTGTCTTTTCCCCTGTGCTCGCCTGTGTTTTTCTCTTGATTTATTTGAAAAGTTTGCTTACTTTTAGCAGTTTTTCTCAACTGGATCGCTGCACTCCACTTGCACTGTTGCTAAGCATATCTCCTACTCTCATCTTAACTTTTCTCTTCTCTCTCGCTCTCTCTCTCTCTCTCTCTTTTCATTTTGCTTCTCTGTCTCAGTCCCCCTCTCTGTCCCTCTCCCTCTTTCTCTCTCTTTCTTCATGTTGCTTCTCTGTCTCAGGCTCTCACTCTTTCTCTCCATCTCCTCTCTCTCCATCTTCCTCTCTTCCTTTGTCTCTCTTTTCATTTTGCCTTTCTGTCTCAGCCTCTCTCTCTCTCACTCTCTCCATCTCTTCCACTGTCTCTCTTTTCTTCCAGTCTTCAGCCTTTGCCGTGTCTGTATTCTTGTTTTCTCTCTTCGATTTCCTCTCCTGGACTTTTTTACTCTTTTTTTTTTTTTCCCCCTGGTGCTACAGCGCTGACCTCCCGTTCTGTGTCTCCAGTTTCCTTTCCTCTCCCCCCTCGGCTCCTTTCATCTGGCATCAAGAAAGGTAGCCTGCACGGCTCGCTGGTCATCTTTTCAATTACAGTCGGCGGTTAAGAATGGCCTACTGTCTCCAGCTCTCTCTCTCTCTCTCTGCTAGAAGTGCTTGTCCGTCTCTCCTCTCCCTTTTCTCTCTTTTCTGTCTCTCTCCCTTCCTTGCTCCCTCCTTCCCACCCTCTCACCCTCCTCTATCCCTCTTCCACTCTCTATCCCTCCTCCACTCCTTGTACCCCTCTCTTTTTCTCTGTCTCCCTCTCTTTCTCTCTGTCTCCCTCTCTTTCTCTCTCTGTCCCCCTCTCTGTCCCTCTCCCATTCCCTCTACCCCTCTCTCTCTCTTTCTCTCTCTCTCTCTCCCTCCCACCCTCTCTATCCCTCTTCCACTCCCTCTACCCCCCTTCTCTCCCTCTGCCCCCTTCCTTGTCTCTCTCTCAACAGTTGGGCATTGTGAGTGGGCGCACCTTATTGCCGCTCAGGTAATTGACGCCGCCCCCGTCGGCCCTCTTTTGCTGGTGGCGGCTCCAGAACATGGTATTGACAGCTGCAGGTAATTTGGGTCACGTGCCGGGCTCGCTCTCACCGCCCTCCGAGGAGCGTGCTGCTTACCGTCATGCCTTTCACCACCGCACCGCGGGCCACCTCTCTGGGGCCTAGTGAGAGCGAGGAAGTGTGTGTGTGTGTGTTTGGGGGTGAGTTGCTGGTTGAATGGGGTTGGGCCCTGTGTGTGTATTTGGGTGTGTGTGTGTGTGTATTTGGGTGTGTGCGTGTGTGCGTGTGTGTGTGTGTGTGTGTGTGTTTGGGGGGTGAGGTGATGGTGTTGCTGGTTGAATTGAATGAGGTTGGGCCCCCAAAACTGGCACCCTTTTCACCCCACCTTCATTTACCT
This sequence comes from Setipinna tenuifilis, assembly GCA_030347295.1. Taxonomy (NCBI): domain Eukaryota; kingdom Metazoa; phylum Chordata; class Actinopteri; order Clupeiformes; family Engraulidae; genus Setipinna; species Setipinna tenuifilis. The sequence continues at coordinate 8,533,590 of CM059287.1, read as the reverse complement.
TGCCCTCAAAACACACACACACACACACACACACACACACGTCTACCTTCATCTTGCCTCCTGCTCTTTGACCCCCCTGCACCCAGCCAGGCTGGCAGAGTGGGGTGATAAACAGAGCCAGATGTTCCTGCAGGGGGAAGCGGGGGGGCGCACTGCACCCCCACCCCCCTTTTACCCCCCTTTTACCCCCTCAAAAATGTATTTACGTTGTGGCTGAAGCATGAAAGGACGCTCGCCTTGGGGTTAAGAGTTGCTGGGTTTGGGGGGAGGGTTCGTGGGGGGGTGGGGTGGTTTGTGTGGGTTGGGGGCATGCTTGTGTTGAGAAAAGAGAGAGAGAGCGAGCGAGCAAGAGAGCATCACAGGCGTCCAGTAAACGCTCGTCCATCCGTGAAGCGGCGGGCACATGGCTCTCGGGCAGATGATGACGCCATCTTGGTTGAGGATGCGGCAAGGTTGTGGGAAATCGGTTGGATGGGGGTGCTTCCACCCCCAACACACAGACACACACACACACACACACACACACACACACACACACACACTTACCAACTCCTCCAAAGGCACTCATCACATCTCTATCCAGATACATCAGTGCAACTGTGCAGTCTCAGCAGATGAGTGGGAACGATTTTATTTTATTTTATTTTTATTTTTTCATCTTTCCCCTGCTCCCCCCACGGCCCCCCTACCCCCCAACTCCCCCAATAGAAAATGTCTTCCTCCTTTCATCGAGCAGCTTATGTGGGTGTGCGGCATATTTTGGCGCAGGGAAGGAAATTGGTTTTGAACAACATGCGCGTGGGCCCCCCTCTCTGCTTTTAATTTGGTTCCTCACTCGACAGAGTTCTTCAACACTAACGTGGGCCCCCTCCAGGACCAAATGGGGTGCCCCCCTACCCCCCCAACCCACAACCACCACCACCCCCACAATCCCAAAGAGTACCACTTGCCCAGGCCCTCTTGGAAAAATTTGCAACCGCTGCTGCCATCGTTTTTGCCTCTCTGCTTCACTGGAGTACCAAGAGAGACGTAGTTTCCATGACGATAACTCCCTACTTTTTGTCAAATGTGGAATAAAATGTTGGGAGTCAATGAGAGTCATTTTCTACACCCTGCCATTGAGTGCCATCATGGGTCACTCAGCAGAAAATAACGCCTTATGCAACATGTTCTGTCCCATTGGCAGAGGTGTCAATTCCGGGTTCAGAAAGTAAAAAACGCTGCCACAAATGTTATCCAGCCAGCTCTGAATTAGCTGATTGTAATGAGCACTCAAGATAGGCAGCTCAGCTACTCAGTGAAGTCACCTGTGTTAGAAGGAAAACGTGGCAGGGGTTTTACTTTCTGAACCCCAGGATTTACACCTCTGACCATCGATGATGTATATTTATCCTTTAAAGTAGGATATTGAGGTGAAGGTGTCTTAGTATTCTGCCCTTTGCCCTTACTTGGGTAAATGAGGTACATGTTTAAATGAATTGCGTGAGCTGAATGTGCTGTGCTCGATTGCACTATCATACAAGCTGCATAAAATTAACCTGGCTGTCACTCCTAGATGGAGCTTGGTCTAGCAAGATACTAGGTTCTCAGAGGCGGGATCAAAGGGCATCTTTCAAATGTCTCTCTGTACTACTGGACAGAGCTGCAACCAATCAGACCACTGATTTCGATGACGAACGTGTAGCGTTCATTTTCATGATAATAGGCAGGTTGGCCAGACTGACTTGAATGCGAAATTCAATGTAGCAGTCACAGGCAGTATGGCCGGGCCCAGGCTAGCATAGAATCTTTTTATATCACAATTGTGTGTGTGTGTGTGTGTGTGTGTGTGTGTGTGTGTGTGTGTGTGAGGTTTTGCTTTGGAGCTGAGGCACAAAGTGCTTGGCCTGCTAGAGAGACCACACCACGTGCTGCGGTGCACTTATCAGTTTGGTGTGTGTGGAAAATATGCCATCTGTGGTCGCAGAGGAAGCATACCTACTCGAACCGCTACCGTCATGGCCAGCAGCTGTTTCTGCCCGGTACTGGGAAGCCTTAATCACACTTGGCATCGTATACAGCACATCCATTTTATCATTCTAGGTATCAAGGGTGGAGGGGGAGATAGTGGGGATTTGGGAGCAGAAGTATGACATCAAAATGACATCAATTTTATTTCTTTCTGTCAGCATTTTGTTCCCTCATTTATAAACACTTTCATACACACACCCAAACAAACACATGCCCTTTGACAGATGCAGAAAATTTGAATCAACAGATTCATTTTATTGTCTCGGCATTTTATTACACACACACACACACACACACACACACACACACACACACACACACACACACACACACACACACACACACACACACACACACACACACACACACACACACACACACACACACACACACACACACACACACACACACGCCTGCCCGCCCTTCCACTGTGATGGATACAGAAGCTCTCCCATTTATACGACGGTAATAGCAGGTAGTTAATCTCTCCTGACGTCGCAGCAGCTTCTGTACTTTTGAGATCCGCAGTGGCAGAGCAGCAGCCGAGGAGCTTGTGGCGTGCCACAGCAGCACAGGTCTCGCCAGGTGCCAGAAAAACAGTAAAATCTTGACTGTGAGGATGAACAAAAGAGAAAGAGAGACAGAGAAAAGAAAGAAAAGAAAAGGGAGAAGAGAGAGAGAGGGAGAGAGAGAGTCTCGGCCCCAATGAAATATTCCAGTAAAAGGGAAACGAGGCGTAAATCATGCCGCGTGTCCCCACAGAAAGGCCCTCATGGTTTGGACGGTGGAGTGGAAAAATATTTGTGGAGAGAAAGAGAGAGAGAGAGAGAGAGAGGAGGAGTGCAGGAAAGGAGGCAAAAAAGAAAGAAAAGAGAGAAAGTAGAAAGAAAAAAAAAAAAAAGAAAACGTTCCGAGCAGGTTCCCCTTTTTGGAGGAAAGGTAAGGCCGGTCATCTGAAAAGGGAGGGTAAAGGGGGGTGGGGTTGGTGGGGTTGGGTATTGTGGTTGATGTGCGGGGGTGGAGAGAGGAGAGGAGACCACCAGCGGCAGCAACAGCAGCCGCCCCACAGCACAGACCGGGGAAGGCATCCATTACGCTACCTTACCCTGCCCCTGCAGTTGCTCTGGCTTTGCCAAGGTCTGCACTGGCTGTGAGGGGAAACTGTGTGGCGTTGAGCCAAGATGGAGGTGTGCGGAGGTTGGGTTTACAGAAGCAGATGCAGTGGCCATGCAACCGCAGCCACACATACCCTAACACCCCACCCCCCAACACACACACACACACACATACACACACACACACCCCACCCCTTCGAACCCTCCCACCCCCATTTCAAAAAAGGCAAACCAAACACCTTGAAAAGCATTCTCTGCTAAGCCCATCATTCTTCTCCTACTGACTGTGGGTCCAGGCCTGGGTGTTGAGTTGTGGACCTCCTATGAGCTCAGTGACCCGAAATGTGGAAGTTGAGAGGAGGTCGTATCGACCAAATCCGACCCGGGGGCGGTGATCACAGTGCTAGGCTAGACCCGGCGGCCGCAGACGGCCAAAGAAAATGTTGGTGTAAGACACTTGGGCCTGTCTGCACATCTCTTAAAAAGAGCAGGTAGTTCGGGTTCAGGTTAGCCGAGGTAGCAGGTGAAAGGTGCTCAGAGAGAGGGAGAGAGCGAGACAGAGAGAGGAAGAGAGAGACACACACACTCTCTCACACACACTCTCACACACACACACACACACACACTCTTACACACACACACACACACACACACACACACACACACACACACACAGGAGGAAAACAGAGCTCCTTTTAATTTCTGATGCCCATCTCTGCACAAAACTTGGCTGCTGATTCTGTTTACCGTGGCAGACCACCAAGTAAAAGCATAAGTTTTGGACCACTCGTTAACCACCAACCCCACCCTCCCACTACACCTCCACCTACACCTACACCTTCCCCTCCCCCTCCCCCTACACTTTCCCTTACTCCTACCCTGAGCGCACCTCAGTGAAGCTTATTACCCAACAGGTGCAGCAGTGCTTTTGGACGCCATCCCACATTACAGATTCTATCCTCTAAATAGTTGGAGTGGAGGGGAAGATCTTTTTTTTTTCCTTCTTCTTCTTTCATTGAAGGGGGGCCCTTTTGGGAGGCTTGCTCTCCAGTGGACTGTGGACTGTGGAGTGAATGCAGTCTTTCTTAGTAAGGAAGGAAGCATCTCTTTCAGTGCTGTGCAGGGATGGGGCAGAACGGAACTGTGAAGGCAGGACCACAGCACTGACATCAACACCATTAAGACTCGAGCTTAGTTTAAAATTAAAAGAAGACCATGGTTTAGTATCTTACTTCTGAGACCAGTAGGCGAGCAGATACCTCCCATCCATTCACAAATCCAGCTTTCCGGGGTATTAAACATGCACTTTGACCAGTCAGAACACACTCCCAAATTCTGTGATGGTACCTCATCACAATCTCAGTCATTATCGAAATTACAACAGTTGTCATGACATTGTGGCAGCTCAATGTCAGATACTGCTCATAGCAGTGTTGTACCAGTCTCTTCTGGAAGTGTAATAGTGTAAATAGATGCAGAGCAAGTGAAAGCATGGACATGTATTTTATACCTTGTTCTGTGTACACCTTCAGACTTGATATATGTAGGCAATGCATCTTAAATAGCCTATCTGTAATTCAGATTTTCCATTTTCTCTACTGAAACAAGACTTCTCAGGAGTTGTTTGTAAGCCTTTTTTCCCCATCGCAACATGCTTAAAATACCATTTTACAGACTCGGCTGGAGACAAAAGCAGCACAGTGGCATAAAAAAGCGCTTTGCCAAGATGCGAGGAATCATCACTGTCTCGGCTGGCAGCCCAGAGCTGCGTGCGGTCGCATCACCTGGGAATCGCGTTGAGCGACACGGCAAGCGAGACGCCCGCTGGCCCTTTTACGTTCCTCAACACTAATCTGTCTGGACTCTCCAGATATATTGGTGTGCAGGGGCGAATCTAGACCATTTTTAGGGGTGCCAAATCGGTGTCAGTGCTTATTCTTTCTGTTCAAAATGCAGTGTTGAACTCTCAATTTAATTCCTGTCATTTTTGCTCTCATTTATGATTTCGTGTGCCGCTTATGTAACCAAATTGCCCAAATGTACATCTACATGGTCTGTTAGTTATGTACAGTAAGGGTTTAGGTGCAGACTGAGTGGTGGGTACATTAATTGCATTTGCATGCACTCTGCTACTGTTGTCATCTGTGTGCGGATGCAGATGACATTCCTGTATCAATTTCCACACTGAGTGGGTGTTCGTTTCAGTGGGGGGTTAAAATGAAAGATCTGAGAGGATATGAGCTTTCCTGTTAATATGTGTCCCAGATGGCACTAATTTGGATGTCACCCCAAGATAATCTCTATTACACACACACACACACACACACACACACGCAATAATGGATGGTTACACGCTTAAAAGGATGGTTCATTCAGAATTAAATTATGTCTACCCTGAGCTGCTGATGTTTTGGATCCACGGTTTCACTGGAGGACTGTAAATGCAGCAAGAATGATATATAATATTAGATAATACTGTGTGGATAGGGGACTTGTGCATGGCAGGGGATAAAATACTAGAAGAGAGAGCTTCAGCAACTCATTCTCAATTGGGGCCAGTTTTAACAATGGCCCCTATTGGCAGGCTGGCAGCTCGTCTGTTGGATATAATGGATCAGATGTTAAGATGATTGGTACCAGTTGACATACTCTGTGCCTATTCCCAGGCACTTCCCTCACAGTCTCTAACCTCAATGCTTTCTAATAAGTTTCAAGTGGGGGAGGGGGCACTCCGGCTGAACCATAAGCAGGTACACGCCAATAACTAATAGTTCTTTAGAGCGATGCCATAGAAGAACCAGTTCTTTAAAGAACCATTTGACAGCAATATGACATAGGATAACCCCATTTTGCCCTGAGGCTCTGAAGAACCCTTTCCCATGTGAAGTACCTTTCACATACACGCTAAAAAATAAAGGTGCTTAAATAGTTCCATCACCATCTTTGGGTAGTTCCATGGAGATGGAATTATTATGGCATCTATGCCATTGATAAACCGGTACTGGCCCCATTATTTTTTAGAGTGTATGTGCCCATGGGGTGGGGGGACCCAGGTTCAAATCCAGCTTGTGGTACTTCCCACAAACCCACTCAATCTGAGAATCCCACTCATCTCGCTCATTTCACTCTTCACTGTCCTATCCGAATAAAGGCAAAAAAGCCTTAAAATATGTCCTTTTAAAATGGTTGGAAGTGTATTTCTACTTCAGACTCACAGGACTAGTTCTAGAAATGCACAACACCCTAGTGTAGGCCTCCTCCCATGTTCTATTCCCACCCATGCACATATCCTCCCTTTGGGAGGGCCACAGTGGCATCCTGCCACAGCCTGCCAACCAAGAATAACAGCCCCATGCTCTCAATTCTTGGGAAAGGGAAGTCTGAAGCCCAGAGAGTTGATTTCACCATCACAAGTAAAATTAGCCCAAAATATTCCCTTAAAAAAAAAAAAAAAACTGTGTGACCTTAGACCACATTATTATTATTATTATTTTAGAAAAATGTTATTTATTTATTTTATGTTTTTGGAAGCATTCTAAATATTTTGAGATCGTGCCTGGTTGAAAACCCTTCGTCCCTTGTGGCTGCAGCAAGAGGGCATGTTTTTTATGTGTTGAGGACAGTTGGGGCCCTACCATTCGACACTTGTGTTAATGACCCCGTAATCACCTCCGTTAAAGCTCCACTCCAGACGTCAGAGAGGGGGCTGCCCTACAGGCTGCTCTTTTAGCCCCATGTTTTCCTTAAGGGACCCCCTGCCCCACCTTTCACAGTGTTGCTGATTTATTTATTTATTTATTTAAAGACACACATGCAAATTGCTTGTGTCTTACATGTAGGTCCAGCATTCAGGGTGACTCCACCTCATGCCTACTGAATAGTAAATATAAATTCGTAAAAAGTGTTACTGAACAAAAATATTTATAAAACAAAACTTTTGTCTGTCTAGGGTGTCACAGTGCTTACTGCATTTCAGACATTTTGAAATTGTGCAGATGTCATGTACTATGATTAGATGGGAGTTCTGCATTCTGTAGTCTCGCCTTGCCTGTGTTTACTTTTGCCCCAAGGGGTAATCGTAGAATATCTCAAGTAGGTGTACACAATGTCTTTGCATAAAAATGTAGCATCTGTAGTAATATCTGTTTGCATAAATCTCATTGGGAAATGAAAGTTTCCTCTTTGTTGATAGCCTCTTTGTTGCCCAGTAACAGCTACGAGGATTGCCTTTGCAGTCAGGTTTATATCCATGTCTGTCGCTGTTCGCATGGTGCATTTCAGTTATTTCACCAGACCTTCCAATTAAAGCTTGGAAGGCCAGCCAGCCAGCCAGCCTTCACTTCAGCTGGAATTTCTTTTTCCCCTGATTCTTGGCATTTGCTGTCAAAGCCGGGGCGCAATAAGTCTCAAAGATCGTCAGAAATGGAAGCAACGCAGACGAGGGAGACTGTCTGGTTGTGCTGTTCGTCGATCCCCTCTCAGCTTGACGAGAGCACCGTGTTAATTAGAACCATAATTGACATGTGCTCGCAGAGCATCGATTAACCCGCTGCTAACTGGGTTGTGTGTTGTCGACATCGATTAGTGGAAGGCAAGCCGATTGATTGTTGAGGCATGCTCGTCTGTGCTTGTTCGGCTCGCCTCGCAGGAATGTGGCCCTGGCATTTGGGTTGGCTTGCAAATGGCACACGTACTGTAACCCGGGCACTGCACAATGTTCCTCAATCGGGACATTTCACCAATTCTAGCCAAACACAGACATATTAAAAGATGCGGTTTCCCCTTTGGCTGACCCGGTGGATGTCCAGTTTAAACTTAGCAAAGAAAATGATGGTTTTGCTCTCAAAAGCATGCAGAATAATATAAAATTTGACTTCCCTCACTGCTTTGACCCTTTCGCCTGAGTCATTGGTTCAAGAAGCTAAACTGGGCTCTTCATTTCACAATGGTTAGGCATTCAAAGAAAGGTGTTTCTGTTGTGAAGGCTTTTAAGGCAGAGTGAATAGTATATCAAAGAACTTTCTCTTCTGACGCACTTTCACTTACTCTCTCTCTCTTATTCTATCTCCACCTCCACTCCCACTCTATCTCTGAGTTGTGGTGGTGGGGGGAGTAGGTGGGTTTGAAACCTGATGAGATGGCCGATACCTCTGTTGACAAAAACAAAAATGCCCCCTTCAATTTTCATCAAATTACTTTCCGGAAACCACAAGTGTTTTATGAGTGCCGGGCAGAAGCTGGGAGTGAAGAGTATGACATTGGGAGGCAAGGAAAGGGGATACATATTTTCATTTGATTTATGTGGCTCCGTCAACATTTGAATAGAAATCAATATTTATTCCAGTCAGTACATTTGAGCATTTAGAAGTGCTCAGGAAACAGCTCGGAGAGTTTTGGTTTTGAAGAGGATAAAGAGTGAGTGGTTTGGTGGGTTAGTGGGCATTGCAGGGGGCTCTACAACCCCTCTCTGTCAGCTTCCGTTGAACCCCCCCATCCCCTCCACCCCTCTCTCCACGACCAGCAGGAGGACAATTGTTCAGAACTGCAATTTGTTCACAGTAGAGCACAGACTTTCTGTCCCTGCGGCCCCTGAATACGTTTTGATTTGATGAGATGATTTCAGTCCAGAAAGAAAAAAAAACGACCGGTGGGATGCAAGCATTCGGTCAATAAGTTTTTTTTTTTTTTTTTTTTCTTCAGGCCACAAAACGATGGAAGGTCTGTGTGGCTGCCGCCTCTTCGGCGGTGGGTAATGCTTCCTTTGCTGGCTGTGCCATATGTCACGTTTGCGGTCGGGGATGGTTAAAAGGAGGAGGGATGGTTAGAAGAGGGGGGGTGGGGGGGGATAAAGGGGGCGAGGAAAGGGTCTGCAGAAATCATTATCTGGATCTCGCATCTTTTCATTCTCCAGAACTCCTCTCACCAATGATGTAAAGGATGGGGGTGGGGGTGGTGGTGGAGGGGGCGGCAGAGAGAAAGGTAGAGTGAGAAAGATTGGAGCTGTGGTAAGAAAAAAAGGAGAAAGGGGCAGGCAAAGATAGAGAGACTAGAATGAGAGAGGGGAGAGAAAGATAGAGAGTCTAGAAAAAAGGGGTGGACAAAGATAGAGAGACTATAACAACTAGAAAGAGGGATAGGATGGAGAGATTAGAGAGAGAGCAGGGGAAAGAAAGATAGAGAGACTAGAAAGAGAGGGAGGGGGAGAGAAAATGAGACTAGAAAGAGATGGAGCAGACAAAGATGGAGAGACTAGAAAGAGGAGGGGAGAGAAAGAATGAGACAAGAAAGAGAGGGGGGAGAGAAAGATAGACTAGTAAAAGAGAGGGGCAGACAGAGAGAGATAATGGGGAGAGAAAGGTATAGTGAGACAGACTGGAACTGTGCTTAGAGAAAGAGAGAAGAAAGGGAAGCAGAAAAGATGGATACAGAGACTAAAAAGGGAGTGAAAGAGAGGGGGGAGGGTAGTGTAGCAACCCCAGCTGTGGGTACGCACAGAGGAGGCGAGGCAGGAGGGATGCATGGCGTTCCTCCATCTTGAAGCCAGATGAATGTATACCTTTGATTAGCCCGCTCCTGCTGGCTACACTGGCTGGCTGCCCCTCTGTCTCTCTGCCTGCTGTCCGTGTGTGAGTTTGTGTGTCGGTATGTAAAGTAAAGAAAGCTGAAGATCCTCCATCGAGGCCTTCCACAGACTGCTTGTACCTTTGGCCTTTGGTGTCATATTATTGTCTGTCAGTATGTCAGTAGGTTCATCTTATTCTGGTAATATACCTGTCTATCAGTGTGCATATTTCTTGGTCTGTGTAGACTTTTGTATTGTATGTCATCTTGTGCAAATCCGTTTGACAGTTTATGTACATCTCAAAGTCTTTATTTCTGTCGGTCTCTGTGTCTGTCTGTCTCTCTCTCTCTCTCTCTCTCTCTCACTCTCTCTTTGTGTGGGCTTCCATTTGCTCCCTAGCCCTTCTACTTTAGCTCCGGTCTGCTTCAGTGATTTGTGAGAACCTGCATTCAAGCACATCCGCACTACAGAGAGAGGTTAGGCAGGTTAGGGAGAAGTAGAGAAAAAAATTGCCCATCACCTTTTTGGGGGGTGGGGGCTTTTACAATCAATCAGTGAAGAAAGTTCCAAGAATGATACAAAACAGTGAGTGATGTTTTTTCCTCAGTGGAGTGCTGCCACAAGAATGACACACAAAAACACAGCTGGTCGTGTTTTTTGGGTCCGCTGCTAAATCACTCCGTGAAGCTTTATTCCGTGTACCGTGTACGTTCGTTCAGGCAACTACCAGTGTCCCTCAGGCTCTGAGATGGGCCTCGGAGCTGAACGAATCACTGCAGGGCAGACGAAAATAAGGAACCCCTGGCACTGTGTCCAAACTGGAACAGACCGACCAGGAATGAGTGTTGAGAATCAAACCTGACAAGGGAGCCATGCTATGTGGAGCAGGCTGGAGGTAAGGGTGGGGTGGTTGAGTGCGGTGCAATGGGCTGGGGGGGTGGGGGGGGTCAGAACTGTACTGTGCTGCTGACGTCACAACAGGGTTGACACAAATAGCTGGCACTGCGATATGCTGTGCAAAGAACTCGCTCTGACCTTCTATAGAACATCTCAGTGGTGAAAACAAGAACAATGCCTGAATGTTCTTTTTTTATTCCCAAACATCTTTGGCTGTGTTTTTTATATAATTAAAACAGAAATTTAAACTTTAAGAACAGCTATGACACTAAGAATTGAACTTTTAGACAGTCTATACAGTTTGTTCTGGAGTTCCGGTTTGTTCTGAAATTCACACTGGGCTAAATCAATGTGCTTGGTAATGCAAACACTGCAGTTATTGATTGATTGATTTATTTTAAAAGATTAGCATGAACTATCTCTGCGTCCTGGGATTTTAACTTGCGACGGCAAGAGACTGTGTTTTGTTTTACCAAAAAAAGTTTAGCTATAAGTAATGTTCGCTGTTCTGTTATTTTTGGTCTGGTTTGCCATTTTTAGGAGTGATATATTGTGATATTTTCTTGCGTACAGAGTGAATTCTCTAACAAGGATGAATATCCTAAAAAAATCTATTTGAGATATGTGCCGGGTGTGGAAAATGAACATTATGTCCGTGGAATACATTCTGCTCAGTTGCCACAAGATGGTGAGTGCACCAGGTGGCTGTATGCATCAGCGAAGATCCGGTGCTGCTTGTGTGTCCCCCAATGAACTGACCAAATGTATTCTCTTGCCTTGCCTTGCTTACATCAGATTTGTTACACATCTCAGATATGTGTGTTCAGCTCTTTGACAGACACACTGTTCTTAGAGAAAACTTGGCATTTCTTTTTCTGCAAACTTTTAAAACCATTTAATCCTAAAAAATCCCCATTGAATAACATTACCTTGACAACATTTAAGCTTTAGGCCCACACTTCCTTTGATGATGTGCCACTTTTGTCACACTTTTAACAAACACTTAGGGCCCTATTTTGCCGCGGCGCATTGTGCATTCGCGACATGCGCATGCTGTCATTGCTATTTTGTGCCAGCGCAACGTTCATTTTTTCAGGCAAAAAATCACGTTGTCGAGGTAGCAGATGACATTGCGCCGCGACGGGCGGCTCACCGAAAAGAAGAGGTGTGGTCTGGCGCAAAGCGCACCAGATGCTATTATGAGGACGTATAAACCATTTGCGCTTTTGATTAATGAAAAGGTGCTTTTTCGTCACTGGCGCATTGTTGAAAAGCTATTTTAGAGGCGCACAACGCTTTGAACCCCGATGTACCTGCTGCTGCGCCAGAGAGGCGAGCTGAACTGGCAGAAAAGTTACATAGCTATGTATTTGTATGTTTTAGTAAGCAAACATGCACAAATAATGAGAATATAGCAATGTCGTGCAGTTTATAGCAATGTTCTGCAGTTTATTTACGATTTCTTTTGTCGTTTTAAATAAACAGCGTGGCAAGTTGTAAGAAATAATATGGACAAATCATCAAGAAGAAAACTAGTGGACTAATGGTTTGATGAACCTATACCTTCCGTTTATTTTTGATGTTTCCTTTGAGTTTAAGGCTTTGTTTCCCGTCTTCTAACGTTGTTGTACCGCTTTCGGCGCACAGCGCGAACCCCGATGTACCTGCTGCTGCCCCAGAGAGGCGAGCTGAACTGGCAGAAAAGTTGCAACGTGTATAGCCTGTATAGCCATGTATTTTTATGTTTTAATAAGCAAACAGGCACAAATAATAAGAGTATAGCAATGTTTTGGAGTTTATAGCAATGTTCTGCAGTTTCTTTTGTCTTTTAAATAAACAGCGATTGTAATGCTCTGCAGTTTATTTAATAAACAGCGTGGCAGGTTGTAAGAAATGAAATGGACTAATCATCAAAAAGAAAACTAGTGGGCCTATGGTTTGATGAACCTCCACCTTTTATTTTTGATGTTTCCTTTGAGTTTAAAGCTTTTGTTTTACGTCTTCTAACGTTGTTGTACCGCTTTGGGTACTGTTCGAAAGTTCTCTTCTTGCCAAAGGAGGACACAATCATTGAAGATATTTCCTCCCATACTTCTATGACCCGCGAAGGTTGGGGGGATTCTTTCCATCCCCGAATATTAACTACTCACGCGCTTTCACTTCACGCACAAGCAGATCAGTCTCCACCGAAAATCTCCTCCCGTCCGGGAAATCTGCCATCGTAATAGCAACAGGCTATGGACAATGCGCCCGCTGGCTCTTAAAGGGAATGAGAGTATAAATTTTCATTGGTTAATTGTATGTTACGCCCAAAACACACCCATGACTAATGAAGTAACTTAACCCAACCCTTTTGAACGATGCGCCTGGCGCAATGTTCGCTTTTTCCGCCGTGAAAATACCAAATTGTGTCGGGAACGCCCCCAAAGCAACTTGCGCGACAGACTTTAGACAATGCGCTTATGATCGTGAAAATAGAGCCCTTAGAGTTTTTTAGCTCTCTTAAAATATGCAGTTAAAGCAGCACTGTGCAACTTTTTGAGTTAAGTAATCATTTTCATAACTTGGTAGATGCTTAAATGAATCATTACCAGGAGAATGAACACTTTGTCAACCGCCCCCGCTGTCTGTGGACAGAATACCAAACTTGCAATATTTGGATGTCCGTCTTAAATATCGCAAGAAGCAGGATCACGTAACATTCTGAAAAAAATATGACTTTACTTACCTCGGTGGACATGACTACTTTTGTATTCACCGGTTACCCTCATTAGTTGAGTTGAAAACACATACACAGGGTGAGGGGAAGGGAAAACGGCCTGAGAGTGTCCATTTACTTGGAGAGGGAAAGGGAGCTCCATTGAGGAAAAAAGCGCTGACAGTTGCATAGTATCTCTTTAAATAAGATGGAAATTGAGCTACCGACTGTTTTACTATTTCCAAAGAGATGTACAGCTTCTGGCACAAAATTACTATCTACTGCAATGTTAGAAATATGCCCTTGTAGCTTTGTTACATAAGCAGAGCGTAGAGAGAGTTAAAATGTGCCAAGTTTCCATTTAAATTCATCTCCCCATTGTTTTTAAAGATTACATTCATGCCCTCATGGGTCTTCAGTGAACTTCAGTGAAAATGTCATCTTCATTTTGGAAGACTGGGGAGATTTCTCTGGCACTGCCTGTGTACAAGATGCTGTCTAGAGTACACAGGTGGGCTGGCTTCCTTGAAAACAAACCCTCAAGAGATGCAAACCAGTCTGTTAAAAGGCAGCCACTGATGTCACCTCGACAGACTGTTGACTCTGACTTCAGTTTTTAATTTGTTGCAAAATCCATGTCTAAATCCATTGTGACTACATATGGGCACTACATAATTTGGTATTTTGACTTGGCGAATTATTGCTCTACTTTGGACAGTGTGGCAGTAGCGCGTGCGTGCACACACACACACACACACACACACACACACACACACACATATACACACACATACTTGTGTAGCTTTGCCACAGGCTCATGCTGAACCTGCTTAGCGTGTGTGTTTGGGGATGAAACCAAAGGATGGATGGATGGATAGATGGACAGATGGATGGACAGAGAAAGGGGAGTGAGGGGAGAGAGGGAGAGAAGAAATGAAAGAGTTCTTGTGCTAAGCCGTGTGGGAAAAGCCTCGCTGGGGCCGCCTTTGATTGGCTGCCTTTTACCTTTGCCGGCTCTGGCCCACGGTAATTGGCACCACATGTCAAAGCCCCTGGCAGCAGCGCCCCTCGGCCATGCACATACTGTACTCTACTGTACAGCACAGCGCTCGCTTGCATACGCCGTGCGGCGGTGGGCGGCTATGGGCGGTTGTGTGTGGGCGTGCGAATGCTGGCAGAATGCCGCCGTGGTGGTGGTGGTGCAGACTCTGTGGAGGTTGTTTGTTTACCAGCAGCGTTAGTTACAGAGCAGAAGATTACTGTAGGAATGTGAGAAGAAAGCAGCGGTGCGGTGCACTCCAGTGATGCGCCAGAGCTGGTGATGGCACCTCTTGACCTCCTCTTGTTCTTCAGGGGTTAATTTAGTGTTCTCAACTGTTTATTGATAACACTGTGTTGAATTGCACTTTGAGCCTGTTAAATAGAAGGCATTTTGTCTCTTTTTCTTATGCTCTATCCATCTTTCTGTTCATGTCTTTCTCTCTCTTTTCCGGTATCTCTTTCTCTCTTTTGTTCAGGCCGCAAGAGGTTTAGTAGATATCAGTTATGATTGATTGATTGATTGATTCATTCATTCATATTGCATCATTTTCAACCTTAAAGTGCCCTATTGTGGTGCAGTTCTTACTCTGGCATGGTAAATGCCATTTTTATGTGATGGCTTGTTCCAGGATGTGGAAAATTTATATGCTTTTTGAGAGCTTTCTACTTCGCGTAGTATTTGTCTTTTCACAGTTCTGACTGGAAGACTATGTAGCGCTCGATAGCAGCTATCAGACTTGTGTATTTTCTCTGAAAACATCAATATTTTACCTCAGAAAACTCCACAATAACCACTGCCTCATCCAAGTTCTGCCGTGAGTAGGATATCAACGCCAAGACATTAACGATCTAGGAATGTGACTCAACAGCAGATAATGTCATGCCAGGGGAATGTCTGGACTCACAGGTATCAGTCAGGAGGGAGAGCAAATTACATAAACAGCCAATTTTTACTGGAAGCTGCATGGTGACGGTGGGTTGCTTTGTACTAGTAATAAAAGAATCTTGGGTCATTTTGGGTAGCGTAGGAAAATGGCCGTTCTGTCCATTGACGGTTACATGATTGTATCTGGAAATAGTATGTGCAAGTTAGGCTGTAGATTGCTTCTTTAAATAAATAAATACAATAAATAAATAAAATGTAAAGATATACAAGTTGCTGCTAAGTAAGGTCAAACCAAGCATTACAGAAAATAAATCTGTTACCTAATAAAAGTAGATGTATTATATATCTAGGAAAATAATAATTTAAAGTCATACTTAAAATAAATCATGAAAAAAAACACCAGCAAAAATAAAAAAAAAGGTCATTAAATGTCTAGAGCAGGCATGAACTTGATATCAGTGACATTAAAAAAAAAAAACTTTCCTCATGTCACCTCACCCCACGTTCACACACACACACACACACAACACACACAACACACACACAGCCACCACATTTCTGTATTTTCAAGAAAATTACAGTTTTTATGCTAAAGATGTAATCAAAGGGCCCTAATTACAATCAGGTCTGGTGGTCACTGAATAGGCAATAGCATTTAGCATGTTCTTACAAAGACTCCTTAATGATACATTGTTTAAGCCTAATTAGGCAAAGTGGTTATTGTAATCATTCTTATTTAAAAGTGCCCAGTCACATGGTCGTCTCACACACTTCTCAAGTCCAGACAAAGTTTTCACATTGAATGTGTCATTTCCTACAACTTGTCCAGAGTCCTCCTACTCCATGGAGCAAACTACTTGCTCTTGTAAAAGTAGTTGGGAGATGGAAGTTTTTTGACATGCTTGGTGACCCTTCAGCCTGGGTGTCACTGTCTGTCTGCTCCTGAAGACTGATCATTACTGGACCTGGACTAGACCGATGTTTCACAAACTTTTTTTCCTGGGGACCCACATTTTAAAGTCCCAGGCCATTGCGACCCAAGTCAATAGATATTATTTGTTAATCATAAAATAAATGTGGATTTGACCATTTAACAAACATTACTGATTAGGTTTTATTAATATTTTATTTTATATAAATGATATTTTATTGTTGTTTCAGAACTTTTTAATAAGCTGAGCTGAGCTGGAGCTATTTTTTCTAAGCTATGTCAGGCGTAGTGAACAGGCCTCTCTGAGGAGCTAGTACTCAAGTTTTAAACAATGAAAAACAATGCAATTGGACCAGCAATATTAAAATAAAGTAACCATTGAGAGAGTGACGGAGTACTCCTACTCTGTGGCGCGAATTACTTGCCCTAGTAAAAGTAGGTGGAAGATGGACGTTTCTGACATGCTTTCTCCATGACCCTTTGGCCTGCTTGTCCTCGTCTGCTCCTGAAGACTATAACACTACAAAGATTGGGACAAAATAAACACTGGCATAGTGTTAAAACTGACTTTCTCAGAGTTGATTTAACACTATAGAATGTGCTGTGTAGACATTATTTGTTAGTCATAAAATAAATGAGCAAACAACTGATGTTTTATTAATATTTTATTTTATAAATAATATTTTTTTAATGAGCTAAGCCTGAGCCAACTACTTGCCCGTGTAAAAGTAGGTGGAAGATGGAAGTTTCTGACATGCTTCTTTCGTGGCCCTTTGGCCTGCTTGTCCTTGTGTGCTCCTGAAGACTGATCATCACTGGCTAAACATGTCAAATCACCACTGCATTCCACACTCCTGGAAACCTTGTAAAGTGCCGTTGAATGACCAGGGAAAGTTTCCCTCTCTTCTCTCACCAATCCTTTCTCACCCCCCTTTCCTATGTCTCTTCCTCCCCCTCCCCCTCCCCCCCCTTTATCACCCTCTCCTCCACCTCTCCTCTATCTGTTTTTCTCTCGCTGTCTCACTCACTCATTCCCTCTGTCAATTTTACATACATTTGCTGTTCCTTACTCAACAAAATGTTCACCTTCCCCCTCTCTTTTCCTCCCTCTCTTGTTTTTTTAATCATCCCCTCTTATTCCATATTTTACCCTCACTCTCTGTTTCTTCACCCTTCTCTCTCTCTCTGTCTTCCTCTCTCTCTCCCTCTCTCTCCCCCTCTCTCTCCCTCTCTCTCTCTCCCTCTATTTCCCTCCCTCTCTCTCCCTTCCTCTCTCTCTCTGTCTCCCCCTCTATCTCCCCCCCCCCCCCTCCCTCTCTCTCCTCTCTCTCACTCAGCCCTCCCCCCCCCCCTCTCTCTGAGGGGTGACGGATAGTAAAGTGTCCTCGGCGGTAAGCAGCTGTTGAATCTCACGCCTCTGCCTCCCTCCGCCTCCCCGCGCCTCCCCAGGGCCTGCGCCGCTGCTGGAATGCTCTCGTCTGTTTTGGCTGGACGCCACAGCACACACATTGTTAGCTCATAACACTCCCATAAGGCACACGTCCCCACACACACACACTCACACACACACACATAGAGTACACACACACACACACACATTAGAGTACACACACACAAACACACACACGTTGAGTACATACACACATACACACACACAGAGCATACACATACACACACCCTCAGAGTACATAGAGCATACACACTTTACTCTCCCATGCAGCATTTGCACAGTGTGAGCACTGGTAGTTGTGACAGCTCTGTGTTGGTGTACCCAGTGTACACACACACATACATACACACACACACACACATACACACACACACACACACATACACACACACACATACACACACACACACACACCAAAGCACCAACACACACACACGCATACATTTAAACACAGTGCACCTGTACACAAACAACACCCTTCACCTTATCACTACACAGACCCCTAGCCCAGAGGACCCAACATGCATCTACAGCTCACCTGCTTGTCACATTTAGGCAGCATGCGCGCACACACACACACACACACACACACAGGCTGGACCTCATGGGGAACCCTCACCAAACCCACACACACATACGCACATACACACACACAGACACTCACACACATACGCATACGCACACACACACACATGCATACACACACACAAACGTTCTTCCGGCTGTTACCAGGACATCCATCAGGGCTGCTCAAAGGCTGGCAGAGTTATGGCTTTGCCCTTTGACAGTGACCGAGGCCACGGCAGCCCTGCTGCACGTTTTGTCCAGAGAGGCCACGCTAGTCTGGGCAGGGGGTGGGGTGGGGTGGTGGTGGGGGTGGGCAGAGTTGGGTCTCTCGCAGGGGTCAGGAAGCCCATGAAACCACATTATCGACACCCCTCCACCTAGGGCTGGGCAATATAGACCAGTGCTTCACAGAGTCCTTCTTCTTTTCTGGGGACCCACATTTTAAAAGTCCCAAGCCATCGCGACCCAAGTCAATGGACATTATTCGTAAATCACAAAATAAATGTGGGTTTGACCGTTAGTAAACATTACTGATGATGATTTATTCATATTTTATTTCATGAATGATATTTTATTGTTATTTCATAACTTTTGTTTACAAGCTGAGCTGAGCCTGAGCATTTTTTTACAAGCTGAGAGTGATCAGGCCTCTCTGAACAACTAAACAATGAAAAACAATGCAACTGAACCAACAATATTAAAATAAGGTAACTATTGAAATTGTGACAAGGCGACCCGAGACAAAACCTTGTGCATCCCAACTGTGGATCGCAACCCAGTCTTTAAGAAGCGATGATATGGAGCATTTTAAAAGCTGTTCCCACAGAGTTTGT
Organism: Setipinna tenuifilis; assembly: GCA_030347295.1. Lineage (NCBI taxonomy): Eukaryota > Metazoa > Chordata > Actinopteri > Clupeiformes > Engraulidae > Setipinna > Setipinna tenuifilis. Next base: position 8,514,600 of record CM059287.1, on the reverse strand, counting down.
CATTTTAAAGTTCTCAATGAAGTGAAATGTAGCAGAGGTAGTTTGGGAACAGGAAAAAAGAATGTTTTTTATATACTGTTGCAAGGGTCTATGTTGGTATTACAAGTAATATCGATATATTTTTGAAGATATGTAGTTAAGACAATACTCCCATATTGATATATATATTTGATACTGCAATACTACTTTATTAAAGCCACAAAATATCATGACATCACTTTTAGGTCATATTGCTCAGCCTTACTTTCACCTCAATCATGTCTACAACTTTCTGTCTTCCACTGTTTCCCCTTTAAACATCAGTTTAGTGTGGAGGTTGGTTGGGGGCTGTTTTGTTTCTTGGGTCAGCATAAGTGCACTAATGCTGAACTCCTTAGACATATTGTCTGCACTGGTGAGAGTTGTAGTACAGTAGGTGTGTTGTTAAGGTCCCTGTTTGAAGACTGCCTAATCTCCAATTAATGCAGCTAATTAAATGGACCGATAAATGTAATGATGTCAAAAGTCAAAGTCAGCTTTATTGTCAAAAACTATATGTACAAGTTGCACACACAGAGAATTTGAAATTGCAGTGCTCCCAAGGCCCACAGTGGACATTAAACATCTTATAAACAAGACAATAAGACATGATGACGAAACATAATATAAACATGGCAAAAAGTACAATAGGCTTGTTTATAATACAATACTAATATAATAATGTTTAGTGCTTCTCATGATAATCTGAGTGTGTCAGAAGCTGATGGATGGAGCACTGGTCCTGAGAAGTAGAATGAAGCAATCAGGTGTCGGAGGGGCCAGAGTTGGTTTGCATCACGTGAGGAATGGAAGGAATCTAACCTAAACCCCCCCCAACCTACGACCCTCCACCCCCACCCCCGAAACCCCCCAAATCCTCCTTCCCTCAGCTAACTCCTGGAAGCAGAGGTGTGGGGGGCACACACCAGCTGGAGGGCTCAGACAGGAGGGCTTGTCTCAACACGACACGACACACACACACACACACACTCGCACTCATTTGTGAGTGGAAAAACACGCAGAACATTCTGTATGTTCTGTAGGTTGATTTATGGATAGATATTGTGTCATTGTGTGTATGCCAGGCACACACATACACACAATTTTGTAGATTGATATATGGATAGATATGGTGTCTGTGTATGTCTGTCTGTGTGCGCGAGTGCAGGCTTGTTGTCTCTCACACACACAGAAACACACACACACAGAAACACACACACACACACACACACATCTATAATCACAGACACCACAGTGTGGGGACGCGTATGTGTAACTCAATCACTCTCCGTAATGGAGCCCCTTTCCTTCCTACCGCCCCCCCCCCCCCCCCCAACACACACACACACACACACACACACACACACACACACATACACATACATACACATACACACACTCACACACACACACACACACACACACACCGTGTGAGGCCTGAGCGGTGAGCTCTGGTGGTGTGTGGCTCCAGTGCGGCTCTCATCGATGTGTTGTGTCATCGATGGTGGTGGTGGTGGCGGCGTTGGCGTTGGCGTCAACTCACCTCTCACCTCCCTACCTGCGAGGGGCCCTCAGGTAGACGAGAGGTTATTTACGGCCCCCCTCATGGCATTTTGCTGGATAATTACACATTCGCGCCCCCACCCCACCCCACCCCACGGCACCCCTCCAGAATTACAGTCTTCACAACTGCCTGTCTGTGGTTTTAGCTGTCTTTTCTGTGTATGCAAATGACGCTTTGCATTTTTGTGTGATGGAAGATTCCTTGTGTGTCACATTTTTTATGTGGTTGTCTGATGTAAGGGGAATGTGGGTTTGATGTTCAGGTATGGTATGTCGATTTTAGCTCCGCACTTGTCTGCCGTTCACCAATTTGCTTTATGAGGTGTGTTTAGTTGTTTACAGCAGCAGGATGGTCTTGTGGAAATCTTAGTTTGTGTCAGAAGCCTGTGATTTTGTGTATCTGTGTGTGTGTGTGTGTGTGTGTGTGTGTGTGTGCAGAGGTATGTGGGTGGGCTGGGTGTATATTTCGCATGCTCTCCGAGTCTCCGCTCTTGGGTCTTGCTGAAAGGGGACCTCAAATGCTTATTTTCACTGTTCATAATATTTATTTTTGGGGTGTTCCAAAATAGCTCAAGATTTGAAGAAGTAGAATCCAAAAAGTTCACAGATAGTCTTCCACCTATTGTGCAGCTCTTTTCAGCTTCAATCTGAAACACATTTCATTGGTCAGTTCTGTTTTCCCTCTGTTCTGATTGGTCACAAAAGCAGTACTGTGTACATGATTAGGGCACGAGTGTGGCAGTGCTGCCCTAGCAAGGCAAAAGACCAGAGTCGTGGAGAGTGTAAAGCAGAAAATTGACTTTTAAAATATTCCTGTCTTGTATGCGTTTCCAGCGTTATGGCAAAAACCGTATCTCATTTTCCCCAAAAAACAGGATTGACTCAAGATATTTGACCACATGACAACACTGATGTTTAGTGTTCCAAAAAAGACAATAACTCATTTTTACATAAAATGGCACGGCAGCGTGGTAATGCTACAAGATTAAAAACCCTTTTTAAAAAAAACAGTAGGTAACTACCTCCACATTCTCCTGTTCAGATGCTGCTGCTAGGTCACAGGAAGATAGAATATTTAAATTGGGCACGTAATTAGATCATCCACCACATTTAGATATGGGCTTTTACTCAGACTCAGATACACTGATTTATATAATTACTTGCTGTTCTAAAAAGGTGTTGATTGCACTTAAAAGGGTCTTTTTTTTAAACCATGTGTCAAATCTTGTCTTGTTGCATAATTCACATAATTAAGACTGTAGTTAAAGTGCTGTTACAGAATGCTAAAAAAGACCAGTAAGAAAGAAAATGTCTTGAATTGCAATGAAGCTTTTCTAAGCAAGGGAAAGGGGTATTTTCTGTGGAATAGTTACTAACTTTGGCAAGTTTTTTTGTGACTTTGCACATGCTTTACACACGCATGTTACAGGCCATAACATGCATAACATAACCTTGTGCAGGACACACAAAGGTGTGTGTGTGTCAGTGGACCGTATGCAGTTATACAGTATATATGCTAGGAAAATGTGATACACCTCTATAAATCATTAAGTCAAGTACAGTAAGTCATGACTTAGGTGTGTGTTGGCTGGCTTAATCATGCAAACTCATCCTTATCATCGTAATTTAAACCAATCCTGTTGTTGATTTAGCATAGTAAGCCTGATCAAACATTAATTACCATCTCTCTCTACAGTATGCTAGGAAAATGTGATGCACCTCTGTAAATCATTAAGTCAAGTAGGGGAGAGCCGTGACGAATGAAACACGGGACGTAAGAAACACAGCTATTTTCTCCAAAACAATACACATCTGAAACATCATATGTCGTCAGCACATTCAGCATGCAAGACTTCACAACCCCGTGAAATCTCATGCCGTGACGTTACTGCGTTCAAACGTTATCTCCGCGAGACTGTTTTTGACATCGGTATGTAAAATATTACCTACTGGTAGTTTTTTTGTGATCAAAAATCATTGCGTGTTTCATTCGCGCCGACAATGAGGGACGATTGTAACAAACGACACCTTGCGTTCAAAGTTAAAAATGAACATGATTTCTTATCGGATGTGTTAAATTACACCAGTAACTAATAGAATACACTTGTATGTTGATGATCATATGGCAAAATAAATCTAATTTGCTTCACTGTCTTTGAAAATAACCGTTAAGTAAAAAGTGTTTCATTCGTCACGGCTCTCCCCTACAGTAAGTCGTTACTTAAGTGTGTGGTGACTGGCTTAATCATGCAGATTCATCCTTATCATCGTAATTTAAACCGCTCTTGATTTAGCATAGTCGGTCTGGTCAAACATTAATTACCATCGTGTGTGTGTGTGTGTGTTTGTGTTCAATAACTTCCATTTAAAATCTGTACAGTACACAGTTGGTTTACTTGATAGACATGACAGGACCTACAGTACGTGTAAATGAGAGATGGTTGTCATTATCTCTGCCGACAGCACAAAGCGTACCGCAGGCGTGTGCTGTCTTGCGTGACGTGGTAATTAAGGCATACAGCACCCCCAGCTCTATTAATGAGCCGAGACTGCACCAAGCTGCTTAGTTACTGTCCTGATGCTATGGATTTTTCTTTTTTTCTCTTTCTCTCTATCTATCTCTCTCTCTCTTTCTCCCTCGTGCTTACTCACCCTCTCGCTCTGACTGTCTGTCTGTCTCACTCACTCACTCTTTCACACTCACTCACACACACACACACACACACACACACACACACGCTCACACACACTCACACACTCACGCACTTCTTCACCCCCACCATCGATCCTTTTTATCAGTGAGACACAACCTAGCAGATGCAGATTGCTGTTCCTGGCTGCCCCTTACTCACCAAATGAGAAAAAAAGGGTCTGTAATTAAACGAAGGTGATGAAATGTTGTGTAATGTTTTATATGGCCTTTGGAGTCCACAGTGGTGCTTTTATGATGTGTCCATATGTCCACAGGTATTCCATATCTCTCTTTGTGTGTGTGTGTGTGTCTACACACTCCTGATACCATGTGTGTGTGTGCCAGGGCCTGGCAGCCATCTGCTCGCTGGCAAAAACACACACACACACACACACACACACACACACACACACAGCTCTTAAATGTGAGCACGGCTACAAGGGCACGTCTCCAGCGTCCTCTGAAACGTACGAAGGGAGTACAAGGTCCTCAAGGTGGTCAAGGCACTGTCTGGCGTCTCCTCTAGGATAGTTATGCTTATGCCCCTGCACCAGGTGCCTCCTGGTAGCCCCTCATCCCATGTAGGCGGTCACAAAAATAATTAGGTCTGTCCTCACTGACAAATAGACCATTACATTACATTACATTACATTGCATTTGGCAGACGCTTTTATCCAAAGCGACTTACAATCAAGGGGGACATAAGCAATAGAGGAGGACACAGAGTAGAGACACAACAGACAAGCAAACAGCAACTTTACTGCATGTCGTACTTTACCCAGTATCTCTATGTATGTGACCACTAAATATCCTTGTATCCTTGTTCTTGCATTAGGGTCAAGGAAAAAAAGACAATATCTCTCCCTGGGTGCCTCATGCTTGTGCAGGAAGTATGTGTGTCTGTAGTCTCCCTTCTCTGGAAAACTAAGGCACTTGCATCTCCTTGTATGTATGGAGGTAGTCTGCTTACTCTGTGTTCCTCTACAGATCTGTTAGCTCATGTCCTCCTTTTAGTAAGTCGCTTCGGATAAAAGCGTTTGCTAAGTGTAATGTAAATGTAATGTAGTCTCTACAAAGTCGAGTAACAAAGAGTCTGTCTGCATGCTGTGTCCATCCTCAGTGTTCCCTATTGGGTTGTTTGTACTCCTCTGATAAGGACACAGGTCCCTGTAGGGGAAAATGGACTATATTGCAGCATGCCATGTTTTGCTGAAGAAACCCTCACAAACATGGCACGCATTGATATGCAGACAGTATTGGACCCTAGTTGGCTTGTGCTGTCTTCCAGAGGTTCATGTGTGTGCATACGTATATGCAAACATGTGCATACTACCAGAGACACGCACACACAGCCTTTCTGTTTGTCCATTTTAAGAAAACTGTTTAAGAAAAGTTTTTTTTTGTTAAGCATCCTTGCTCTCTGATTCCAGATTGTTTTATTTAAGCAACCATTTGTTCAGCATCAGTATATGCCGAGACCCACCTCCTCAGACTATTTGCTTGTCCAGCACTTTGGTCAGCTGTTGTTGTTTTTATTGTTTTTAAAGTGCTTTATAAATAAGCGTGACTTGACCTGACCGTCTCATTCCCTTATTCCGAGTGTGTTGTAGCCACTACTGGCCAAGCGGCAGATGGTTTAGAGGACTGGTGCTGGTTGAGAACGCACCAGGAGGCCGCACTTTAAATCTGCTACGCCTGACCCGAAATAGGCAGCCCTGTGTCGTGGTGACAAAGCTGGCAACAGACAAGGAGATGGTTGTTAGAGAGCCAGAGATGTGTACAATTACAATTGGCAAATTAAGAAAACAGTTTTTCTTGGTTAAGTATCTTTGCTCTCTGATTCCAGATTGTTTTATTTAACCAATAACCCTTTGTTCAGCATTAATATATGCAGAGACCCAACTCCTCAGACCACTTGCATGTGTTTGCAAAAGTAGTGACAAACTCAATGAAAAACTATAATATTGTAGCAGTTTTCTTCTGTCTAGTGCCCATCCGTGTCCATTTGTCTTTGAGAAAAGCCTTACAAGTCACACAGCTTTTCTAAGGGATTATTAGCTCACGTTAAGAGCCGTAGATTTCCAACAGTCCAACAGGAATGTGTGTGAACAGCAGTGTAGCTGTAGCAGAGCTTCTCAAAAAGTTTTACCAGATCCACCCCCGCACCCCCCCACCCCCCACCACCACTTCACTTGTTTATTTCTTTATTTTTTCGGTGCGATACTCAGCACGACAGGGGTGAGGAACAGCAGACGGTAATGAGCTTCTTCGGCTCAGACAGCAGACGGGGGGGTTTTGCCGAAGCCCCTGGGAGCGCCGGGCCAGGCTCTCGCGGCGTCTCTTGTTATTATTAGGGGTTAAGAGGTTGATGTGGAGATTTCGCTACGGCTTAACCCTGGATAGAGCAATCTGTGACGGCCACGTCTGTGATATGTTTCCCCTTTCCCCTTCCCCTGTCTTTGGTTGGTGTGTTGTTAAGGGTGGCAAAGGGTTCACACACACACACTGACACACACACACACTGACACACACACACACAGACACACTGACACAAACACACATACACACACAGAGGCCACAAACGTTATCAAGGCAAGAGGGGCACCAATTAAGAGTTTCCTGACATCCTGACTCACACAGAAGAGTGGCGTTGGTGGACAGGGCCAAGTTCTGGTAGAAGGAGAGCTCCATAATCCATGCTTGTTGTGTGTGTTTGTGTGTGTGTGCATGCGTGCTTGAGTGTGCATGCGTGTGCATGCGTGTGTGTGTGATCGTGCATGTGTCACAAATGTTGTTAATCAGGCATTAGATCTCCGTTAAGAGTACTTAGTGGCTCCGATCTTGACATATAAAGCTGGGGCTTACCCTCGTCTTCCTCCTCTCTGGCAGCTCTCTGACGAAGAGCTCCATCCATCCCTCCGTCCGTCAGTCCATCCATCCGTACGTCCATCCGTGCACTTCGATCTGCCCGCCTGCCGCTTGCGGCGTGAAGCCATTGTGGCGACGCTAATGAGCGACGCTCCCCCACCTGCTTGGCGCCCTAATGGCACTACTTTACCCTGATTATGGGTTGCCAGCGTCTAAGTGGGTGTCCTTCATTGTGGCATCGAATGGAGAGCGAATCATTTTCATCATTTCTAAAGGCCAGTAGTGCTGGTACAGCGGCATACACAGTCACGCTCAGTTCAGCAGCAAAGGCCCTCAGAGAAGTACTACTACTTGTTTTTTTTTTTTCGCTTGGAAAGTTTTGCGTTTTCTTTTTTAGGCTTTCCATCTTCCAGCTTCTTCCTTACTGTTTTTATGTACTAAATTTGTTTTTTAACAGTGTTAAAAATGTCTTGGGAAGAATTTTCATGTCTCTTAAGTATTTGTTTTGTTTTTTTCCCCCCACTAAGAGCATGTTTTGCTGTAAAGCAAATATTGTATGTGAGTATCTGCCAGAAAGCCAGGGCCAAATGCCAGAAGCCGAAGCTTACTTGGAATTATTATTTTTTCTTTTTACAGCAATTACAGAAGCTATCTGGTCATGGTCTTTTGAACTCTGACTTAGAATGCCTACATTGTACTGCATGCCAACATTGTTATTGTTACTAATTATATAGTCCCTTTTGTTTTGCAAGTTTTGTGAAGTCATTAAATTTGAACTGATTGAACAAGAAAATGTGGAAACAACTCCTTTTGAACTTCGGCCATCGTCGAGTTCAAAAAAATGACCAAATAAGGTCTGATATATCCCAGTGTAACATTCCAGAATGGAAGGAGGAGATTAGTTGATTAATTAGTCATCTGTCACCATCTGCAGCAGCAGTCCTGAGTCTGTAGAGAGTTCCTCAGATAAGTGGCAGTTGAAAAGTTTCTGAAACGGCAACACGGTCCTAACTTGGCTGTTGTTTGGTTGGGTGATAGTTTTAAAAAAAAAGTGTCGACTTGCTCCCGGAGACAAAATCTCCTTGCTGACACTATTCTTTTGTTGGGATGGGGGGGGGGGAACTGCTGGGCCCTCTGCTCTGCGGTTTTGTACTACTGCTACACACATCTCTTGTTTGCTGTCAGTAATGTTGCGGTCTCTCCGCTAGAGCCTCCTGGGGTTTGTGAGCTGCAGTTTCGAAAACCAAGAAAGCAAATGGAAGCATTTCAGGGGGGGTTGTATGCCAAGGAGGATGATGTGGTGTATTGCATAAAATGATAGAAAGTGCTCTGGTTTGGCCAGATCATTGTGGCTTCGGACCTCTGGGTCATTCCATGCAATAACTATATTGTCATTCAGTATGACAATGCTCAGAAGATATAACCGTATGGCCATGCATAGACGGTATGGCCGTATGACAATGCATAGAAGGTATGGCCGTATGACAATGCATAGAAGGTATGACAGTATGATCATGCATAGAAGCATTAGCTAAGCAACATCACTTAGTCACTAATGCCTGCCATGTTACTCTGTCTTTATATGCCTATTTTAAAAATGGTCTTTAGACCTGAATTTCAGTCAGGTTGGGGGATCTAAATGAAGAGCGCAGCTTACCTTTAAAGACCAGGAACAAAAACAAACGGGTCCAGCGTGTGCGTTCTGCAGGTTGTCTTTTTTTTTTTTTTTTAGAGCGGCTTCTGTTTGCCCTTTATGGAGTGTCAGCTTGTGGTGGCGACTTTCGAGGATGGAATCCCTGCGGCTCGTGTAATAGACTCACTCCACATTTGATGTCAGAGAAGGCACCCTGTTTGTTTGGCAGACATGTTGGAATGCTGGGATGGTAACTCTAAACCGAAGATTCTAGAATCTTTGCTCTAAACTTTGAGCTTCCTGCGAGTAACCACACATTTGCCAAATGGCTTCCAGGGGACTCTTTGCATGATATGCAGCAAGGAGACTTCGGGAAATGGAGAACTCGATGTTCTCTCCAAAACTACCTTTGTTCAAGATGACCAACACACACATTGATATATTACCAAAACTGTTTTCTACAGACATTGGTATTTGTGTCTGTAGCAGTTTTGGTTCCATTTATTAATGTTTGTTTGTCGACACAAGATTTGTGTGGTAATTGGCAA
>CM059287.1:8472778-8500278 GCA_030347295.1 Setipinna tenuifilis | reverse complement strand
TAATGGTCCCTGGTCAGCCCTCATCACCACTCCTTAAAGCATCATCAAGCAAGTACTGCAGCGGCAAACTGACAGTAAATTGATCATCGTGGATTTGCAGTGTACATAAAAGTCCTCCCTTGAACTATCATGCAGTGTAACCCAGGTTTTATTAAAAGGAAGGTTTGATTCATGACACTTAGAGAGACAAGACGGAGAGAGAGAGGGAGAGAGTGAAGCCGGGAAACTTGGAGGGAATTGGGGGAATGGGGGTGGGGCAGGGGGTTGAGGGGTGAGAGGGTGGAAAATCGTCTAGTCAGCTTTTATTCTACCACACAAGCGAACGTGTGGCCCGTTTCCAGGCTGAGCCATCTGATACCAATGTGTACAACCACTCCCCCCCCCCCCCCCCCCCCCCCCCGCCCGCCCCCGCCATTCATCCCTCCTCACCCCCCCACCCCCCCAACCCCCCCACCATAATCGGTCTCTCACAGGATGACTCATTCAGTCTCTTCTTCTTCGCCTTGGTGCTATATCAATGGAAAGCGCTGCTGAGAGGCCACCATGGAGGCATTGGTGCTGCCATGTTTTGCTGAATGTTTGTCTGGCAACACTACGTCAGACCATTACAACACCTTTCTTTTTTGTTGGCGGGGGAAGCTCTCCCATAAACGCTAGGCTGACTAGTGTGTGTTCTGCATCTGCATCATGGGTAACCAATCACAGATCATATTTTAGTTATGTCATCCTGTTTTTTTTTTTTCTCTCCTTTTTTTGAGCGATGTGGTGGTTCTTTTCCCCCACTCTGTGTAGGGCCCATTTGGGGGAAAAGAACATCTGAGATGGATTTTAATTGCCTGAGGTTTGAGGAAAACAAATCATGAGCCCTACAGATACAGCCTGTCCAAACAAAAGAAATGTCTCTTAAAAAAATAATAATAAATAAATAAATAAGTAAAAATCAATCGTGGGAGCAGTCAGTCCAGTAATATATATTTGCTGCCACTTCAAAGTCCTGCATCAGTTGAAAGCGTAACATTGATCTTTTGTTGTTGTTTCTTTGCATCATTATCTGTCTTTTCACTGAAAACAAGTAAACAGTCAAAAAAGTTCTAGTTTCAGGTCCAAACTTCCAACTTATTTTCAAACTCCTCCTCCTTCTTTTTGTCAGTCTCCCCTCCATCATCCCCTCACACACATTTCCTGTGTGTGTGTGTGTGTGTGCCGCGAACCGTAACCCGAGTTTCATTTGGATGTGGCCCCTGGAATTTACAAGCTTATTCTAGTCCTATTGTGGCCCAGTTCTTCACACGTTGAACTTCATAAGGTCTGCGCTCAGTGTTTTGGTTGCTGCGTTAATCATCGGGCCTGGTTTGTCCAGCTGTGGCTCTACAGTAAAGCAGAGAATTTATGAGCATTCCAAATAAGCGATCACCACCACCACCACCGCCGCCATCACCACCACAGTCCTCGACCCCCCCCCCCACACACACACACACGCAACACACACACAGACTCCCCTAGCGTTGACTTGTTCTCTCTCTCTCTCTCTCTCTCTCTCTCTCTCTCTCTCTCTCTCTGTCTGTCTGTCTGTCTTTGTTTTTTTTTTTCTCACTTTTTTTCCCCTTCTCTTTTTCCCACTTGCCAGATTTTTTAATTTAGCTCCAGACAGACACCCACTTATTTTGCTTTAATGAAACAATACAAGTTAGAGAAAAAAAAGGAAAGAGAGGGAAAACTGCAGGGGACTTTTTGCACATTTAGTGTAGATTTATAACACAGAAACAACTTCCCAAAGGGTAACTTTGAGACGATACACTCCAATTAATCATTTATTTGGTCAGCTTCATGAATCATCATGGTCAAGGGCCATGCTCAAAGAATAATGGTGTGTTTTTATATTGGGCAAACACAACAATAGCAAATCCAGACCTCCCATAGGAAAAAAAACAGTGCAGTTCAAAATGTGATGCAGCATCTATCAAACATCTAACATCTAGCATCGTATCAAGCATCAAACATCTAACAACAACAACAACAACAACAAACAGCAACACACAAACAACACACAAACAGACAACAACAAATTGCAAAGGGCAGGGAGGCATAGGGAGGTTAGTGCCATGGCCATGGCATCATACTAAGTTTCTGTTCAGAACAAACTATTTTTTTTCTAATCACTTCAGACCTTAGGAGCACACAAGTTTTATATTTTACAGCCTGTGCTTTTTATTGTGTATTGCCTTTTTAATCTTTGTATTTCTATTGCTTTTTATCTTTGTATAGTGTCCTTGGGTGTTTTGAAAGGCGCTCTGAAATAAAATGCATTATTATTATTATTATTATTACAAGGGCCAATGGAGTATTCCATTGTGATGAGACCATCTTGAAGGACTGAAAGGACTGCTTATTCAGCTCTGGAGATTGTGCTCTGGACTGTTCTGGTATATGTCCTGATCCTTAGGCCCCCGCAATGACCTTCTTGCTTGTTGAAGGAAGTGTATTGGATTTCTGAAGCCGATGGCACAGCAGGAAGTTTCTTTTTTCTTTTTTTTTTTGTTTCTTTTCCCAGTGGCTTCAAGGTGAAGATGAATCCGCTGGGTCCATGTTATGTCATTGGTGAGCTGTAAGAAAGTTAAGCTAGTGGAATAGGGAGAGGTTCCTTGCCCCAATCCTTAAAATCCTCTCTTTAAAAGGCTTTAATGAAGCATCTACAGCTATAAGTCACTGTATAATCAAGTCAAAAAGTCATAAATTCTGAGTACTTTATAGCTGTTCCAGCAACTTTTTTTGGGCTAAATGACTAATGTGAGCTCCTGACTGCTTATTCACTTTCTTCTACAACACCACAAAGATGAAGTACAACTAACACAAGTAAAACTCGCAAACTGCTTGTGATGAGTCACTGTCTCGACGTCCAGAAAAAAAACACATGACACTTTTGACTCCAGGAGTCTCCTGCAACACATTCTGGAAGTTATCACAGATACACAGCTGGCTGTGAAAAATTGGAGGGCAGTCCGACGAACACTCGTCCTGCCCGCAGTACAAGTAGAGAGAGGCAGCATTGATGTATTGAGTTGTCAGCATTAAGACAGTATCTGTGGGACACCAGGCTGCATTCTTAGGCAGAATAACCAAACGCACCAAGCCTGCCGCTGAAGCCTGCCAGTTTGTAAAAATCATTAATCTTCTAGCTGAATGAGAAGAAAAGAGGAGGAGGAGGAGGAGTGACCCTCTTGAGGTTCTTCTGCCGTGTGCAGATACTCAGGCACTTTATAAGAACTTGAGTCAGCTTTCCTGGTCCTGATGACTCAAGGATAATGTAAGCAAAAGCCGAGGCTTCCTTTAAACACCCCCGGCTCATTCAGATTGCCCCTTAATGCCAGACTCGTCCGTCAGCTATGCGTTACGCTCAGTGGAGGCCGGATGTTGTCCTTCAAATCGGAGGTTAGCTGCTTCCCAGCGTTTAATATGCTCTGCATGTATGCCCCTTTTATAGCAAAGCCCCACACTGATGGGGCCCCATTGTCGGTGATTAGAGCAGTTACAATTAATCATTCTGTTTAATGAATGTAAATTAAACTGCCGCATGTGCAATTATTGCAGTTATGTAATTTCAAAGGCTGCAATGAATCGTGCAGATAGCAGCTCTGCCTTGCTGTCACTTTTTTTCCCTTTTTTTTGTTTTGTTTTGTTTTTTGACCATTTTGTTCAAGGCTGCAGACACCGTCTCATTATGCTGAAGCAGGAGTGGGCCATCGGTACAGCCACATAATGTTTTAAGTTTTTAAATTGCTTATTAACAAAAATGATTTGCCCATTCACAAGTATGAACCCATTAATGAGGTACTACCTTCACCAGCAAAATGAAGTGTTTTTGAAAACTTTGAATTTGTCATTTTAGTACACATAGAGTTGCTGACTTCAATGGTGGTTGCCATGTTATGCTGCTAGGCTATTGGCACCAACGGAGGACAACACTAAGAAAACACAGATTTTGCCTTTCTCAGGGGAGCTAAGTTGTAAGCAACTGGACTGTTTTTTTTGGAGCTGGAAGACATTACACCTTTCATCCAAAAGCCTTCTTCAGGTCTGGCCTGATGGATGGGGAACCAGGAGCGATTTCTCTGGACGACTGGAGGTGGTGGACTTCAAGTTCCAAAAAGAAGTCCAGTTGCCTCCAACTTAGCTCCTTTGATTATTTTGACCTAGATGAATGACAACCTTCGCAGACTCTTTTGCGTTTCTCTTTGTGATATGCCACCTCACCACAACATAGAAAATCGTAGACAATCTTACACAGGATAGCTTTAAACCTAGACCTTAGTGTCCGCCTTTTGGTTTTGAGGTAAACTGTGCAGGCAAAGGCAGTTCTGTGCCGGCAAATGCGGGTCAATCTGAGCAGCGACCCGACATTGCACAACCATGGTAATGGCTGCTTGTTCTGGCATCCACTGCGGTGATGGGTTGCCTGATGTGCCCCCGAGTGCAATCGGTGTCGCCCCTGCGCGCGCACACACACACACACACACACACACACACACACACCTCTGTGCCCACACATGCCCATCTGCTGTTGTTTCTCATGAAGATGATGATGATGTTTGTTATTATTGTGGTGGTGATGGTGGTTGGCACTGGGGAAGGTTTCTACTGAACAGCTGTTGTTCATATTAAAAAATCACAACGCCACCACAGCAAAGCCCTGCAAAGCTGCCTTCACAGACACACACACACAGACACACACACACACACACACACACACACACACACACACACAGCAGAATCCTTCCCTCTTCCTGGTCCATTGGAGGCCCATGTGGCCGTACAGGCATAAGCCCCTCCATTAATCATGCAGGCGGCTGGCTTGTCATTGTGGTGACTGTATATCCATTGAATAAACAGACCTGCATACTTTTTTTTTCTTCTTTATTGCTGTCAGAATTTATTATACATGCACTCACGCACGCACACACACACACACACTCATGCGCGCGCACACATACATACATACACACACACACACGTGTGCATTACGTGTGTGTGTGTGTGTGTGTGTGTGTGTGTGTGTGTGTGTGTGTGTGTGTGTATATATACAAATAATGCTAGGATGGTCCATGAGGGCCCAGTAGTAATCAGGGACAACCAGACCCAGGGGGGCTTTGTTCTACTGTTCTACTGCAGCCCTTGTGCAGGAGAGAAAGGGTCTCTGGAGACTACAGCTACAGCTACGTGAGGGACTTTCATGCCTGTGACACTCCGTCCTCACCACCACCACCACACACTAGAAAATCCTTAGTGATGGTGCTATCGTCCCCAGGCAGATGCCAGTGCATGTTTTTCTGTGTGTGTGTGTGTGTGTGCGTGTGCGTGTGCGTGTGCGTGTGCGTGTGCGTGTGCGCGTGCGCGTGCGCGTGCGCGTGCGCGTGCGTGTGTGCGTGTGCGTGCCTGTGTGTGTGTGTGTGTGAGTTCTCTTATTAGTGTGCGTCCACACACTGCTAGGGTACATGTAGTACTGTGTGCGTGTGTGTTTAACTTGGAATCCCATTGACACTAAGCTATTTGCATATGACGGCCCACACAAACAAACACGTACAAATGTATGCAAAGTACATGCACAAAACAACATTCGTCACAATCCAGTATGGCACTCCTTATCCAGTATGGCAATTAAATTAAATCAATTAAATCCGATTATACTGCAGGACGGCAGAGCTGTCAAAGCAAGAAAATGGTAAAAGTAAATGAAATTATTATGATTATTTTTTAAATATAAATTCAAAAAGTACGTCAATACAAAAATGCAGTACTCGTAAAAAAATGCATTATTTAAAAAAATGAGATGTAAATAACTTGTACTTGATGCCAACTTGTAAATAACAATGTAAAAGTCCAATGTGAGTAATAGTACAATAAAAAATGACAAAGCTTACAATTGCACTCTTCACCTACACACACAAAAAAAAAACAATTGAAATGATCATTCCCGTGTCTCTGAAGAGCTGCTACATTAGAGCCATTTCAAACCGAGAGCAAAGAAAGCGCAGAGGAAGTGGGAAGTGTTCCCGCTGTCTGTTGTGTCGCTAGTTCCTGTGCAGTGCTGTGCCCGCCCTGCCAATCACGCTGCCATACACTACAGTGTGTGTGTGGCGCTGGCGCAGATGGAGGTGATTAATCTCTTCACCGCTCGAGCGTGCCAGCAGGTGTGTGTGCCGGTGCCGCCACACAGCAAGTGGCAAGTGGTGTGCACCACAACCAGGCGTGCCTTTTTGAGTCACTCAAAAGCACAACAATTGCCTGGGAAGGGGAGAACAATGCGATTGAAATGAATGTGTTGAAGTTGGCAACATTATCTGGGAAGAGTCTGTTTAAAAGGGATTTTTTTAGACTGTTGGGTTGTGTGTGTGTGTGTGTGTGTGTGTGTGTGTGTGTGTGTGTGTGTGTCTGTCTAGGTGTGTATGTGTGTGTGTGTGTGTGTGTGTGTGTGTGTGTGTGTGTGTGTGTGTGTGATTTTTATACCCTTAAACTCTTCTTTAATAAATAGATAAACGATATTTATGTAGACTTCTGAATACAACTAGCAAGCTCTCCTCTTTTTACAGGAAATATTGGCAGCAGCATATCCGTTTTGAGTGGAAAGTTCAACCATCAGCATATTTAGTAATTTCAGGTCCCAATGCAATTTTTAAAATGCCAGTTCAAGTTGACAAAAAAACTCCCATACTTTTGCCAAGTCTCTGAAAACAGGCTTCCAAACAATGTACAGTATTGGTTTAGCAGGCATTTTTTCCTGCGTCGCCATGGCATCGGGTCTAGGTCAAAGGTCACCCTGGCACACTCACACTCGCTGTTCTCACAGCTCTCCCCTCTCTGACTTGGCCACAGAGTCTATAATCAACGGTGTACGATGATGGCAAAGCACTACTCTTAAAAACCACAGGGAAATGTCATTGCCGGCAACTATTGTGCAGAGACGGTTTCTTATCCACATTTTGCCTCCCCCCCCCCCCCCCTACTGCCCCCACTTGGTGTGTATGTGCTGTAATGTATTTAAAACCCCACATGTACTGTGGGGGTGGGCTTGGGAATTTGGGGGGTGGGGGGCTTGGGGTAGTGTAGGAGGTGTTGCCTTGAAGTCATAACCACATCTTCCTCCCACAAAGCAAAAAAACCCAAAAAGACTGTGCCGTGACTGATTTGGAGGGTTGATTACTTCCGGTAATTCCCATGATGCACAAGCAGACTTGCGTATGCAGCACAATCGTTTGTGGTGGTGGTGGTAGTGGTGGTGGTGCTTGTGAGTGAGTGAGAGCATACTTGGCCCCTAACCTAATATAATAGCCATCATGAAGGAAGCAAGGCCAGGGTTTGCCCCACCAATGGTTCCCATGAGGCCATGATGGAATGGAAGGGGATTAGGGGGAGACATTACACGGGATGTTCCCTGGTGATGGTGCGGTGGGCTTGAGGTGATTTGACGTCTCTATCGAAGTTTACAAAGTGACAGCTACTTATGGGGGAAACATATTTGTGCACCACAGCAACTTTGAAAAGATGTGAAATGAATCAAGAGCTGAAGATAGGGATGGGGAGGGGTAACTTGATATACTGCTGTAATTTAGTTTTTTGTTTTTTTGGAAATAGATTTTTTCATATCCAATACTTCATGGCTCCTCAGTACTCCTCACTGGGTACTGTGATTGCTTGCCACATTGCATTGCCACATACCTGACTTAACGGGGGATGAACTTCGTTGGCGGTTTCCTGTATTTTAACGATTTTCCCACACACACACACACACACACACACACACACACACACACGCGCACACACATTCTCTCCCGGCACACATACATACACACTCTCAGACACACACATGGTCACACATACTCTCTCCCGGCACACACACACACACACACACACACACACACACACACACACACACACACACACTCACACATATTCTCTCCCGGCACACACACACACATACACACCCGCAGGGAGCTGCCGACAGCAGGCCCTCACACCCTCGACATTCGCTAACAACAGGCAAGGTAAACACTCACCCACAAGCTGTGGCACTTTTAATGGCGTGTTTTTTTCCTCCAGGCTGCACTGAGGGTCATTGCCCCTACACACACACACACACACACTCTCTCTCACACACACACACACACACACACACACACACAGGCAACCCACCCCCTCTTAGTTATTGTGTTTTGATGGGGCCAGATGTTGCCCTTGCCTCATTTCCAGTATTAATGATGTGTGTGACCTGTGGCGCTCCCTTGAGGGCCAACCCCAACCCTCCGCCCCCCCCCACATACACACACACACGCGCACACACACACACACACACACACACACACACACTCGCACGCACACACACTCACGCACACACACTCACACGCACTCACACACACGCACTCACACACACACACATACACACACACATACACACACACACACACACTCTCACACACACACACACTCACACACACACCTTCCCCCCACACGTCCCTCCAACCAAACCTCAGTTAATCTCCCATTATGCGTTTCGGATGGGGTGGTGAGAGACTGGCTAGGCCATAGACCAGTGTGGCGAATGTGAATGTAGAGGAGCCCTGCTGTGGGACTGGAGCCTTGGGAAAGTAAGAGGAACAGGAACAGGAAGTGGGGTGGATACATTATATAACTGTCCCTAAAGTTTTGTTGGCACTATTTTAGTGTTCACAATGTTCTGTGTGAGTTTTGCATACAGAATGCTTCATTAAAGTTCTGTAAAAGACTGACCCGTTATGTTTCACAGTTATGTTTCCATCCACTAAGCAATCAGGAAGTGTGCTTTCTTCGAGCTGTCATTTCTTTGACGGGCAAAAAGATACTGAATGGGCAGTCAGTGCAATTTGTTGGTTTTCTAAATGGCTGTCTGCAATCCTGCTAAAATTAAAGTCCAAAAAGCACTGCCTCTCAAGTAATTGTCTTAAAATCACAGCAGCCACGGAGAAGGAGTTTGTTCCCTGAACATGCAAAACATTTCTGATTTCTGTGTTTGCATTTGTCAGACTTTCTCCTAACATTAACAAACTTAAGCTGTCTGAAGCAAAGGAGGTCCAGACACATGAACTGTAGAGGCATGTGTGCATTCACCAACATGCGTAAAAAATAGACAGGGAGATGTTTATGAACTGTTCCTTTAGAAATGCACAGTTATTGTAGCCCCCAGGAATATTTTTTATTTTTATATTTTATATTTGACAGGAGGAATTGCATATTGCACCAGACCGTAAATATCTGCTTGCACTTTTTTACGATTTGCGTGCTACTCATCTGGTGTTCCTGCAGCTCTCAGTTCTGCTTGGAAGACAAGAGTTGAGGTGATTCCAAGGTTAAATTCCCGAAACCATCATAAAAAATGATGGAAAAATACTGTCGTTTTTAAACACTAGCTTACTTATAGATTGCTACTGTAGACTGGGTTTTTTGTAAATGGCTCAGTTTACTGTAGATTGTGTGCTCTACAATAACACTTCTGGGAAATCCACCTGAGGTTAGTTATTGGTCTGGCTGGAGTTTTTGCGATGTGATGTCTGACTCTTCTGTGTCCTGTGTGGCAGGTGGCGTCCCGGGCGGGAGTTTACGATCTCCTCAACCAGCTGGGCTTCTCCGAGTTCGAGAACACGAGGGATTCGCCACTCGCCAGCCTGCGTTGCCGCTGGCAACAGCAGAATGCTCAGCCACTGCCTTTCCGCGGAGAGTTCATCTGAGTTAGGAGACCAGGAGCTTGTGAACTGTGGGAAGAGAAAAAAATTCTAAATTCTCCTTAATTTTGTAAAAGCAGTGTCTCTCTTTTTAACAATGTCGCTTTTTTTTAGAAGCTGTCCCTTTTGTGTTTTAGTTTCTTTTCTGTTTACTACTGGTATGAAGAAATTTTTTAAAAGACTGTTTTATATATGAAGGACTGTTTTAATGTTTCTGTAACCTGCCAATGTGTGGAGAAGCTATTTAATATGCTTTCATTAATTCAGTCTCTGTCTTAGCTGTCAGAATGAGATGAAAGCCTTTTAATTTTCAGGCAGTCATTTTGGAAGCCTTTTTTTTTCCACCTCCATTTCGATGCCATTCACAGCCACCATCAAAGCAAAGGAAGCAGTACAGTGCTGGAGCTGAAGGTTGATGGTCATTCCAGGTTTTAGAGGGTGGTGGAAAGAAAAATGGAGTGGAAAATGACAGACTGAGATATGGCCTTTCTCTTGGCCAGTTCGGCCGGATGTACACCTACACATTTTTGTACCGCACCGCAGTTTTGAAACGCCAAGCGAGCGCGTGTGTTGGATGACAACAAAATGGAGTGAGTGTGGGCCCTGCTTCCGTCCTCCGCTTCCTCCTCTCCTTCATAAAACGTCTGCTCGTGGGCTAATTACAAGACACACAGGAGGCAGATTGACAGGGCTGACCTTCGCAGCTGAGCTACGCTAAGCTTCAGACTGATGCTCACAATCTGCCCTTAGTGTTTCTGAGCGTGCTGTGTAGGATCATAGGGGCACAGTGAATATGACAGTGAATATGTCAGTGCTGTGCTATTGTTGCTGGTTGCAGAAGAAAAAACAAATGTCGGTTCTGTGTAGCACAATGAAGTCCTGGGGTTGATTGAGGAATGTGTATGGTTGTTTTGCTGTATGTACTGAGAGAATATGGATTGATGCCATGCAACGTTGCAGTGGGAATATGCACGATTAAAAGAAATAGCGATGACTGTGTGGATATTCTCGAAATGCATCCCTTTATCCTCGATAATCAGACTTTTTCTCACTACATGATTTGTCCAGAATTTTTTCCTCAGGTTGCTCTGTGATGTCGTCATGGTGTGCAAACTCTTGTCGGCATTCAGTGGATCTATGATTGAAACCCGTGGCAAGATCAGTAATTATGGTAGTTGCCTCCACATTTTGGGGGGGAAAAAAAGTTTTGAGAGTTGAGTGACCGAGCATCTCTTGATCTTAGAACTGTGAAGGTGCACACACAAACCACATCTGTAATGGCTTGTTAAAGAACCCCCTCTAAAGTTCTGTGCTGGCATTATTTTAATGATCGTCAACAGTGTGTAGTAGAACATCTGCGAACCCCAGACCACACTGAGATCATCTATGGACGCCCACCACTTAATCGCATATTAAACTGACACACAAATTGGAAAACGGTTCAAATTAAAAAAAAGAGAGAGAGAGAAAGAGAGAACCTCAGACACACACACACAGACTCTCTGTTTCAGAGATCCTTTCCCATGGGAGTTTTTCCAAGCGCCTGCTCTTAATAAGAGAGCAGGGGTATGTTACAGCGCTGGTAGGGGGGATGTCCAAAGTGCCTATGGAGATGCTGTGGTGTTCATTACTCTCGGCTTCGTGGCCTCAAACAAACCACTTCTGTGTGATGTCATGATGCCCCCCCACCCCCCCAAAACCACCCACCCACCCACTGACACACACACACACACACACCTCCCCACACACACACACAGCCTGATGATCTGGGACTTGGGGAAATCAAGATGCTGTTGAAAGGTTTCTACAATACCTGTGTTTAGCTCCTGAAAAGTGATTCATTGGTAGCGTAACATTTTGACCAGTTAAGGGTCGTGTCCAATATGTTCACTCATTCACTGTACAGTTCACTACATGGGGTGCGAGTAACATAGTTTTTCCCCTGCATAGTGCACTTTATAGTGAACTTATGAGTGAACTTTTGAGTTCGGCCAAGGTCCTCCTCAGGTGCATGACAAGGGAGAGCTGATGAAGACTTTGCTGGTCAGAATGTTGTACTATCAATAAATCACTTTGCGAGAGCTAAAAACAGATGTGTGCAGGTGTTATTCCCCCTTTTTTATTTGTCTGTCTGTACCCAGCACCCATCCCTAGTGTTCTAGATGTGTGTGCATTCTTTGTTCTTTGTACTAGTTCTAGTACAGCACCCATTGACAATGGATGGTGATACTGATGCTGTTGAGAATGTTATAGAATTCCCATTGGCAATAGATAGTGATGCTGATAAGTTTTTAAATAAGTAAGACTGCCTTCTTGTGGTTACGAAATGGTAATAAGAAATGCGTGGAGATGCCATTGCCTAAAAGTATATTTTATCCCTATTATCATTTAGTACATGTACCTATTTTGGCCACATTGTGCTTCATTGCCACATAGAATGTTTGCCAAACATGGTCACATCTCTATGAAATCATGTTTTATACAGTTAGTGTTTTTGGTTTTTAACATTTTATTTTATTTTAATTTAATATTTTTGTTCTCTCTGAATATATGCGTCGTTAACACATTGATCATGTGTCGTAACACCCATGTGTAGTGTTTTAAGTCTCTGTATAACCTTTCCAGTGTTGGTTGTGTCCAGCTGTGTAATTTATGGATGCGTAATGTGTGTCATAACCGCAAATCTCCATAATGCATGATCTTGAAGGTTGTGCCTATGCCAGGTTATAACCAGTGTTTTAAACTCCTTCCGCTCAGGAGCTATAACAACATGGGCCAACAGGAGAAACAACTACATTGTCAACCACTTTTTTTTCTTGTTGTCTTGTATGTTCTTCTTGCAGTCATTCCCTGTAGTAAAACCCACCTTTTTCTTCTTCCGTCTTCCTCTCTTTCTCTTCCTAACCCCCTAGCATGGAAACAGGTTGTGTGCATACTGTTTAATCCAGATGACTATTGTAGCTTAAGTCTAATGCAGGGGTCATTGGGTCAGAGTTCAGGGGTCATCGAGTCAGAGTGCAGAAGTAATCATGTCATGCGTGCATTTAACCGACCACTTGCACTTCAGGTGTTTGTGACTTAAACTGAAGTGTGGGATGGGAAAGAGATGTCAGAGCATGAATTGAAATGTGAAAAGAGTTTTCAAAATCACTAAATGGTGGAGCATTGTGTCAACGAAATTGCACATATTAAGTCACCAGAGTCCATTTAAAAAGAGAACTGTGATCATCTTTTTAATGCACACCATTAGATTCAGGTTTTTTCACCGCCTGTTCAACATAGCAATATTATTTAGCAATTGCTTGCCACAGAGAAATGTTCACACTGCTTACTGTATCTTCTTTTAGTGTTAATAATGTTAACTGCTTTAGTTCTACATTCAGTTTTTTTTATATGTTACTTGATAATTACTGAGTACAGCTAAATGATGATAATGATGATAATTATAGAGGTATTTTAAAATGTGCCTTTTGGAGTATCTGTTTCGAAATGGTCTACATATTAGTTTTTGCATGTACATTTGTAATTTAGAGATCATAATTTGATACATTAGTTTTGAATATATGTCTAAAATGTTCTTGCCGTATCATTATTTTACACAACTAATGACCAAATGTGGTTTAAAATGTCGAACATTCAAGCTGTATGACTGCTTTCTATCCTCAGATCATAATAAACACATTTCATAAAGGCTGCCTCACTTGTTTGTATTAGTTTAAAACATTTTTAAAAGCACTTGCCAAGTCACATAGTAATTTAGATTATATTGCAAAGAACCAATTACTAATCTTACAGTGCTTAGAAGCTTTGAGGGTCATATCCACAAAACTTGTATCTGAAACCAAAACAATACTATAATATCAAGTAAAGTCAAGTCAGCTTTATTGTCAATTCTTCACATGCTTGCTAGACATACAAGAAATTGAAATTACGTTTCTTATTGTCCCATGCATAGACAAGTCAGGACAAACATTAAAGAAAAACATTAAAGTGCAAAGACATTAAACATTTAACATTAAAGTGCAAGACATTAAAGTGCATTTAAGTGCATTAAAGTGCAAGACAAGACACCTGAATGTAAAGAATGTGACCCAATGATTCAAGACACACAGGATACCCTTCACATGATTTCTTCTTAAGAATGGAGTGCATAGCATTTACAAGCAAGCAATAATTATGGTTGTGTCTTTGAAAAAATGCGCTTTTAATTAAAAACCACACAACTAACCCTATAATTATGACACCATATTGTATAGACCTTAGTCACTTCACCTCCACCTTCAACTCTACCCCCCACACAAAGACGACGACAAGGAGTCGTCCGCCACATTCCACCGTGACAAACATGAGGATTATTTAAAGTTCACTTTGAAAAGTTTGTTCTTCTCATGTTTTTGTAGTGGAGGACTTGTGAGGCCAGTAGGCGGGTGGGTGGGGGTCGCGGGTTGGGGGGGGGCGCAGTGCAAGTGGAGAAGGCCCTGCCTCTCTCGCTCGCTAGGTGAAGTGCGGTATAGGCCGTAGCAGTGGGTCGGAACGGCGCTCTTCTCCCCCCCCCTCAGCCAGCCTCAGCTTTGAAAGAGTGATATCCCTGATCGCTCGCCGCCTCGCTAGGTGCACGACAGGACTATCTCAGGAGTGCGGAAGTTGTTTGGATTTTATCGCGGCTGAAGGGCCTATCCTCCTGCATTGCGTGTAAATGGAGACTGACCGAAAGAGATTAGCAAGAACCTTTTGTAGTGTACGATAACCAAAAGAAGTTAGCTGTGCCTGGATGGTTCTGTATTAATCTAAAGTTAAAAAGGGGGTAACTTTGTCCTTTTGTCCTTTGACTTTTTGTTTTGTTGCAGTATATCTTTAAACTAACAGCGATGATATTCAGTATTTAAAACCCAAGAATTGTTCCATTGGGTTCTATGCATGTTGGGTCTTCAACTTTTGGTAATGTAGAAGACCCTCACATACATACCTAAACTAAACAGGACACAAAGAAAATAGAGAAGTAGACAGCAATAAAGGGTGATATCATATATTTTCCATTTGTAGAGGACAACACTGTTTACCATGCTTTCAGGTGTAAATTCTTATTGTGTGTTAAAAGGCTTACATTTGACATTTTAGACTACTTTTAGTACATTTAACTCATAAAGGATATTTACCTACTTATTCCCAGCAGGACTGCTGCTGCTGTTCTATGTATATATGTGTGTGCGTGTGTGTGTTTTTCATCTATAAGTGACAAAACAGATGCCATCGTAAACAGGGGGACATTATTGTCCTTAATCTCCACCATCAAGTCAGTTTGGTTAAACAAGAGACACAATTTGCGTATTACGTAATTTCTTAGAACATCCAAGGCCACCACTACTTCTACCCTTTAACCAAAGCAGCAAGCCAAGAAGAAAAAAAAAAAGAAAAAGAAAACGAAAAGAAAAAAAAGAAAAAAAGAAAAAGAAGGGGGTTGACGTTAGATCATAGAGCTATTCAGTTGCTCAACGCGGCTGGCCTGACTCTGGCTCTGGGGCTGCAGATAAGCCTCAGAAGTTGGGGAGAGAGGACGGCTCAGGTCGGAGGCTGATAGAGGCGGCCTCCCAGCTTTGAAATGCTCTCCAGCCTCATTGAGGACCTCTCCGTCGTGTAACTCAAGCTAGCAGTTCAGAGGGATCCGCAGATTACATGCAGACAAAGGGCCGCATTGAGAGCGGGGTGCGCAGCCAGAAGAGGATGTCATGAACTTCATGTGAAAAGCTTTCCCTCCCCCTCCCCCTCCCAGTCCCCCTCCCTGTCTCCCCTTGTAGTCCCCCAGCCCCAGCCCCTACCCAAACCCACAACTAACTCTCTTTTACCTCCACAGATGAGCGCGAGACCGAGAGAGATAGAGAGAGAGAGAGGGATGTGGAGAGAAAGAGAGAGAGACAGACAAAAAACAGAGAGAGAGAGAGAGAGAGAGAGAAACTGAAAGACCAAGACAGAAACACAGGCAAGCTAAGAGAGAGAGCAGGCTAGAGAGAGAGAAAGAGACTGAAAGAAACGCAAGCAAATCTAGAGAGAGCAGAAGAGAGGGAGAGAGAGAGAAAGAGAGAAACACAGGAAAGTCAAAAGAGAGCAGGAAAAAGAAAGAAAGAGCAAGCTAGAGAGAGAGAGAACACAGAAGAGTGAAAGAGAGATAAAAAGAGTTGAAAAACAACCTTGTCACGGTGGAGGCAGATGAGTAGGAAAGGTGTGCATCTCCCTCCACTCGCTCCCACCTCTCACTCGCGCCCCATCTCAGCCTGAGCTTCACTAAACCCCCCAACACAGACTCCCAACACGCCTCTCCCTCACCAATAACGGGTACCGTGTACTCCCACACCTCGGCTCAGTAGAGAAACTAAAATTGTACATCCATTTGTTTTCCTCAGGGGCCATAACTGACTCGAGTGGCATTGTTTTCTTCATAGCACCTTCATATCACCCTGTCAGTCACGTCAGCGCATTGGGCCTCGGTTGAAAAACATGTTATGATTGTTTGTGTGGGCTCCCTTTTTGAAATTGATTAATTGACTGGAATGTGTCACAAAAGACATGATTACCAGGTACAGGAATGAGATTGATGGCATTTCATAGACTTTCATAGACTTGCTAATTATGTCATTATTGCTGGCCCACTGACTGGGCTTGTGTTTCTCTGGATGTGCTTCGCATCCATCACTGCAAACAGCTGTCACACCAATGCAATCTGCCTTCAGACTCTCAGACTGATATATGAGCTTATTACAGGTTTATTACATCATCAGTGCAACCAATCACATTGCAAATAAGATCTACGTTAAACTATTCAAAATATTTAGTAACGTTTTGTTTAACACTATATCTATATTGCTATATTTGGAACTGAAATGGTTGTGAATTCGTTTTTAGGGCCTGGAAAGGCTTGGGAACCGCTGAGATTTTGCCAGGTATTTGCTGCCCAAGAACTGGGATGTGATGTGTGTCTTTTATGTCTGTTTTGCATCGTTATTAATTCAACTGTTGCCTTTATTACAGTGACCTTTGAGTAAGTTATACGTTATACAGGGTGTAATAACCTAGAAGGGATCTTGTAAAGGCTTCTATGTTTTACCTAAATGTGAACTTACAAGATCTTTCAGCGAAGACAGATCCTTGTTTTACTTGTGCTGGCTACCTTGTTCCATGGACTGCTTCCCGGAAAAGTTAAAACACTACCCATAATGCTCCACATCCCACCTATAGACTACCACATTAGGTCATTTCCTTTTCAGGTAATGTGCAATACCCAAGCATCCATCACAAAATAAAACCACACAAAACTCATAAATATGACCTGGCTACATATGATCTCTACAAAAGGCAGTGCTGTATTGAGTTTGCAATCTAATCACATTCTGTGACTGCAGTACTTCTGAGTGCACTTTCCATGTTGTACCAAATTCTGGCTCTGAAACAGACAGATGAGTGTAATAACGACTCTCCTAAATCAAAGACTTTCTCTCCCTCTCTCTCTCTGTCTCTCTCCCTCCCTCTATCACTCGGTGTCTCTCCACACTCTGTCTTTCTCTTTTTTCCTCTCCATCTCGTTCTCTCTCTGTCTCTCTCTCTCTCTCTCTGTCTCTTTCTCTCCCTATATCACTGGGTGTCTCTCCACACCCTGCTCTTTCTCTTTTTTCCTCTCCATCTCGTTCTCTTTCTCTCTCTCTCTTTCTCTCTGTCTCTCTCCCTATATCACTCGGTGTCTCTCCACACCCTGTATTTCTCTTTTTCCCTCTCCATCTCGTTCTCTCTGTCTTTCTCTCTCTCTCTCTGTCTCTCTCCCTATATCACTCGGTGTCTCTCCACACCCTGTATTTCTCTTTTTCCCTCTCCATCTCGTTCTCTCTCTTTCTCTCTCTCTCTCTCTCTCTCTCTCTCTGTGCTTTCGTTCCTTCTGTCTGTACTTCAGACAGACGTGCAGCTGCTGTGCATCTTCCAAGCGTTTGAAATATGGCGAGCAGCATATTTTCTCAGCCTGCTGGCGTGAGCTACCCAAGCTGCAGCCACACGCAGAAGAAGAAAAAAAAAAGAAAAAAGAAAGAAAGAAAAAAAGAAAACGGCACACACACACAATCCTCCTTGCCTGAAGGTCCAGCGCCAGTTTCCAGCAACCACCCAGCAACTCGATTCCCTCCCCGTTGAGGGCTCCACGTTCTCAGCTATAAACACCATCAGGTTTCCTCACTTTTAACAAAACCGTGTGGCGACTTTTGGAGCAGGAGGGGGGGCAGGGGGGGACTCCTGAGCAACAAGTTCAAGGAAATGACTTACGCTATCACTTGAATTGAAAGGGTTTGTGGGATCTGTATTTCAAAGTGGCTTATATGTATGGGTAGTTTTTTGGTCACTTAGGATCAGTGCCTGGAATGCACAATAAGAAAATGGTAATGGTAGGAAAGGTATTGGAAATACATACGCTGGTAGCACGGTAGATGTGGTCTTCCATCATGCGTAGGCTTTTCTTTTAAAAAAAAAAAAAAGTTCTGAACCTGGCATGAATGCCATTCCCAGGAACGGGAATTTCTTGGGATGATTTTTTGAGGATGGAAAACATGAGCTACCTCATATTTTTTCTTCATGTTCACAGGATGTAAAAAAAAAAATTAGTCATGAAAAAAAGTAGATGAAAGGAAAGAAATAGAAACACAAAGATGACTTCATTTGTGTTTAATAAGAGCAAAAAAAGAGTGAGTGGGTGGGTGGGTGGATGGGGTGGGGGGGGGCTCTGTATAACAGCTAAAAAATTCCCGACAACTGTTGCTAATTGCACAGAGGAGAGCTTCAGGCCATCCCTCAGAAGTCATGACTTACAAAACGAGCTGAGAGACCAACTAACTACCAGTGCCTCCAATGTACTATAAAATTGCTGCGGTGTGTTGACCACACCACAGTTTTTAGACTGAGACCATTCATTTCACCCACGGCTTGGGAACAGTAAGGGTGAGGGTACTGTACAGCAAGGCTTGGAATGGGAGTCTGGGGGGCAGGCTAAGCTTTTTAATTGAATACTCGGCATATTGTGGAATGACATGCTATGCTTTCTGGACACACTTAAAAAAAAAAAAAAAGACTCCCCCTTCGTGAACCGGGAATGGAAAAAAATGTCGGAGCATTAAGAACCCTCTTACAAGGCGGTTAAGGGATTCCATCGCCTAATGCTGTGGTTTGTTTCCATCTGCCTATTAATACCTAAGCCTTGGATCACAATGAACTCCTCCTCCTCCTCCTCCTCCTCCTCCTCCTCCTCCTCTTCCTCACCTCCGCCTGCTGTGGGCCCTTTGGGGATAGACGTATGGAAGCGTATAGGAAAACTACACACACACACACACACACACACCTGCAACTGCTTCACACTCCTCCATCAGACTTGCATGGCCATTCCTGAGGCAAAGGCAGAGGCAAAGAGGGGAAGAGGGCTGTGGAGAGGGGGGGTGGGGGAAGGGGCTCTAAAACTAAACAGACTGCAGTGCAGACACACTCTCTCAAAGCCCCTGGAGAATTCTTAAGGGGGAAAAAAAAGGAGAAAAAAATTAGTCTAGACGAGATTTCTGTGGGGATACTGCTGTCTTGATATACATCAGGCCTTGTGTGTCTGTCTGTGTGCGCGTGTGTGTGTGTGTGTGTATGGATTACGGCATCTATCTCGTTCTGTTACCCCCCCACCCCCCCAACACACACACACACCCCACACACCCCCAACCCTCCCGCCTCTTCCTCACTCTCATTTCGAGGCAGGGTTCCAAGAAATGAAGCTGTCTGTTTCTCCACCATATCCAGGACCACATGTGGACTGGACTGCCTAGGGCCCCATTCTGCCCAAAGTAAAAGGTGTCATAAACGCTTTGAGTGAGCTCAGGTGAGTCACGATGCTCGGGGAGCTTTTTTGAAATTAAACAGCTTTTTTATGAAGTCCTTGTGGTGTGTTATGTTCTCATACTTATCTTCTTCGAGCACGCAGCAGAAGACTGCTGCTGGCACAAGGGTGGCCTTTGAACACTTTTTATTTATTAGATAGCCTTTCCAAAATCTACTTCAGTCTGGCAAAAATGTAATAAGTCACATAAGCAGTTGTTTGTGTGCATACCTATGTGTGTTTTCATGTGTGTGTGTGTGTGTGTGTCTGTGTGTGTGTATGTATAAGAACAGGAAAAAACTAGCTGTCCAAATTAATTTTCACCACCACCACCCACCGTTTTTTTTACCAGAGAGGCTTCAAAACAAAACCCAAAGCCTGTGAACTAAGGGACGGCGTCTTTACACTTTAATGATATTCACAGTAAATAAACAGTTATTTGTCAGGGTCTGTGACCAGCATGAAAGCTTTTTGAAGTCTATGTGCTTGTTGTTTACGAGGATCTTTTTGTGTGTGAGGATGCATTTGTGTGTGAATTTGTGTGTGTGTGTGTGGTTGTGTGTGTGTGTGCTTCTGCGTGCGTGTGTGCCTGTGTACGTGTGTGTGTGTATGTGTATGCCTCAGTGCATTAATATGTGTTTGCGTCTGTGTTTTTGTTTGTGTGATAGTGTCTGTGCGTGTGAATTTATCTGTGTGTGTGTGCGCGTCTGCGTCTGTTTGTGTATGTGTGCGTGCGTGCGTCTGTTTGTGTGTGTGTGCGCGTGCGTCTGTGTGTGTGAGTGTGTGCGCGCGTCTGTCTGCGTGTCTGTGTGTGTGTGTGTGTGTGCGTGTTCACAGTTGACTTTCCCTTCGGACGACCCAGACCCAGCCGTTGTCTGAGTCACCGATGATGGGGTTTAGTCTAGCCTCTCCTCTCCGTGTGGACACCACACACACACACACACACACACACACCCTCTCCTCTCCGTGTGGACAGTGGTTCAGGCCACGGCGGTCAACAGCCACCCTGAGGCTCTCCCCACAAACACACACACACAGCCTCCCTCTGAACACACACACACACACACACACACACACACACACACACACACACACACACAGCCTCCCTCTGAACACACACACACACACACACACACACTCTCCCAGGTGCAGGGGGTTGCTGATGTCACTCCCCAGCCATCCATGTTTCTGGAGTGGGTTGACTCTCCCACATGACTCATGGCCAAGAGGATGGAAAGTGTGTGTGTGTGTGTGTGTGTGTGTGTGTGTGTGTGTGTGTGTGCGTATGTGTGTGTGTGTGTGTGTGTGTATATGTGTGAGTGTGTGTATGTGTGTGTGTGTGTGTGTCATCATCTGCTAACAAATGTTAAAATGTTTAAAGTGTGTGTGTGTGTATTTGTATGTGTGTGTGTGTTTGTGTATGCGTGTGTGTGTGTCATCATCTGCTAACAAATGTTAAAATGTTTAAAGGATGCGCCTGCTCGCCATTAAGGAAACTGGATCAGTCTAAAATCTAACTGCAGTGATGGATTTGTGATATGTATATATAAATAAATATAGTGACATCTTTCCACAGTAGTAAGGGGTAGTTAAATAAATTGTTTTGTTTCTAGCATATTACTCATTCTCACAAGGGAATGTCATTACGTTCAATAAAACAACTGCAGCCTGCTGCGACTGTCACCAACTAGTTGTGTCATGTGGTGTTTGAAAGTTGTGGCCTACGGGCAAGACACTCTTAAGGGAACACATTCTGTGAGAGAGGGCCTTAATGGTTCCCAAGTGAAACACACACAACACAACATCACATGTTGTGGGTCTTGTTTTTACCAGCTGTTGTTGTTTTGATGGTGAAAGGGATAGGCCAATGTGGAAAGTGCCCAACCAATAGCACAATGAAAATAAACATCTGTATTGGACCAAAAATACCACTTTGTCCATTATATGAATAACTATTATACAACTTAAACATACAGACTCGTCTGGTTATTAGATTTTTAAATGTCTTTTAGCACAGGGATGTAATTTAAATGTAGACACATTTACAGTATAAAATGTGATCTCTTATTCCACTGACAGTGCAGCTCCATCACTTCCGGGTGCGCGTGCTCCACGCCCTGTCCAGCAGGCGGTGCTGGTTTAAAGATTTCATTGCACTTTACAGTTACAATGAAAACATGAATGAATAGTTACTCCAGCGAAAGTATTAATTCACATGAATAGCTGTATGTTGCTATATATTTTTGTTCCTGTTGCCAACGTTTCCAAAAATATGAATCTGGTGTTTTGTCGTTCTAAACTAAGCAAGGAGCAGGAAAACATGTGAAAACTCTATGCTGGTACAACAAAGTTGTCCACGTCAAACTTTTTAGCACAGCACGGCAAAGATAAAGTTAAAAGTTTTCAAGCAGCCAAATCCCCTGTCATTTGACGGGACAAAACAAACGTTAGGCAGTGCGAAAGTGTCGGAAATTTCGAAGATATGACATTGGACTCGTAACTAAGCAGAGCCAAACTTTACCTTCAGTGGCAGTCGACCATAGAACATTTTTGCTCATACTTTAAAAAAAATCTCTGCGATCAACAGTTACAGTTTAGAAGAACAGCCATCCCGTCTCGCGACTGCTCTGGTCTCATTTCAAACTTTCTTTTTTGTTGGAGCGCAGTGATTAGCCGGGGAGTTGTCGTCATCAGCAGCAGCCTTGATTTTTTTTCTCCCTTTCTAAATGGATGGGGCTGTCCTGGTTATTGCCCAGTTCAAGAGAGGCCAAAGGATTGGAACAACTTTGAATAGCCGTCAGTTTTGGCGTTCTCCAGTGACGTGCAGAATGCTTCGCTCTAACTTTGTAGGCACAGAAAAATAAACCTTTCCGATGAAGAAAGAAACTAGGAGAAAAGCGCACCATAGTCTACAATAAAAAAAGAAAACTTCTCAAGCTGGTTTGAGGGGACTGCTTCAAATTTTATTCTTGGCATCGCTATGGATTATATATATTTTCTGGTTTACTGCATAACCTGTGTATTATTTTTGGATTACAGACACGCTGCATACTCTCATGGTAAGTTTTTCAAATGTACTCAGACGTGTTAAGTTTGGCAAGGAATGATTGTAGTTTGCATCTCTAATGCATATGGGAATAGTTGGATAGCGAGTTTTCCGCTACTTACTGTAGATTTTTTTTTCTCAGAAAGAAAATTGGAAACGGGGCACATGAATGAATTCTTCCATGCCTAGATGTAAACTTAATTTCATCTAGAAAGAGATCTGGATAATGCTGAAACTTTCTTTCTTTTAAGTCTTTTGATCCGTGGAGTTCCATGACTAATGTCTCTGCTTATACATAATGACTTAATTAGCAAAAACCCAAACTCAGTTTTATATTAAACAATATGTTTGCATGAAATTTGCATGCAAACGTATGGACACTTTCACTGGTAAACGTCTGCATTTGTTGCTGACTTGTTGTTATTGTTTCCACCAGCCAAACTCTCTGGAAAGTTAAGTGAATACGGTCTCATCGTTCCGTTCAGCACGGACTCTCAAGGCCGGTATATCTCTCACG
Source organism: Setipinna tenuifilis (assembly GCA_030347295.1). Lineage (NCBI taxonomy): Eukaryota > Metazoa > Chordata > Actinopteri > Clupeiformes > Engraulidae > Setipinna > Setipinna tenuifilis. The sequence continues at coordinate 8,477,089 of CM059287.1, read as the reverse complement.
TGGTGTCTGCAGCAGCTGGAAGTAAAAGTGCCGTTTCGTCCGCTGGAAGACGACGCGTCTCCCGTAGCGTCCCGAGTTCCCCCACGTTCCCATCGAATAGTCAACAGTTGTTTTTCAACGTCACTGTCTTTGGTAAGGAGTTGCACTTGCGCCTTAGGGCCAACAGAAGGCTCGTTGCTCCAGGTGCCTTTGTGGAATGGCAAGAGGACTTCGAGGAGAAGGCCAAGGAGCGTATTCATGGCAACTGTGTTTTTACCGGGGATGTTACCGACATGCCAGAGGCATCGGTGGCTATAAGTAACTGTGATGGACTGGTAAGTGATCTGTGTGTTTTACGCAGACTATGGAATAACCGCAGACGTTTTCTGTAGTGTTCCTAAAGTTGACTTTGTGTTGTTATTAACTATTATTTAGCACAGACTCTGCTTCTGTGAAGTATGAAATCTGCTGTGGTCTCACACGTAGCGCGGCTTCTGTTTTTCCATGACTTATGTAAGATGCACATGTGGAACAGATGCAGTTTCATTGTGATCTAGAATGGCGCACTCTCTCTCTGTCTCTCTCCCTCTCCCTCTCTCTCTCGCTCTCCCCTCCTGCCTACCCCTCTGTCTCTCTCTCTCTGTCTCTCTCCCTGCCTCTCTCTCTCTCTCTCTCTCTCTCTTTCTCTCTCTGTCTCTTCCCTCCTGCCTACCTCTCAGTCTCTCTCTGTCTCTGTCTCTCTCTCTCTCTCTCACACACACACACACACACACTTTCTCACCCACTCGCTTACACAGAAGGACACACACACACACACACACACACACCAATAACAGTGGAGGGGAGAGAGAAAAACAGAGTCAGAGTCCCCTGTCTCCAAGATGACTGATATCATTGTGTGGCTTTCTGAGGCTCTCTGTGTATGCTGTAGAAAACAGAGAGCAGACAGATTTAAAGGCCTGGCTAAAAAAAACAATGACTGACACATCATACCCCTTCAGACACTGCTCAGATTTTACATGAAGGCTAATTTGTGACCCGATATGGCAAAATGAGTCTGAAGTCTCTGAAACTCTAATTTTAAGGTGCAGGGCCATTTTGGTAGAAAAACCAAGAAATCATTTTAAAGTGTTTTCTCTTGTGCCAAAATCTCAATTATGAATTTTGGGTCACTGTGAATCTTTTTGCATCATGAAGAGTCAGAGATATTCACAACTTGTTGGGGAAATCATTCAAACTAAACCTGGCCAAAACATGAATAACTACCAGATCCTGCTAGAATACCCAAGTGGAATATATACAGTAGGCATATCTGAATTGTTCAGTCATTTACTATAGTTCACTTTGCAGTGCAAAGCAAAGTGCAATGTAACTGACACACTAGGTAGCACATTATGCAGTGATTAAGTAAACATTTTAGACAAAGCTTTGTCTGTCATTGTCAGTTATCCTCACCTAAGGCGTTTTTTTCTTTTCTTTTTGTTTTTCTTTTGGAAGTGTTGATAGGTGTCTCTTAGGGTTCCTGCCTCACCGAAGACACTTTTATTACAGAGTGTTTAAGTACAAGTAATTGTGAAAATGGTAGCCCTTTGTAACATTGGTCCTCATTGTTTTGAACATTGCTCTTGAGTCAGATTCATAGGCTGGCCTGGACACAAAGAATACCGCAGACAAACACACATGCATTGAGTTGCTATGTGGATGACTCGTGCTGAACTCTGACCTTTGAACCCCCGAACCAAAACAAACCTGTGATGACATATCCAGTCTTCAAAAGACCATGCTGGAGAGAGGGAGAGAGAGAAAGAGAGAGAGAGAGGAAGAGAGAGAGAGAGAGAGAGAGAGAGAGAGCCTTTGAGTTGAAGTGAGAACAGTCCAGTGCAGTCCTGCATATGATCACAGGAGTCAAAGAAGGCAGAAACCACCTGGTTATTCGCTCTCCCATAACCCTCGCTGAACTCACAGCCTGTTTACGTGTCTCCATCTCTCTGCCCCCCTCGCCCCCCCTCGCCCTCTCCCCCTCACTCACATTCTCTAATTCTTATACCCTCATTCTGTGCTCTCAGCCTCTCTCTTTACTCTCTTTCTCTCTCTCCCTCTCTCCCCTCTTTCTCCCCTCTTTCTCTCTTATTCTCTGTCTCGTTCTTATTCTCTCTCCCTATCTTTCAGCTCCTCTGCTCTGTTGTCACTCAAACTGGAGTCTTTTGCGTGAGGGTGCTCTGAAGGACACTTAAAAGTTTTCTTTCATGCGCGATAAAGATCCTCTTCCTCCCATCTTTAAAAACGCCGTTCCCTCTTAAGAGGGTACTTATGACGGCGATTGTGTTTCATGATACTGTAGTTACGTTACTGGAGCCCTCTGTGCTATGACATGACATCCTTATGGGTGATTAATCATGTGATGCCCATAAGTGTGTGAAAGACTTAGCCCCCAGTGCTACATAGTGTTGCGGAGCACTGTGGTCTGGTGTCAATTTCCGATCTTAACACCCAGCAAAATAGGGGCAGTCTTTACCTTCCTATTTTTTTTTCATTTTTTTTTTTTAGGGTACTCAATACCGCCATTGGTTGTGTTTGGCAGACACGTACGCACACACTGAAATCATTCATTAAACAGACATTGATTTTTCTCCCTAGGTAATTATACTCGGTGGAATAGGCACAATGCATTGCTGTGTGTGCTGCCAAAATGATTATGGCACAGGCCAGACACACATACAAAAAAAAGAGTAAAAAGTGGTCCCTTCGTTTGTTTTTGCTCTTATAGTGGAGGACAAGAAGTATTCTGTTGCTTCTGTACACAGCTGGTGTCTTTAGTCTCTGTGTGGGCCAGACCCACCTTAGAAGGTTCTAGTTGGACGCTTAATCATGGACACATGCGAGCCATTAATCCCTATACCAGTGAGGCCTATCTCTTAAACACAACAAACCCATAGTCTGATAGTGTCTGTTGAAAACTCCCAAAAACATGCTTAAAATATAGGAGTACTTTGTTATAACGCAGCTCTTGATGAATAACTCCAACAAGGGTGGATTAAGGATGTGACATACTGTACCAGATAGTCTTAAATGTAAACATGCAAAATGTTATGCAAGCATAAAACATCAACACATGTTGCCAATACTTGCAGTTACACACACACACAGACACACACACACACACACACACATACACACACACACACACACACACACACACACACACACACACACACACACACACACACACACACACACACACAGGTTATGACTGTACCAGAAACAGCGAGGCATGAGAGTTGTTCACAATGTGTTGACAGTTGCACACAAAAGAAAGTATGCCAATAATGGCTTCAGTGAGTGATAATAAAAAAAGCAGACAAACAGGCCTTAAAGTCTGTATTCCCATCATGTACTTCTAACTGTTTCCATATTCTAACAGGCCTTTAAAAGCATCAGATTTATTATGCTGCTGATTGCAAACATGCAAATCTAACCTGATTGCAAATCTGCATATCTAGCCCACTTTGGTCTCTGAAACAGCCCAGTGATGAACGAACATTTGTTGATAATAGACACTGTGAACTTGCACTGTGACACTGAAACTGCATCGATTGATCAGCGTGAAGCTGGGGCCGGGGCGAGCACATGGCGGCCATGTTCCCGTTGGTATTGACCCCATCACACGCATCCTGAATCTGTCGGATGTGTGTTACGCCCTGTCCTCATTCGCCGAGCAGAGTTACCAGATACTTACCGATATTGACCACATTAAACACAAGGTCGACGGAGAAGAAGAAAATTATACTTTTTTTCATTGTAGTGTTTTTTAAACCTTTTTAAAAACCTTTTTTCCTTTTAAGTATTTTACCTGACTTTGAAGTTATGGCATCCTTCCATTTTTCTTTTGCTGTATTTACATGTTTATTTATTTTCATTCAGCATTTCTTAAGCTGTGGCAGCAGAGACTACACAAGACCTCCTACGGTGCCTTCGAAAAAAATAAACCCCCTTTTTACAGTCTGGCTGTGCTACAGCCTTCTGCTTCTGCACATTTGAAGATAACATGCAAGGCAGTCCACCAGGCTCTTGTCAGTAAGTCCCCCTCCATCCCTCCATCTTTCCCCAACATCCCACCCGCCAACACCCCTCATCCTCCCAGAGGGAGACAACTCCATGGTCAGCCCTCCACGGCCCAGCCTGGGAGGATGTCTCTGTCTCTGTCTGCAGAATCCCCTGGTAGACCCAGCCAGGTCATGACTGAGGCTGGGGGTGGGGTGGGGGTTGCCTTGGGGGCTCTGGCTGGAGGTCGACTTGGAGGCCGGGGGTAGTGGGGTGGAGGTCTTTTTTTTG
>CM059287.1:8445278-8467778 GCA_030347295.1 Setipinna tenuifilis | reverse complement strand
GGAGGACAGGCATTCGATTGGTGGTTCTCAAAGACACTCTGTGATTGGTGCAGAGGCAGACATTTACGGTTTTAGAAAGCACAAAAGTCCTGCTACATATTTGTTCCAGCCAATTTCACTGAACCAGCTGATCTTAATTAGCACAATTCGTCAGCCAGATAGATGAGCTAATTAGTGAAATCTTCTGTGTACAGAGCACAGACACTTGAAAATACACTTGACAGGACTTTATTAGGCCTTTATTAAGCCTTTTTCCCACCTCTTGATGAGTGTATGTATGGCTGTATGATTTGAGATTGAAATTGTGTCTCACTAAACACATTTTCTGTAGGAGGTTCCAGATTTGTTTAAATACCATACGCTTTCTGACTGCTGCAAGATTTTACAGTAGATCTGTGTGTGTGTGTGTGTGTGTGTGTGTGTGTGTGTATGTTTGTGTGTATGTGTGTGTATGTGTGTGTATTTATGCATGTGTATGCGTTTTTGCCCAAGATCCACAGTAAATACTGTTATCAGCAGGACTCTGTGAGAGCAGTGGTTGGGTTTGATTTACCTTTGCAGACATAATTGCTGCTTTGCTTCACAAGCCTTCATAGCTTTCCTGACCGGTCAACATAGTTTTCTGTCACTTACAAGTTAAAGCGCAGTCACGCCTTAGGAATGTCTTAGCTGGTCAGTGCACTGTGGTCAATACAAGCTTGTTTGTGGTTACAGTAGTGTTACTTAACTTGTCATACACAAATGAAATCACGGATTGAAGAAGAAGTAACAGACTCCCCATAGTCTGTGAATCTGAGATGGTAGTAGTCTGGCATAGTCTAGTAAGCACGTTGCACGCACGTACAGACACAGACAGACAGACACACATGCACACATGCACACATAAACACACACACACGCACACACTCACACACACACATGCACACACACACACAAACACACAGAGAGAAATACATACAAAAATCTTGTTTAGAGCATATTGCACGCACACACAGACAGACAGACAAACAGACACACACACATACACATAAACACACACACATAAACACACACACACACACAAACAGAGAGAAACGCGTACAAAAATCTTGTTTAGATCAAACAAAATGCCTGCCTTTGACTGCTGATAATAGGTTACAGAACAATCATGCCCCAAATTGCAGGTTGAGCTGTTGGAACAACTGTGGCGGTCTCTGCATCGCAGCAGATCGTGGTTTTAAATCCCAGCTTCCACCGTGACATGGGTTCTGCCCTAAACTGTTGCTTATAGATAACAGCTGTACAGACCGACCATAACCATAACTGATCACAGCAACAGCATCTGAACTGCAGTACACACCTTTACTGATGTTTTTTACTCAAGCAAACACAAAGCACAGAGAAGCAGTTCTACTCATTCCACGGTTCATCTGTGAACTATGATTGTCATTGTTTTTTATTTTTTAAGTTCATCTCGTTGTTTTGCTTAGTGGAATATGAAGTTTTTTTTGGTGTAGGATAGGGCCTCAGTGCCAGCTGAGCTTGGATGAGACATGCAAAATGGCTTAGGACAGAGTGAGAGAGAGAGAGAGACTGAGAGAGACAGAGAGAGAGAGATTGAGAGAGAGAGACAGACAGACAGAGAGAGAGACAGAGAGACAGAGAAAGAGAGACAAAGAGAGAGATATTGAGAGAGAGAGACAGACAGAGAGAGTGAGAGAGACAGAGAGAGATTGAGAGAGAGAGACAGAGAGAGAGAAAGAAAGAGAGAGAGAGATTGAGAGAGAGAGCGCGAGAGGGCAGAATCCTCCATGACTGCACAAATATGTTGTTGAAGCCATGTGTATGACAGGCATGCGGCATGTTGTGTAAACGTGTGCCATGGACATGGAGATCAGATATTGTGTTTGCCTTTTCTTCTTGCCCTTTGTTAAACTCCCAGAGTTCTTCAGTTCAAGTCAGACAAACGTTGTTTGGTGTCCCGTGAGACCACATGTTTTAAAAATGGTCTCATGTCTGCTTGTGGCGTGCCGGGGGCGGCCCCACTTGCTGTTTTTAAAAAATGATGTTTTTTTGCTCTTCATTTTCTTTTCTCACGCATTCCTCTCTTCCGGCACCTCTCTTGTCTATTTTATTTCTGCCGCTGTGACTTGACAGACACGCAGCACGCAAACGCATAGGGCAGTACAGTGTATCATGCAGTGGTGGCTAGACTCCAAGGACACATGACACAAGCCCCATGGAGTTGTGTTACTTGTGTTGCTCTCATGGCAAGAAGTGGGATGATTATGGCCTGTCAGGTAGAAATGCGTCAAAAAGAAGACAAAAGAATTCCTTCAGTGACAGGTTGGAGGAAGAAGACTGCGGAGAGAAGAATGATTAAGTGTGGTGTATGGCATATCTGCAGGAGAAGAAACACAGGGGGGATAGAAAAAGACAAAAAGACAAAGTCAAAAACAGAAATCAGAATCAGAATCAGAAACAAAACAGAAATGTTTCGTGGAATGGAGACAGAGAGAGATAGAGAATGAAAGACAGAAAGTGGGAGAAAGATGAGTTGCATGTCATGAAAATAAGAGAATGATAGAGAGAGAGTATGAAAGAAAGTGCGAGAGAAGAGATGCATGTCTTGAAAGCGGGAGAGAAAGAGAGAGAATAAAAGAGACTAAGGGAAAGAAAAGTTGCATGCGTTCAGGAAACTAGAGAGGACAGGTAGAAAGGTGGACAGAAAAAGAAAGAAAGAAGGAAAGAAAGAGATAGAGACTGCAGGCCAGGACTTCAGGCTTGACTCTAACTCTCTCCCTCTGTCTCTCTCTCAATCTCTCTTTCTCTCTCTCTCTGTCTCTGTCTGTCTGTCTGTCTGTCTGTCTGTCTGTCTGTCTGTCTGTCTGTCTGTCTGTCTCTCTTTCTGTCTCTCTCTCTCTCTTGCTCTCTCCCTCTCCCTCTCTTTCTCTCTTCCTCTCCCTCTCTCTCTCTCTCTCTCTCTCTCTCTCTGTCTGTCGTTCCTCCATGGTGCTTTGCCTCTGCTGCACTCTGTGGTGCCTCCCAGATGTTTGGCTCCCGTGTCCGTGCCGACATGCTGCCCAGACTGCCCGAGTTCACCCTGCACACCACAGCGCCCCGCGCCAAGCGCCTCCTTTCTGGCATTTCCTGGTTTCATATCCGAAGCCCCCTCTTTCCTCCCACCCACCACGAACCCCCCCTATACCCACCACCCACCCACCCACCCACCATCTCTCTCCCTCCATGGGCATGCACACACACACACACACACAGTTGCACACACGCACAGTCTCACACACAGTCACACACACGCACAGTCACACAGTCACATAGTCATACACACACACACACACACACACACACACACACACACACACACACACATTCACGGCATATCAACCTCCGACCTGTGGAAGGGCAACACAACATCGCCTCTCGCTTCTATTTTGTCTCCAGAATTTGAAAAATGCTCGGAAGATTAACACTTTGTTTGGGCTGTTTATATTTGGCCCCAGCAGAGCAGAGCAGAGACGCTCCTGTCCCAGCTGATCTGGACTGAGCCTCCCAAGACCAAGTATAGTTTTTCTGTCTGGAGCTCCAAAAATATTCATCTGCTGCTTGTTTTCCTCTGCCAAAAGTTCTCCGTTTGTGGAGCGCTCTTCGCTTTGCTTTTTTTCCCCTGTCTTTTTCACAGGCTGAAATGACCGCTTAGCTGTCCCCAGAGAAAGGGTGGGGATGTGTGTGTGCTTTCCATAACCATTTCCCCTTGCACACACCTGACCAACTGGTGATCACTGGTAATGTGCTGTGTGCCTGGTAATGTGCCTGTACTGAGGGGGATGCTTTGTCAGAGTGCACTCGCTGCCAGAGGGACTTGGCAGTAGGTTTCAGCGTTGTGCTTGCAAAGACAAACATCTTGAACCACACCGACAATTCACATGACATGTAATGAAAGGTCACAATGATGTATTGTGTGTGAAACTATGATATACAACTGCATGCACTGTCTGAACTACCACCTTTTGTAAACCGTAGCGTTATTTTTGGATCTACCTGTACAATGGGATGAATTACACAATGTGGTCCAGACATTACCACGTATTGTATTGCACTGTAATGACGTATGTACAACACAATACTGACCTGACTGTATGGTGTATGTCTCGACAATCCTGACAAAGGCCATGGGGACTGAAACATCGCAGGGGACATATAAGAGGAGTGTGCAGCTATATTCTTTTGAAGTCTACAATCTGTCCTAGCCTTCACCTCACTGTGAGTGTGCATCCCTACCTTTTCTTTATGGTTGTTCCATAGAAACAACCTGAGTTATACAAGCAGCAGCAGGAGAACAGTGTATAGATCTGCCAGCGAAATGGTGGAGAAAACTCAGGTGATGACGTGGGGTGCCATATTTTTTGTGCGTGAAGTGAGTAAAGAAAAAAATACACACCTCCTCGTCCTCGTCCAAAGTCTGGGTGCTGGACCACAGAGGAATGAGCCAATGCAATGAAGAAGATAAAGTCCACACCTACATCAGTAATATGCTCCTAGCAATCTTGTCATAGTGACATTTCGGGTGTTATCAGACATAAAACACACTCATATGTTCGTCATCACCAGAGGCTGACATACCAGGTGCAAAAAGTAAAAGTCCGGCCACATATTTCTTCCAGCCCTTCTACCAAACTAGCTGTTCCTAATTAGCCCAACTTTTCAGACATGGAAGATGAGATAATTTGTGAAATCACCTGGATAAAGAGCACAGGCAGAAGAAAACATGGCAGGACTTTTACGTTTTTAAACCGATTTGTCCACTTCTGATCATCACCATATATTCATACACACTGTGTGGGGCAGTGGTGACCTGGTGGTTAAGGTAATGGATCTGTAACCAGAGGGTCACAGGTTTGAATTTACGAGAATCACCCGAAGGTACCCTGAGCATTGTACCCTCCCCACACACTGTTCCCCAGGCTCCATTGTCATTGCTCTCCCCTGCTCACACGTGTTTAGGATTGAACACAGAGGTTGAACTGCATTGTGTGCTATTGCTGCATTGTGTAGTAGTCACAATGACAAATGAGGAAGTCATATTAAATCGTCATTTTTTAAATAATTTTTTTTGGTGCCTTTTATTTCTCCAGGCAGGCCTGATCCGCACGGACAATGAGGAGTTCTTCATCGAGCCGCTGGAGAAGGGCCAGCAGGAGGTGGAGATCAAGGGCCGCGTCCACGTGGTGTACCGACGCTCCGCCATCAAGAGGGAGCCCAGCCAACGCAAGGAGGACCTCCACAATGAAGGTACGTACACAAGTATGTTAAGTACGTATGTACTGTATGTATGCTGCCTGTGGACACAATGCTGCCAGGGACTGTGGTGACAATAGGGGCCCGTCGTCAGACTTCGCTGTCGCTTTTATTCTTGTGCTCTTCTTGTGCATACTTTTTTCTTTGTAAAACCCTCTCTTTTTATCTCTTTTACTCTCTCTCTCTCTCTCTCTTTCTCATTCTCTGTCTGTCTTCTTTGCCCCCTCTCTCCTCTCAGAAGAAATTCTTTTGTGACCTTTCTTTGTCTGTTTCTTTTCTCTCCCTCTTTCTCTCTCTTTCTCTCTCTCATCGTTCCTCCCAATATAAATACCTGTGTGACCTGTGTCTGCCTCCCTCCCTCCCTCTGTCTGTCTCTGTCATTCTCTTTCTCTACCTTTATCTTCTTTTACCTTTTTCTCTTTTGAATATAAATCCATTTGTGTCTTCTCCTTAACCTCTGCCTCTCAATTCTCTCTGTCCCCTTTTTTCTGAATAGTTCAGAAACATTCACATCGTGTCACGATGCCTCAAAGGACCATGTTCTGTACTCACCAGTGTAAAAGAACATAATACAAGCACTTTCTTAGAAAGCCTATATGCTGTCTGATATACCAGTCAGCACTTGCCATCATCTACAGTAGCCCTGAAAAAAAGCCATCTCTTTATGTCCCATAGACACAGTTTTACATTTTCTTAACGGAGTAATATGGCAACATCTATCAGAAACTAATATAAACACAAACTAATAACCATACTAAAGGGAAATTTAATTCAGGAATAATCACATAACCATGATCATCATTTTAAGCAGTAAATTAAATAAAATACCATTACCAACAATACATGTGTCTATGTGTTTAAATGGATATAGTTTTACATGTTAAATCATGTTAAACATGATTTTTATATCCCTGAATATGCTAATTGACACTTAAACAGCTTGATGATAAAACTAGTACATCTACAGTTTTTCCCCCATTGTTGCTCCTCGGCGGCTTATGATGACGCACACACACACACACACACCCACGTCCTAGGCAACGAGGCATTAGCTGACATTAACAGCACATGCTAATGACCAGGATGGCTCTCTCCTAGACTACCAGCCTTTTGTGGTGGGGTCGACAATGTGTCACCACCGCCCCACGTGTCGTGCCATCTTGCCTGTCACTACCTGGTAAATGTCAGTTTTAGCGTGAATGGGTGATAGAGAAAAACAAGGGTAAGTCTGGTGCATCAGTGCTGAGCATTGGCAGCTAGGTGGTAACGAGGGTGGGTGTGTGGATGGGTGTGTGGATGGATGTGTGTTGGTGGTGGTAAATGTCAGTTTTAACGTGAATGGGCGAAAAAAGTCTCTTGCATCAGTGCTGAGCTTTGGCAGCTGGGCGGTGAGGGTGGGTGTGTAGATGGGTGTGTGGGTGGGTGTGTGGTGGTGGTAAGGGGAAAAATATGGCAGAAAGAGGGTCTGGTCTGCCCTGTTGGGTTGTTGCTAAGCAGTCAGGGGATTTGGGTCGACTGGCTTCCTCCCCCCCACCCCTGACTGGAGGACCAGACGGACTGCCACGCTGTTCCCAGCACCAGCTGGTAAAGTGAGGAATGCAGACTCCTATGGAAGGCCAGGGGTGAAACACACTCTCTGTCTCTCTCCCTCTCACACACACACACAAACCCACACACGCACACACACTCTGACATACACACACACAAACACACACACCCTAACCACCTACACACACACCCACACATACACACACACACACCCTAACCCACACATACACATACACACACACACACACACACACACACACACACACACACACTCACACGTGCACACACACAGTCATACACACCTATTCACATTCATGCACTCACAGTCACTTACCGAACTCTCCACTGAGGTAAAAAAAAAATGGCCCCAGTTGTAATATGAATTTTGATCGTAAGTCTTTTCTGCTCACACAATCAAGGTGGACAGCATCTGGGAGAGTACTCACAGCCATTGGGCTGGGCGAAAGCATGATAGTCTCCAGTAGCCACAACTGTAAAACTGTTCTGTTGCGATTCCACAGCCTCCCCTACTAAATTCTTAAATTTGCGAGCGAACTGGGAATTGTGTTTGCATACCTCAGGGAGGTGATTAGTTCGATTTTCTAAACTCGGCGCGCAGATGTTTCCAAAGAAAAGTGCTCTACGTTAAAAAATGATGGCCGTTTGTCCTGTTGGAGTGTGTTACAGAGCAGTCAATCACAACAAAGAAGACATGTCGATGGCACTCGACTCAACCCACTCCACTTCCTGCTTAGAATTCTTCCCAGTCTGCTACTGCTTTGTAGAGTCTCTTTGTTTTAGCCGTTAAACGTTTTACACGGACAAAACCTATTTACTGACGTCTACAATCGCTGTGTCCTGATTTTGTTTTTCATACTTTATTTCTTGTTTAGCCTTGTTTTAGCCGTTTAGCCTTAAACGTTTTACACGGACAAAACCTATTTACACGTCTACAATCGCTGTGTCCTGATTTTGTTTTTCATAATATATTTCTTTGGTGGGTTTGAAACACTCTGTGCTGCTGTGCTCCATGGTGTGTGAAGTGTTATTTTAGCCAATTGTTCACGGACCCACATTGCCCGCATTCAGGAGGCACTGAGCATGAACTGAGCAGGAAGGGTGGGCTTAAGGGTGTCAGGGTTGGGCCCTTTGAGTTCCTCATTTCAATAGCGGACCACTTCTTAATCCTGAATCACATGCCAGTGACACCACACACATGCACATGCACATGTATACACATGCATACTTGTACTATGTTCCCACTCATGCATGCATGCATGCATGTATACACACAAACACACACACACACGCACACGCGCGCACACACACACACACAGACACACACACACACACACACACACACACACACACACACATACTTGCACATGTACCCACCTGTAAATCTGCAAGCTGTGTTAACAATTTTACAATGTGTTATACAATTACAAACTGGGTGTTAAGCAGAGGGCATGCATTCACTCAGGTACAGTTGAAGGCCACATGGGCTACAAATGGATTTAAGGTATTCAAACACTTCAAGAATGTGTTTCAGCATTCAGGCAAAAAAGAAAAAACGGTAAATGCCACATATGGATCACTGACATTCAAGTGCAATTATTTTTTTCCCAAACATTTACTCTATGTACGGAGGCATGCTTCTAGAAATAGCTGAAATACTGCATCGCTGGTTTTACGGATGCAGTCAGTGAAGAAGTCAACAGCACTGACATTTAAACCATGCTGGAACTGTGCAACACAGGCTTAGCTGCATTACTTCACACACACAGCTCCAGTTTAGTAAAACCTCACATAATATTGTAGTTTCTTCTGTTTTTATTTTTTATTCCTTGTTGGAACTGATCTGGCTTTCGGTGTGAAAGCTCCCAAAAAGCAACTCCTCATGCAGAACACCTTCAGGGCTTCACACACTAGCTTTCATAAAGTGCAGTGCATTGGGTAGCCAACATTCTTTTATTCTTTCAGATTCTATTGTTGACAATACACTCATACACCAGCGTCAAACTCGATTACGATTTATGTCTATTTTTGTCTGCACCCCTCACAGAAATCCATTGTTTATAATAACAACTGTAAATGGAATAGTATTGTGTTTTCTGCGCAGCCAGTTTTCCAGGGGTTAACGGAATTGTCGAATTCCAAAGTGCTCCGCGTTGAAGCCAGTGTGCAAAGGGCCTTTAGCTGCAAGTTTTTTCTTGGAGTTCCGGCGGACATGCCGGGTTCAGAAAGTAAAAGTCCTGCCACATATTTGTTCCAGCCAATTAATTGAAGCAGCTTTAGTGAAATCACCTGTGTTGAAAGCACAGGCAGAAGGAATACATGGCAGGGTTTTTACTTTCTCAATCCAGTTTGTCTGCTTCTGTTTAAGAGTACTACAGTACATAGGGAAAAGCTATGCTCAGGTGGCCCCTTAGACCCCTCTCAAGGACATAGCATAGGTTTCATCTAATATCAAGGACAAGACATAGGTTTCATTTAATATCAAAGTCAAGACATAGGTTTCATTTAATATCAAGGACAAGACATAAGTTTTATTTAATATCAAGGACAAGACATAGGTTTCATTTAATATCAAGGACAAGACATAGGTTTCATTTAATATCAAGGACAGGACATACATGTAGGTTTCATTTAATATTGAGGACAAGACATAGGTTACATTTAATATCAAGGACAAGGCATAGGTTCCATTTAATATCAAAGACAAGACATCATTTTCATTTAATATCACTGAATGCACTGAATGATATTAGGTCTCTGAAGGCCACCAGGGCAGATCCAGGTCTAGGTCCAGCCTTTCCAGTGGCAGTAACCACTTCCTGTTGAGCCTCAGTGAGTGTCCCTCCAGCATGACCCTTTTCTGTGGCGAGAGTCAAATGCTTTCAAAACCATGCAGTGGAATTCAGATGTCTGACCCCTGGTCTTGGCAATGGTCTAGTGGCTACCGCTGACGTCTGGTGGAGTGTGTTTCCTTTCACAGCCTTATGCACCCCAGCCGCCCCCCCCCCCCCCCACCCCCCCCCCCCCCCCCCCACCCCTTGCCGTGGCCCCCATTTGCCTACAGTACGTTGGTCTCCTTCACCCTCATCCCTCCTTGTGCTTCCTTTTTTTCTCAGCATTTATTTTTGTGGCCTGCAAAAATAGACAGAACAGGAAGCCCTTGAAGATGGCATAATTGGGAGTCAGAAAGGCACCATGGTCACCTCTGTTCTGGCCTGTTCTGGCCTGCTCTGCTCTGCTCTGCCCGCCTGCCTCTTGGATTTTCCACTGCCCACTGACGCAGTGTGGTGTTATGGGGTGAAAAAAAAGGAGCACTGTGCCACCTGTCGAATTATGGGGGAGCTGTTAGGGCACACACACATACACACACACACACACACACACACACACACACACACACACTCACACACACACACACTCGCACACCACACACACACAGACACACCCACTCGCACACCACACACACACACACACACACACACTCTAACACACTAACACACGTACCACATACCACAGTGTGGCATTATGAGAAAAAGCAGCGATGCCCCATCTTGTAGGTGGGCTGAGCTGTAGGGTGCTTCCTGGGAACCTTTACAGCAGTAATGGCTATCCCCTACCCACGCCTGCACTATAACATCCAATATAATGGCCATTTCCCATTAAAGGCCTGATACTTTTGGCCTGTCTGATTCTTAGTCACAGGGTCACAGCAAAACAGGTCCGCCTCTGCCTCAGTTGAGTGTTTATTCTACTTTGGCATTTGGTGTCATACCAGCTGTGAGAGTGGAAATGCACTTCTGTAGTCCCCTTAGTCAGTGAAGGCAGTGGACACACACACACACACACACACACACACACACACACACACACACACACACGCCTTTATTGTGACAGGACAATGAAGATGGTAACAGGAAATGAGTGGGAGTTAGGAAATTACCCAGGCCAGATTCAAACCTGGGTCCCCATGGGCACTTGCCCATTCATGGTGCGGGTATTCTGCGCATTGCGCCACAGCATCCCCACACAGGAGCAATTTACAGAAAAAGATGTCTGTGACACAACAGGGCAACATATCGTTCTCACCAAACCTTATTTTCAGAGCAGGCCACCCTCCCAACAAACAGTAAAAATGAAAGACTTTGAGAAACTTGGTGGGGCAAGTGTTTTTGGCTACAGCCGAATCTTCTTGTCAGTAATATTAAGCATCTGTACTGTACTCTTCCAGGTTCTTTGAATAATGCTCAATAATTTGCTCGAGTAGCAATATTCAGCCACAATATCCACTTTGGCCCAGGCAGGTAGAGAGGAAGCTGCCACAGACATTGGATTTAGCACTGGACAGGTTAGACAGATTTAGGACCAGGGAGTATTGCAGTGAATCTGTTTCCGGATCTAAGGCGTCTAAGGTGTTCTAAGACAGGAAGTAAAAAGACGACTTTTTGGCGAGTTTATGAAACCATCTTATCACGCCATCGAGACATCTTTTGACTAGTGAATTAAAGTTCATCTAGTTCATCTTATCGTGCATAGTGTGGCTGTGAATGTGGCGTTCTGGACCTAAACCCTGTCACAGACAAAAAAAAGCCTCTGCCAATGGGCTCGTTTGACTTGGCTGGTTGGCCTGTTTGCTGAAGATCGGTGGAGATTTGCCGGCAGCTATACGGCTGAAGTATACACCACAGCTGTCAAACCGGAAAGCAGCTGGCTAAGGCTTTGTTGCCCCAGTAGAGGTTTTTGGTAACACTTTTATTTTGCATAGTTCACCCACAGAGACTTTACAAATGGTTTGTTGAAATTCAGTTTCGTTTTGTTTATTATTTCCTGACATTTACTTACTTACAGTATCACTGTAACTGCACCCAGGCCCTAATCCTAACCTTAACAAGACACAGAGTTCAAACAGATGGTTTGTTAATAGCCTCAGCATCTGTAGATAGTCTATAGAAGCATCTAAATAAAGTGTGACCAAGGTTTTTTTGTACCATGTGTGATATGATGACACAATGACATATTCTTACTTCAGCACCATTTTAATGCACATATCACACTGCCATTGTGGCAAGACCAGTCGAAAAATTTTAAGTTTTAGATTTCCAAAAGAGTCCGCCACAAAGTTCATGGCACGTCTCATCGCGTGAGGATTACATATCTCTCTTTCTAGACAAAGCTTGCTGTTAACCGCCCAATTTTGTATTTAATATCGCCTGATAAAGCCATTTGATAAAGTCACCTGATACGCTGTTTTCCCCACACAGGCATTCTGACTGAGAGCCAGAAGATCTCCTCATCCTAACCCCTCTCTCATATGATGTCATGTATTTCCTCATCTCCTTGTAGAAATGATAGCTTATAGAGTTTCATGAGACCGAGAGGATAGGTAGTAATTTGCAGGAATGTAGCGACCGGAGGTTGTCAGCAACTTTATACCCAATTACCCTTTCCATCAAGTGCCATCCTATTTACTACATGGTTTTGTCTGGGATTCCATGCAATCTCTGTGGAATGTGTTAATTTTCAGCCCTATAGCAAAATTCCCTTTCGTTGCTTATCTCATGGCTGTTTGTTATTCCGCTGACATCTTCTAGACTGCGCTGGCATCTGTAAACACCGCCTGTCTTTAAAACTGATAGCGGTTGTCTGAGCCTTCACTGTTAAATGTCAGGGAGCCCTGGGGTCCCGCGATAATATTTTGACGATGTTTCTGGGAACTGCTATTAAGGCCTATGTGATTATTTTTGGCCTTTGTCTTCTGTTTGATTCCCTCAGTTAATTTAGGTGAAGACAAATGTGCCCCCTGACCACCCATCACTCACTGTAGCTGTGGGACACCACGTTTCGCCATAAGCGGCGAATATTTGAAACCGCAGACCTTAAAGCAACAGTGTGCAGAAACGCACTACCCCTTGAGGTATGCTTTCGTAGGCACCTTGCCTGGGTGCTGTCTGCGAACTCATTTAGCCAGTATATGGGCAGAACCAGCACAGGTAAACACACCTGTCGCTCCCAATGTCTGCCCCAGGCTTTGCACTGTGCAGGTCTGTGGTTAGGGTTCAGACCACCCGTATAAACTGACAAAAACTTCCACAGCACAATAAGACCACCAGCCGCTTTTACAAAAGGACACCAATTAGCAAGCTAGCACCTATTTCACCAGTTCCGTCTATGATGTGCCATCCATCTACTGCTAGTGATGGCAAGGCTTTTGCATGACAGAAGCTCACTATTGTTATATCACAACTCCTTCCTGATGTTTTAAGTTGAACCAGATGGACATATGAGGATGTGATAGGTCTACCTACCTCTCTTTGAAACCTCCTTTAGTTCATCCCTAAAACAGATAGATAGAAACAGACAGAGACGGAGAAAGAGAAAGAGAGAGAAAGAAACACAATACAATACTTGTAAATGAATGTACATACATGTACATGTAAATGTACATATGACACCTCTCATTACATAATCAATCCATGAAGCTCACAGCATGGTTAAAACTTCAAGTCACATTTGTTGTGTGGGAATATACACAGTAATTGTCAGGCACTGTCCTCCATGCTGGAATATGCTTGCTAGTAGGTTATAGATAAAGTAAATTGTACTGCACAGTGCACAGTATTGTCCGGTGGTTGATTTTGTGCATTCAGGAGACATCTGAATAATACTGTGTAGTAGCTGTAAATTTGCCTGTATTTGCATTTTCTTATGTTGTTTTCTTTGTGCAGCAGAAGGCCATTACATAGTAAAGACTACTGCTAAACAATTCACACACTGCTGTAAACAAATTCCCTGCAATTATGACCATGCCAGGGAAAAATAATAGCTGACATTAGTACACACACAGCTATCAGCCAGATGCCAAAGCAGCTCAAAGGGCCAAATTTTAATCTTCAAACAAACCATCCTCTTTCTGTGTTTTCCTGGTGGACAAACAGCAGCAGAGAGTTTGAAACAAACGGCTAGATTTGGGTGTTTTGTTGGGTTTTAATTTTTGTGTAGTTTTTTTTTTAATCGTATGGCTTTGAAAAGGAAAATAGGAACATTGCATAGATGTACCATGGAAACACAACAAGGCATCTGTCTGTCATGAAACAGATGCTGGTTTGATGTGTGACATTTAATTGACACCTCCAAGAACCCCCCCTTTTCTATTGAAGTCTCACAAATGAAGTCAACACAGATGTTCACATGAAACATTGGTGAAGAAAACTTAGTTTAAAACTCACAATGTGTGCAATTAGGTTCATGTCTGTCTGTGTTAGCAGCCCAGCTGCTTCAGGGATAATCTGGTAGTATCATATGGCAGTGTTCATCATAGCAAGGTTATGGGTTTGATGTTCATGGTGTCCTCACCATAAAAAATATGTATTACCAGGATAGTTGGGCGTTGTGATTATCAAGGGGAAAAGTTTTCACAGTGGCACGAAAAGTGTATGTTTAAGTTAACATTTGTTGATTGACTTCTTTATCCTCATCTCCCTTTTACTACACTTAATTCCCATGCATTCAGATCTTGCTATCTCGCTATTGCTTTCCTAACGGAAGGCACCAAAGTTGGTGGAAAAGTGCGACTGACAGTCACAGTAGGGGCCTTGCAAGCCAGACACATGACTTGGAAAAATAAAGCAAGCAATGGGCAGTTTAAGTTACTTTACTTTCAATCACCATGTTTGCCAGATGTATGACAAAATATGAAGGGGTGGGGTGGGGTGGTGGAGGCGTTGACTGCTTCTGTTGAGGGTCTGGAGTTAAGTGCTTCAGGACTGTAAACTAATTGTCTCGTTTCTGTGTGTCGTTTCTTCATCTTTGAAACTGCTGCCCGTCTCACCACAGTGGCCGACTTTGGCATCGCCGAGCTGCCCAACGCCCTGGACGCCGTGGAGCAGAAGCTGACGGAGTCGGACCGCAAGCGTCGGCACGCCAAGAAGGATGACTACAACATCGAGGTCCTGCTGGCCGTGGACGACTCGGTGGTGCGTTTCCACGGGAAGGAGCACGTGCAGAACTACGTCCTCACCCTCATGAACATAGTGAGTATGAGTATGCCTCTCTCTGCCTCATTCACTTGCAACCTGGGTTACAGAGCCACAGTCTACCTCCACCACATCTTCCAGATCACCTGATTGGATACCTGTGTGGTTAGTGCAACTGTGGCTCAGGGATGTGTGCACCAGCCACAGGCCAAATGCTGGTAAAATATGAAAAGTGGCTGGTAGGTTTTGGGCATAAAATAATAATTACATGTTGAGTGGCTGGTGAATTTTACCATTTATTTTTTTGTCAGTGGCTGGTAAAGACATACATTTTGCAAAGTTAATTCCCACCCCTGCTGTGGCCTAATGGTTAAGGAGTTGGTCTTGTGCTTTAATAGTCACAGCTTCAATTCCTGTACCAGCAGAAAAAAATGTAGGCGAGACAGTGAAAAAACAGCACTCTCCTGAAACCTCATTCATCACTGAAGTGTCCTTGAGCAACGCATCTAACCCCTACATTGCTCCAGGGAAACTGTCAATGTACCTAATTTAATGTTAATCACTCTGGAGCGTCAATGTATTGCAATGTAATGTAATACAGGTGATGTCACTGGTTAACCCCACCACCTGGCTAAAGGACTGTGTGCTAATTAAATCAGCTGATTTAGTGAATGACTGGAAGAAATGTGTGGATTGTATCTAGATTGTAGCTTCTAAAGTCATGTTGCCTATCCCTGGTGATCTCATCCTTTGCCACTCTAGAAACTCAATTTCTACTTACGTTAACTACCCATTGTTTTGCGGCAACAAAGCTTTCACACAGCTTCATAGGCCTTCACACAGCTTTACAGGCCTTCACGTAGCTTCTGAAGCCATGTTGGCCATCACTGATGGTATCATCATTATCTTTCTAAGCTCAGTTTCTACTTACGCTAACTTGGAGCAACATAGCTTTCACACAGATCCATAGGCCTTCACACAGCTTCATAAGCTTTCACACAGCTTCATATGCCTTCACACAGCTTCATAGGCTTTCACGGTTTCCAAAGCCATGTTGGCCATCACTGGTGGTCTAATCCTTTGTTACTCTAGAAGCTCAATTTCTGCTTACGCTAACTACCGAGTGCGCCTTGGGGGGAACAAGGCCCCCACATACTCTCTGTCTGCCCCCCAGCCTGTACAGTACCTCTTATCTGTCAGTACTGCAATTGACGTAATGGAGAAATGATTACCCTTGAGGTTTTGGATGTTCCACGCTATAACCAGAGACGATAGTGTGAGAGTGTTCATTATTCTAGCTATTTTTTTCATGTAATGTAATTGAAATGTGTTGATGTATAGTTTCGCTCGACAGTCGACCCGGTTAGCGGGCATAAAAAACATAATCGTATCTCAGTTATCAGACTGTGGGTTTTCATCGTTTTACTTTTGGGGAAAGGAGAGAAATTTGAGCGGACACCCTGCTGTTGCTATAATTGTTGACAGATTAGATTTGGTGTGATGGTAGGATGAAAAAGGGGGTCAGGAAAAGAGAAAGGGGGAGGAGATGGAGACGAGGAGAAACGGGGGCCAAGGGAAAGAGAGGGAAAGAAAGAGAGAGACAGAAAAAGAGAGAGAGAGAGCAGGGGGAAAAAAAACTTCAGGTCTTTCCTTATAGGTTCCACCAGCTCCTGCCACCTTAAGCTGATTAGGGTCTGGAAATCCCCACGAGTCAGATTTTCACAGGGTGCTGGTGTCACTCTGTAACAGTCACCATTTGGCCCCCACCGCGGTGGTCCGATCAGCTGCAGTAGGCCAATTATGGACTTGACTGGGAGTCGGGGGTGGGGGGGTTGGTGGGTATGAGGGGTGAGAAGGTGTGTGTGTGTGTGTGTGTGTGTGTGTGTGTGTGTGTGTGTGTGTGTGTGTGTGAGTGTGAGATTTTGCAGAGTATGGAGCAACACAGTGCAGCCAGAGCTGCCCCTGTCACACAGCTAGCACCCATAGCACGCCTGAGCTGAGCTTTCCTTGTGGAAGGTGTGTGTGTGTGTGTGTGTCTGTGTGTGGGCACGCGTGCATGTGTGTGTGAAATGCCTGTGGCCGTCACCATAGAAAAGCCTTAAAAGTTTTAAAGAAAATCCTCAGGCTCTAAAACTGACTCAAGAAGGAAGCTGAAACCAAGAATGATTTGGTTCGCTTGCTCGTTTGATAAGACTTTTACATTGTCATGCAACGCATGACAGTTTTTGAGTTGAATGAATAGCTTGGCTGTAGCTCTGGCTGAGCTTTTGGGGTGGGGTGGGGGTGCGGTTGGGGCGGGGTGTGGTGTGTGGTGTAGGTGTATCGCTTGTTTGTAGTGTAACTCTGAAATTCCAGAGACAAATGAGTTCTGCATGCGAAGATGGGAGCGCTGCGTTGTTTTCGTCTCCACCTAAGCGTTTGTTCGGTTTGCGAGACGCTGTGTTTAGACAGGGCGAGGTGGAAACAATCTGCGCTCCCGTGCGAAGGCCCTCGTTCGCTCGCGGCATCTGAAGGGGGACCTCATAAACTCAAGTCAGGCGCAGTTTCCACTCTCCCCACCCCACCTCTCTATCCCTCCTTCTCTCTCTCCCTCCCTCTCTACCTCTATACCTCTCTCTCTCTCCCCCTCCCCACCCCACCTCTCTATCCCTCCTTCTCTCTCTCCCTCCCTCTCTACCTCTCTACCTCTCTCTCTCCCCCCCACCCCACCTCTCTATCCCTCCTTCTCTCTCTCTACCCAACCTCCCCACCCCACCTCTCTATGCCTCCTTCTCTCTCTCTACCCAACCTCCCCACCCCACCTCTCTATCCCTCCTTCTCTCTCTCTACCCAACCTCCCCACCCCACCTCTCTATCCCTCCTTCTCTCTCTCTCTCTCTCTCTCCACCTCCCCCCCACCTCTCTATCCCTCCTTCTCTCTCTCTCTCCCTCCCTCTCTACCTCTATATCTCTCTATCCTCCCTCCCTCTCTACCTCTCTATCCCTCCCTTCCTCTCTCTCTCTCCTTCCCTCTCTACGTCTCTATTCCTCCCTTCCTCTCTTTCTCCCTCCTTCATTCTGTCTCTTCTCCTCCCTCTCTTTCTCCCTGTTTCTTTCCCTCTCTCCCTCTGCCCTCCCTCTCCCCCTCTCTTTTCCCTCTCTACCTCAATATCCCTCCCTTCCTCTCTCTTCCTCCCTCTCTACCTCTCTATCCTTTCCTCCCTCTCTTTCTCCCTCTTTCTTTCACTCTCTCCCTCTGCCCTCCCTCTCTCCCTCTCTCTCTCCTTCCCTCTCTACTTCTTTATCCTACCCTCCCTCTCTTTCTACCTCTTTCTTTCCCTCTCTCTCTCCCTCCCTCTCTTTCTCCCTCTTTCTTCCCCTCTCTCCCTCAGCTCCCCTCCTCCCACCAGCTTTCCAACCATGAGCCCTCTATACCCCCCACCCCCCTCCCAAACCCCCAACCCCCCCCACAGTCACACTGCCCCGTACCACCTGGAGAAACCCTCTCTAAGGGAGTGATTACTGCACATCCTGCCTGGACAAAGCTAAGAGCCGTCCACTGAGGTGCCTGCACACAATGCTTGTGTTGTTGTTACTTTTTTTTCCCTTCTTCTCCACCTTATTTGTTTTTCACTTTTTTGTACTGCGAAATCTGTAAAGAATTGTATCAGTTTAGTTCAGTTCAGTTTCTGGGGCCAATGAAAAAAGGACGTTGTAATCATGGGACTCTTCTAAAGTCAAAGGTCAGGCAGAGCCTCAGTGTTCGTGACCTTTCTCCTTTGTTCATCACAGTGTGAAGTATCTCTTAAAAAAGATACAGCTTCAGACACAGTTGGATATTCTGTCTCCCGTTCACTTGTTGATTACGTTTTTTTTCTAAATATTGAAAAAATACGTCACGTTGCAGTAGCAACTGACAACCCCAAAGAAGGGCTGTTATGGTACAAACTGCATGTTTTTTTTATGATGTTTGAAATAGTCCTGTGGAAAGACTAGGGGCTATTTTTAAATGTTGTCCTTAATTTCTGAAAAGGCACCCTGTGACAGGTCCAACGTAAACCCACTTATATAGGTCAACATTAAACTTTGGGCCAGGGAATTTCGATGCTTAACACAGCTCTTGGGGAATTTGAGGTCATTGAAGTACTCACCATTAATTAAGCTGTGAGAGGCCAGTTAGACGCTGTAATTGCCAGTGTTTCTCAGCACTCCTCACCGCATGCTGAAGGAGACCTTTCAACGGTGCCTGTGGGACCGTCTCAATCACTACTAATAAGATTTTACATCCAAAGCAAATGAGCCTACCATGGCTGAAATGTTTTTCTTTTCCAACCCCCCCCACCCTCCACACCAAACCCCAATACATACCTATGCACACAGACACACACACACACAGGCATACACAGACCCAGACACAGACCTAGACACAGACAGACAGACACACACACGCATACACATACACATACACGCGCACACACATACACACGCTATTTAATAGTTTCTGTGAGGTCATCTCAACACCTGCCACTTGAATACACAGCAGCAGCTTCTACTCAAGCAGTCATACACACACACACACACACACGCACACACACACACACACAAACGCACACAGACACACATACACACGGTCAAAATATTGCGGTCAAAATATTATTACGTCGGCACACCAGCACGAGCACCAAATTAGACAAACCACTTCTCAATCGCTCTTTTTGTTGTTTCATTCTCACTATGCATTAAATCACCCTCTGGCCCAAGTCTTGACCTGGTGCTGAGTTACACCTGTGGACCTTCTGTCAGACGCTTTTTGGGTATACGCAGACTAACCAGTAGCGCTGCTAAAGTACCGTATTTAGTAGTGTTGCTCAGGCTATTTTTTTCTGTTGTCTTGTCCTGCTTTATGGCAATAGACCAAGTGAGAAGTGTTGATGGACAAGTTATGACGTTAAAAAGAGAACATTTTTGCCTTCTAGGGTTGTTTGTCAAAATTTAAAATGCAGCAAATGCTGTTGTGGTGTACTCCGATTGGATAGCAACTCAGATTTCTGCTTTTGAGAGTGTTGCTCTGGCCTTGCACGGCCTGTGTGTTGTTTGGATGAGTTTGAAGAAGTGTTGGATTTTTGTAATATTTATTTGTTGCTGGCTTAGCACTATTAAAGCCTCTCGAGCCGCAATATCTGTCGACAACTTTTATTTGTTTTTGTTGCGCAACACCCCCGACGCCTTGACTGTAAGTTGGCCTTTGGGTTGAAAATCATGGAGTGTGAACTAGACCTCACTGTAGCTACATGCCAAGTCAACAAGTCTAACCTTGAGAGTCTGCCGCCCCCCCACTGCGAAGGCCCATTCAAAATAATGACATCAGTAGTGACTGATGAAGTGCACGTTTATTCCTGTGCTGTAACTTAGGAGTGACACACCCCCACAGCTCCCCCCCCCCCCCCCCCCCCCCCCCCACACACACACACACACACAAACTCCCCATGCCCCCCCAACCACACTCAGCAGTTGGCTACTTCATCCCCTTGAGTGAATTGGATCATCAGCACATACCGCTGTCATGACATAGAGGTATCCTTTTAGGTGGCCCACACTGACTGACACACACACACACACACACACACACACACACACACACACACACACACACACACACACACACACACTCATACCACATCAGCAGCTAAGTCACACTGTTGCGCTCTCTGGGGAGCTGATTGCATCAATCCCCTCCTATCCGGCGTCCACTCTGAGGTGACCAGCTGCTGGCTTAGGTGTGCAGACCAAGGACAGATTTAGTCCAACAGCCCTCGGCCACACTCACATACACAAACATGCACAAACAAACACACAAACACACACACACACACACATTCAGACACACACATGCACACATACAGACACACACACACACACACACACACACACACACACACACACACACACACACACACACACATATACAGACAGACAGACAGACACACACACACACACACACACATACACACACACACATACACACACACACACAGACACACACATAGACACACACACAGACATGCACAAACTCCCACACACACCACACTACACTTTCCATCACTAGATTTGCAACATACTGTTTTGATCAGTCAAAAAATGCTCATGCTCTCTTTTTAACCTCAGCGCAATGCTCAATTTGTAGGTGAGCAGAATGTGGGAGACCCAACTCTATCCATTATGCAACATCCTCACCCTGACCCCCCCACTACCACTACCACCACCATGCCCCCCTCCCCTTTTTGAAGTATCCACAGCAGGGCATACAATATCAGATTTCAGTCAGATTGCATCAGGGGAAAATGATAATGAAAACAGCAAACAGGCACACAGGCGCACACACAGGGAGGGGGTCAATAATGATGTAACCTGCAGTTAATAGCGGTCTCCGGTAGCCCCCCCCCCCCCCCATAACACTGAATTAGAGTGCTTGACATTGCTCATTGCTGCGCTTGCAGAGCCCAATCCACTTCACCTACAGACAGACTGACTAATGGCGTCCATTAAGGGGCTGGCTGGTCAGACAGCCAGGCAGGCCAGACTGCTAAGGTCAAGCACCGTAACCGCTCAGCACTTTGGCCTTTTTCTGCCCACTATACCTTGAATACAGGGTCCCACAAAGAGGAAAAAGATTAAAAGTGAGAGAGAGAGAGAGAGAAATAAATAGAGGAGGGGGAGGAAGAGAGAGAGATGATGGAGAGGTGAGAGATAAGGTGATTGGTTGCAAATCAAAGGTGCAATTTCCAGCTTTTTTCCTGCTGTTTTCCTACAGTTCTTCTCTCTATCACACGTAGATTGAGCAGACAGGATGAAAAGAGAGGGAGGCAGACAGGCGAGAAAAAAGAGAATGAGAGCAGAAGGGTAGTTGTATGTAACTGAGATATAGTGTCATTTTCTGCAGTCGCCCTTTCTCAACAGTGACAGATTGACCAATGTCACAGAGAAAAAGGTGAGAAGGGAGAGAGCGAGGGAGAGATGGAGAAGGAGAGGTAGAGTGGGAGAGATAAGAGTGTAAGAAAAGAGAGTGATGGTGGTGGTGGAGGTGGTTTGGGATGTGCATGTATTGATTGGTTGTATCCTGGAAACTGTGTGTTCACTGACCATAGGATTTCATCGAAAGACAGAGAAATAAGCTAGAGAGTGAGAGGAGAAGATAAGACAGAGAGGGAGAGGAGAGGAGAATAGAGAGAGGCAGAGAGTGAGAAGAGAGGAGAAGAGAGAGAAAGGGAGAGAGGAAGAGTCTAGGTAGGAAAGGAGAAGAGATATGCAGAGAGGGAGAGTGTAGGAAAGAGAGGAAAGAGAAGTAGCAAAGGCAAAGCATGAAGGAGTTCTTGCAGCATTTAACAAAGAACCATACGAAATGATAACAGCTTATATCACTCATAAAAATATGTAATATCATATTTATACCGTATTACAGGTACATTAGGGAATAAAGTGAACACTTAATAGTTGTTTTTTCTTTTTAATCACCTCATGAAAGTTAGGGCTAATGCCCCTTCTTCAGCATGATTACATATATGGCGATTTCACCTCTGACCCCCAGTAGGGGTGTTTAAATGAACTTCACCATCCCCTTTGACCCCACAGGCTTAAGGGCAGAAGGTTTGAGCGCCTAAGTCCTAAGTAGCGGAGGGTGTTGAGTGTGCTTTTT
>CM059287.1:8437778-8442778 GCA_030347295.1 Setipinna tenuifilis | reverse complement strand
GTTGTCTGATTGGTCTCTCTTATATGCATCCCTCTCTCGGCCCTCTGCAAAAGGCTTCTTTGCCTTTTCATTTTATTTCCAACAGGCCTTGGCATTTAATCACTTTGATTACCCCGGTACATGACTGCTAAGTGTATCATTTCTGCTTACTCCAGGTGATTACTTTTAATAGCTAATGGGTGTTTTCTTTTCTCCGGTGAGAGGGGCAGGGAGTGTGTGTCTGTGTGTGTGTGTCTGTGTGTGTGCGTCTGTGTGTGTGTGTGTGTGTGTCTGTTTGTCTGTGTGTGAGTGAGTGTGAGGGGAATTACAGTTTTTCTCAATCACTTTGGTACATTTTTCGAATTATTCTTGCAATTTGCAGAAGATCAAGTGCATTTCTCAAAACAGTTTGAACAAATAGCAAAACACCGTGGATCACCTGCAAAAGCCAGTATCTTGCTCAAAATCCTTAGTCCATCCCTCAAAAGCAAGTTTTTGTGTCAATATACTTGTCAGTGCCATCACAATGTTTAATCATTGTGTCATTGTGTACGGATAAGACAGTCAAATTCATTAGTCATGTTGGCAATTGAATAGTGCACTTTGAAGGGATGTGTTGATGTAAAATGTGGTTTAGGTGTGATGACAAGTGTTGTACATTTGACCTCATATAATGTATATGTGTAAGATTGATTGGAAAACACAAGATTCACATTTACAGAATGACTTCTTTATTGGCAAACATTGACATTCTTCCTCTTCCTACTCCTCCACCACGCAGCCTCACCCCTCTTCCTCTCCTTCTTCTTGGCTGTTGTCCTTCCATTGTCAGACATTATAACTTTCTATTGTGCTCTGGTTACCTATATACTCCCCAGTAGATTGTTCATGAGATGCTCCCTTGAGCTCATTCAGAAAACTGTTGATCATTGGTTGATCAACTCTTTTCATTAGAGAAAGTCTAGATTCACCTGGGGGGAATTTACCAATTTAGATCATATTTACAGACAAATGTCTTATGGAAATGTATATATGCTTAACATGTTATGATGGCTTGGTAAATCATTTTGCATGTGAAGACTTATATGATGAACTATAGCCTAAATGTTTTGGGGAAAGAGACTATTTGATAGATTCCTATAACAAAGCATTTTGATTAGCATGACAAAAGCTATTGATAATGTACGAAAAAACTGAGAATTGTACAAAATCATTTGCATAGATGGACAAAAGCATTTGCAATTTGTTCAATGCAATGAGAAACTGCCTTTTTCATCTGCACAAATGGCATGATGATGTGACAATTGAACAAGAACTTTTGAGAATTTCAATTCTGATGTGAGAAATGTACCAAACCAATTGAGAAAAACTGTAATAGCAGTAATGGAGTGATGTGTGTGTGTGTGTGTGTGTGTGTGTGTGTGTGTGTGTTAGAGCAAGGCTGAGCTGGACAAGGGGTCCATTTGAAACACAGCCACTCATGCATGATAAAAGGCAAAGTGTATTGCTGTACTGTTACATCATTTGGTTTACAGCTCACATATTTTAAGGTACAGACATTAATGTCTCTGTGTACTGTACTTTGTGTACTTTACTTCCATTAATAATTGCTTTTCTCTTACCCCTCTCTTTGTGTGTGTGTGTTTTGTGTGTGTGTGTGTGTGTGTGTGTGTGTGTGTGTGTGTGTGTGTGTGTGTGTGTGTGTATGCATGCATGTGTGTTTTTCTTTCTCTCTCTTTCTTCTCCTCCTCCTGCCTTATCTTTTTCCTCCTCCAGGTAGATGAAATCTATCACGACGAATCCTTGGGCACCAACATCAATGTGGTCCTTGTCCGAATCATAATGGTTGGCTACAGACAGGTACAATAAGACCCCCCCCCCCACACACCACCCACACACAGAACACTAAAACACACAAAAACCCTTAATAGAAAAAAACACTAGCCCCCCCCCCCCTTTAAAAAAGGTAGCTGTTTTTGTATTGCAATCAAACTAACTCAAACAACAGTTTTGGTTATCATCCAACACAAGCCACTTTTCACTTTACTAATTGGGTGACTGTTGCCATCTTTAGACTTCCTCTTGGACTGAATGGTAGGAGACGTCTAAATAGCAACTGACCAATGAGGTGAGGGGCAGGCTTGTGTCCGTCTAGTTGAGTAAACATATGAAGTGTTGAAGGGACCTCCTGGGCTGTTATGGTGGAGCCGAGGAGCCTGCTGCTGACAGTGGTGGAGCGACTCCGGGGTGAAGGATTACGCGTTAGGGTGGATGGTGGATGGTGGAGAGACAGTGGAAGTGGAGGGATGGATGTTTACACACGAGCTGCGTATTTTTTTGGCCCGTCTCTGCTAGCAGTCAACATCGATATCTTGGCTGGAGAGTCTTGGCTGTTTGATCACATCCACTGCCTGCCAACTCAGGAGTGCATGTATAAAGTGTGTGTGTGTGTGTGCCTGCGTGTGTACATAGTGTATGTGTGTGTGTCTTTGTCTGTATGTGTACCTGTGTGTTTGTATAGTGTGTGTGTGTGTGTGTGTGTGTTTGTGTGTGTGTGTGTCCATAGTGTATGTGTGTGCGTAGTGTATGTGTGTGTGTCTTTGTCTGTCTGTGTATCTGTGTGTTTGTATAGTGTGTATGTGTGTCTGTGTGTGTGAGTTTATGCGCGTGTGCGTCAGGGACGAAGGTGCTGTTTGTAAGGCACCTTCTTCGTCTGCCCAAACACCACAAATCCATATTGACGCCGGAAGAGGGGAAACGCCGCTCTGGACTGCTAGCAGATGCACACAGCCTTTCGAGAATTTTAAAGGTACACTTTTAAAAGTCTCACAGACCCACTGAGAGGGTAGGAGGGAGGGGCTGCCTCTGACTTGAGGAAGGGATACTTGAGGGAGAGAGAGAGAGAGGGAGAGAGAGAGATGAAGACAGAGAGACAGAGCATTGGTGAGAGAGAGATGAAGACTAGTGAGAAGACTAGAGACAAATAACTAGTGAGATAGAGAGAGACAAAGATATGGAGATAGAGAGATAGAGAGGGGGAGGAGAGACCGATGTAGGAGGGAGGGGCTGCCACTGACTTGAGTTTATGAGAGAGAGAGAGAAAGACATGAAGACAGAGCGCAGAGAATTAGAGCAATAAAGAGAGACAGACAAAGAATTAGAGCGCTGAAAAGAGAAAGAGATAGAGAGACAGAATTAGAGAGATAGAGACAGGGACAAAGACAGAGAGAGATCTAGAGAACTAGAGAAGCACTGAAGAGAGACAAATAGATGTAAATGGTATTATAGCAGCATTTAACAAGAAGCAAAAGAGAAAAACCTATACTGTTACTGTAAAATAACATACACAAGACATAAATCTGACTGAAAACAGGATAAAAATAGAATGAAATGTATTTCAGAGCATTGGTTATATAGCACAGAGACTCTGTGTTGGGTATTTGAGACCACCACCAGCTCTCCATGCTGATGGTGAAAACACTCAACCGACACGTGTGTATTTCTTCCATATGTCTAGGCTGGGAGAATAAGAGAAAGAGAGAGAACGAGATAGAACGAGAGAGAGAGAGAGAGAGCAAGGGAGAGAGAGAAGCAGGAAGAGAGAGAGAAAGAGGGAGAGAGAGAGAGAGAGAGAAGCAGAGGGAGAGAGAGAGCTTGCATATATTCCACATTTCATATTTCAAACACATTGTAATGGCTGCTTCACACCCCTGCGCACAGGCGTCGTTGAGAGTCCCTGGTCGACCATGTACTGTAATTACCCAGCAGTCACTCAATTAGGTTTGATGCCATTTTGAAAAAAACAGCAGCGCTGCAGCAATTTGACATTCACCTGTGCTGTCAATAAGTCTTGCACTGTGTGCTGCGCGAGGGCTTCGGAAAGTCAAATCGATTGCCGACAGCTCAATGCAAGAACAAACACATGTGCGTGTGTGTTAGAATACAGATAGCGGATAGTGAGGTTAGCATTGTGGAAATAGATTCCGGAAGGACTGGGTTAGCGCTGTTATTCATGCGCCTGACAATACGCATGTGTGTGCTGTTATCAGCGCCACATGGAATGGCCGTCTCCACTTCATCGCTTTCTGCGGCTTACCCACAAGGCCGAGTTTGTTTCGGTTCAGCTGGGATGCGTCACAGTGCCTCCGGTATGTCCTCGCCTCATGCGTCTCTGTCTGTCTCTCCCTGGTAGCCTTGAGTGGAAGTATCGAATGCCATTAATTACAACACCGAGCTAGTTTCCCCCCCTAAACCGCACAGAAATATGGAAAGATCGCTTGCCCACGTACGAGTTGCAGACAGACGGTGCAACCACACACTCATTTTCATGGTTAAGGCCACTTCAGTTCTGGTTTAGCTGTCCCCAGTTCTTGTCGGTCGGTCGGTTCCTCCGATTTTTATTTTTATTTTTCCACAATAAACCACTGGTGTGATGAACAAGAAATAAGGATCTTTGACACTGAAGTCAGGTCAACCAGTTCAACCAGGCTTGTATAAGGCCTTATCACACATCCATACTATGTCATACAGCACCCATCCCCACCCCCCCCTCCCCAGGGACACACCTACACAACCCCCCCCCCCATCACCCCACACACACATACAGTACACCAAGGGTTTGTCTGCACTATACACTTCAACCCCCCCCCCCCCTTTAAAACACCACCTCTACCCCACACATACAGATTTTTTTTTTTCACAAAATGGGTTTGCCTGCCTGGTCAGGTTGTGACCCTACTGTGGCACCTTTGGTTGCTTGACGTCAGAGGCCTGTGGAGAGTGTGATAAGCACTATCAGTGTCATAAGGCCAGTCTGACTTCAGCACTGACCCCTCCAAAAAAGTCCAGTGATTGACAGGAGGCTCCTCAGCAGTATTTCAAAGTGTGGTACAGCTGGCAGACTGGCCTCAAAGCATCCAGCATGTGAGAAGAACTCTAAAAGGATTACAGCTTCTTAACAGTCTAAATACATATCCAGGCAATCATCTCTCTGATTTTACCTAATCTCCTCATCTCACTGA
>CM059287.1:8425278-8430278 GCA_030347295.1 Setipinna tenuifilis | reverse complement strand
CAGCTTATTCATGGCATTCCCTATTAGTCACGAAGGACATTTTTAGCAACTAAATCCTCGTCTTGTCAATGTTGTTGCCTTATTTGGTTATTAAAAAAACAAGTGGCTGCAAAAAGGCTGTTGCAATGTTTATTTACTTGTTGTTGTTTTTTTTTGTTTCTTTTACTTTTGCTTACATGGCCCAAGCTCAAAGAGCTTAGAGAATGTCCCAGGGCATTCTCTGGTAGATCCTATATCTATCTGCCTATAGATAAAGGGTCTAAGACTCTAATGCTTCCTGCGCAGCTGTGCCGGTTGGCTGAGCACTTATTCGACTTATACTGCTTATACGACACAACCTAAATAACATAATACAAAATAAAACAAGCCTTGTAAAATAGATAAGTGAATAAAAAATCCAGTAGCATTCAGTGGTGTAGATAGGTTGCTAAACTAGTCAGTGGTGTACTGTAGGTACTAGGTAGGTTGATAAACTATAATAAGTTATGTTACCCAAGCTGAATAATTTTTCTCTATTGTAATTCCCTTTGGATAAAACCATCTGCTAAGTGTAATGTAATATAATGTAAAAACTATATGTGCACTGGTAAAAGTGATGGGTGTACAGTACATATCCTTTAGATCATCAATCATATGCCAGTTAATGCTGTTTTGCAATTTAAAAAGATATTTACAGTAAACAGCATTTACGGGCAATACCCCCTCATTGCACCAATGGTACCAGTGGCGATGGGAACCGTTCCAGGCCTTAGGGTAGTGGTAGATGGTTTCCATCATTTGCATTCAATGTAACTTCATTATGATGCCACTGCAGTCTGACCTCTGACTGTCATTGGTCTTAGCAAGAGGCAGAGGGTAAAAATAACTATTGACCTCTTAGTGGATGTCACGTAATGCTTTAGCTTGTAGTAACTGAAACGTCAATAAAATGTCAACGACAATTAATTATTTGTCAGGGGATCTGTTCCGCACTGCATATTCCTTGCTTTTTTTTTACCTGCATGCCAAATAATCTTCGATTATGAGGTCAGAAAGCATGAAATCGATTATGAATTGGGCAATACCCCCCCCCCCCCAAACTCCCTCTTCAAAGGTAGAGGGAAATATTAAACCAGAATGTGCTTCTGAACCAGCAAATTGTGCTTGAAATGAGAGACACTGCACATCTCTTGATCGAGTATAGCATACTGTATCTATTATGCTTTGCTTCCCCCTGTGTTTTTTGTCTTTTGTCTCTTGCTGTACGTCTGTATGTGTGTGTCACTAAGATGGGGAATGACTTTTCTGCTCTCTCTGTCTGTGTATTTATGTGTTATGTGTGTGGTTATTATTTTGTGTCCCTGTTGATGACATCAATGTCTTGCTGACGTCTCGCTAAAAGCAAGCAAGAGAAGGATGCCTTCTGCCTGGCTCAGGTTAATTGTTGTTGCTAGTGGAGGCTGCCAGAAAACAAAAAGCATGGCACGTGCACCAAGGCATTTCTTGCTTTGGCTTAGGCGACTCCTAGCCTGGTAAACCAGCCCCTCGTACTTCATTTCATTTTGTACAGAGTGTCTGGCTGTGCTGTATTGAGAAAGGTTTTCTTTTGGGAGATGTAGACTCTGCTGCAGTTTAAAATGACTGGCTCTGCCTTTACCCAATTGCTAACGTCTGGTCCTTGACGTATGCAATTGGTATGGCTATAAGCCTGTCCACGCGCTACAATTCAAATAAAGCACACAAAGTCAACGTCATCACTCACAAAAACTCCCTCTGTTTGCTGATTGGTTAGGCAAGATTCAGCCTGAGAAAACCATGTCAATGGAACCTCAGCCAGACCCTCTGTACAAAATGAAGTTAAGCACGGGGGGCTGGTTTACCAGGCTAGGCAACGCCATCCCGCCACAGCAGCTAAGCTAAGCTAAGCTTCTCCCCTCTGAGGGTGCTGCTGCTGCTATCGTTGTCATAAGCCATGTGATAAGAATGACAAGACCTGATTCAATTGTATTGATTTACTTACTGTAGAAGCAGCAGTTCTCTGCTTTAAAATTGATCACAATGACCCACACCACAAAGGGTTACACAACATTAGATGGAGGAACACCTCCTGGTCACAGCTCACGTGAGTTGCAACATGCACAACAGTGTACAAAAGCTGTATGTGTCTGTGTGTCGTGTCCAAACAGTGCATGCCACTCCTCAGAAAGTGTGGCGTTAAGTCCCCGTTATCTGACATCCTTCCATGCGTTATGTAGTATGTTAAAGGAACTTAAAGGAACTTGGGAAATTGGCTTATTTTCTAACTTTTCCAAAGTTAGATCAGAGGGTACATAAGCTATGCTTATTGACTCTGTGTGTCCAATACTACCCTACAAAGCCAAAAGGCAGTAACTACATATTTTGTGAAATTGAGTTAAAACTGGAAATTGACTTTATAATACCTCCTTTGTTTTCTGACTAAATTTTAATTAAAGTACATTACGTACATTAAAGCATCATCACGTTTGAGTGGGTAAGCTAGTATGACAACATTAAAGGCATTTTTGTCAGTTTCTATGTTCACGTAGTAGTTGCTGCACTTTGCTTTTGTAGGGCAGAATAATTCCCTGTGTGGCACCACAATCGTGGGCTTAGATTAGCATAAGTTACTGGAAGTTATAACAGCTAACATTAGCTAAAATGCTAGCTGGTATAACCCACTTGCTTTAAATTAGGCTAATGGTAAGGGGATTTCACATTGGGCTATTACATGCACAGAGAAGAGAGGGTTTAATAAGTTTAATAATAAGTCCTAGCTAACTGTGGGGCAAATAGGCAAATTTTCCAACAAGTCGGCGTATTCCTTCCATTTGTCTTCTCCTCTTTTACATTGATGATATGTGTTACCTTTCGTTGAGTTCCTCAATCCTCTCCCCTTTGCTTTCAATTTCTGGCTGTCCTCCCCAGTGGGTCTACCCTCCCTCCTTCCCTCCCTCCCTCCCGCTCCCCCGTTCCCACTTCTGCTCGTCCTATCCCAGTTCATCATCACTGTTTGTTTGACCTCTTGTTGCCTAGGTTACGCCCCGGTGACGGGCATGTGCCACCCGCTGAGGAGCTGCACGCTCAACCACGAGGACGGCTTTTCCTCTGCATTCGTGGTGGCCCACGAGACAGGACACGTGTGAGTGAGAAACACACACACACACACGTGAGCGCGTGCACACACAAGTGCACATGCACGAGTGTCAACACACACACCAAATCATTACAGATGCACACACACACACAGTCAATCATTCTCTCTCTCTCTCGCTCTCTCTCACACAGACACACACACGCTCACACACACACACACACATAAGCTTTGGCATGACATCATACACCTTTATGGATCTCGGCTATACGCTTCTATCATCACGCCATCTCGTCCAGCGGATTACATCATGATGGATTTAGTATTACTTCATCTAATATTACCGCAGCGTTATAGCCTCAGTCTCGCTTCAGTCTCGCTTCACCACATTGGCATGGCGTTTACAACTTGCATTCATGTGCACTCATCTGCCAGCAGCTTTTGTCACCTGCCAAAGACTTTTTAAGGCAATATGCAAATGCACGTCTGCCTGCCTGTGCAGACATGACTCAAAGCACAAGTCTGCTGAAGTCTGCATATTTTTTTAAGGGTAAGTGTAAATAAGTCAAAGCAGATTCATTGTGTTTTGTAAGTGGATGTGTGCAAGGACTGCAGAGAATTGTCCTTCATCCTTCCTGCCCTCTGTTTGCCTTCTGTTCTGTGCTTCTTCCATGCAGGACTCACACAGACACACTCTTCTTCTTTTTTAATCTTGCAGATGGTTTTTAATTCGACTTAAGGCTTTAGAGATATTGCCCAGGGTTCCGCAGTTCCGCAATTTTCCGGTCGCAATGTGTCCTACGATTGTCCTTGACCGAGCGTAAGCCTTGGGATGGGACAGATTTGGAATCTTACTAAGTGTTCTGCGGGACTGGGCGCCTTGCTTGAGATGATGCCTCGCTGAAATTTGGCGCGATATCAAAGAAGAAAGCAGTTCAGAATTGTTAGCTCTCAAAATAAGCCCTGGAGACAGAAGCCGAAGCAAGTCTTCAAAATGCAAAACACATTTTCGGGCCAAGGAGTTGGGTTCGAATGGAAATTGGGTTGAGGGGACCAAAACATGTAACGCAGATCGGACAGGCTGTTAAAGCCCAGCGGCGCTGACAACAGTCAGGGCATCTCTTACAGACGCTTCGGGGAGCCAAGTCAGTAGCACTGACATAATAGACAGTTGTCGTGAAAGCAGTTTGGCTGCTTTTTTTGCATTTCGAATGGCTTTAGAAACCGCAACGGCATACATTTTTAATTTCTATTCATTTGACAGAGCTTTTGTAATACATTATTGAGAAGTACATGGTGCTTGGTGAAGTACATGGTGCTAATTTGATTTTAGCTTTTTTAATGCTGAATAGCTTGTGCTTTCTCTCTCTTTGTCTGTTTCGGTCTCTCTCTCTCTCTCTCTCTCTCTCTCTCTCTCTCTGTCTCTCTTTTTGTCTGAAAAGTTATTTTTATCTGACTAGACATTTGTCCTCAGAGACCTTCACTGGCACCCAGTAGGATCAATGTTAATCCCCTACAGTGCCCTACACCCATCAGCCCTGGCACAGGCCTGGCCCATCAATATCCCAGCGTCCTCACCTGATTAGCCCCATAGAAACATCAGTAAAGACCCAGTATAGGCTCCAGCACCTTCAATTAAAATGACTGTTTATATAATTTTCTTGGTTTAGAATAAGCTAAAGATAGGGCCTCTATGCCAATAGCACACTATGGCTTCAAAGCTGGAGTGCAAAGACAGTCATATGCGTTTGTAAATCTCAGAGATGAGCACATATTTTCTGTGTTTACCTCAGTCGGCCATGTTTTGACTCTTATTTACAAGCAAAGTCATCTTTGGTCTCCGAGCTCCGGGCATCCCTGCTCTCGAGTCATTTTTCTTTGTCGTATTTACCAGATTTAACGAATCCCG
>CM059287.1:8417778-8420278 GCA_030347295.1 Setipinna tenuifilis | reverse complement strand
TGCAGTTTCGCACATATGACCCCTGCAAGCAGCTGTGGTGCAGTCACCCTGACAACCAGTACTTCTGCAAGACCAAGAAAGGGCCCCCTGTGGACGGCACGGAGTGTGCCCCCGGGAAGGTGGGTACTCCTTGGATCCTTTGGCCAGCAAACCTGGCTCCACTTACCCACAACCACTATGGGCACACACACAGCACTTTTCTTTTTCTTTTTTCTTCTTCTCCTCTCCTCCTCTCCGAGTTGTTTTATTCCCTCCAAGGCGTCCCATTAGTGCCATATGGCTGTGGCCGCACATACATTACACACAGTAATGCAAATGGACTCGATGGCAACTGTGATGAATACGTTTGTTTGAGAGAACCAACAAACCTCAGTTTCGGGTTGAGAGCAGAGAGCCAACTGTACGCTTTTTTGGAGAAAGTGGAGCTCAGAAAGCATTAACAATAATGTCTCTCTTTCCTTCATTATTTTTTTTCCTGGGTATGTGTGTTTTGTCTGTGCAGGCTGGTATGTGTGTGTGTGTAAAAGCTTTGTTTCTCACCCTCCAGGATTATGTGTATTTCCAGTGAAAGTGAAATTACCTATAGGGAATGACTGAGGACGAACCCAATGTGGCTGGTAATGTAGCAGGATTTTCGGTCTCAGCACTCGAGGGATTAATTTGAGAAGTAAAAGACAATTAAGTTGGGTGTACTCATTTTTCATACAAATGCAGCTTTAGGCAAAAAGGATTTGTAGAAAAACTAATGTTTAAATGCATATAAAGTAGCACCCACAAGGTGAGAATTGAACATGGTGCTGTTTCAGTTTTCGAGCTTCAAAAGTAGTCGCAACATAATTCTTATTATGTAACAAAGTTGTATGTGTCAGTGTTTATCATTTATAATTCTCTTCCTGTCCAAAACTGAGACATAATTTGTTTTGAATGATTTCTAAAAAAGTATGCAAGGTATTCTGGGTCACTCTGTTTAAAATGGAGAAATATGTATGGAAATAATAATGTATAGGTAACAGTGAAACCACAGCTATTATATAATAATAATAATAATAATAATAATAATAATAAACTGAATTTGTATAGCACAATTCATACAAGATATAGCTCAAAGTACTTCAACAATTTGGCAGGAAAAAACACAAGGCAGCATTTGTTGCAGCTTGGTAGCGCCGAGAAAGTTCATTCAGACGCTGCTGACAATTCCTGCTTGTGTCCATAGGGGCGAAACTTGAGGAAAAACTCCCTGCTTTGCATGTGGATTATATAAGTAAAGGAAGTATCCTCAGGCAGAACTGCGGCCCCTAGGGGAGCCCATCTGCCGGGGCTGTATATACATCTTGCAGTAACATCTTAGATTAAGGTACACAACTAAGCATTAAGAGCACTTAGTTAATGTTGTGAAACATTGTTCCAAGAATAATAAATGATTATTACAGGAGTAATAAATAGTTTATAATGAATAAATGGGTGAATCCATGACAGAGTTTTGGTACACTTTACTGTATAGATCAGTAATAAGAGGTTA
This sequence comes from Setipinna tenuifilis, assembly GCA_030347295.1. Classification (NCBI taxonomy): domain Eukaryota; kingdom Metazoa; phylum Chordata; class Actinopteri; order Clupeiformes; family Engraulidae; genus Setipinna; species Setipinna tenuifilis. The sequence continues at coordinate 8,418,756 of CM059287.1, read as the reverse complement.
ATTTTATGGCAAATTAATATGCAATTTCATGGTAATATACATTTTTAAACACATATTACAAGTGACAGTGCAGTACAAATTATTACCTTTTCATTATACCTTATCAAATCAAAGCAGTTTGCATTGTTATTGTCTAGAAACTGCACAGTAATTGTCTGGAAACTACACAGTAATTACCTTTGGTTAAAAAATGAAATTGCATATCAATTAGCATGAAATTACCCACTTGTTACTGATCATTGAAGTAAAGTGTTACCATACATTATTGCAAACTGAAGATTATGTCACTGTAACTTGATGTTATGTGGCACAATAAATGTTTTTTTTAATTAATAAGTTAATGTTGGGATAATGCTTTTTAATAAAGAACTAAGTGGCTGGTAATGCTGATCTAAAGCTTAGCTGTGTACGTTATTGTAACATGTTACCCTGTTGGCCCTTCATTCTGTGGCGATGAAGCTCAGTGCTCGCTCACCTCCCTTGGCCCCCGCCCCCCTGTATTGGTTACACGACACAAACACAGGAAGTCGAAGACCTGCCGTTTAATTTCCTCCTCTTTGTTTTTCCGTGCGGCTCGGCTTTGATATTCGCCCCACTCGAGTTACCGCCGCTGCGCCACGTGCCCTCCTTTCACAGCAAAAGCCGAAAGTTCCTTTCTTTTTTCTTTTCTTTTTCTTTTCCTTTTTCCTCGCCCGGAGTCATATTTTCTCCCAGGGTTCCTCTCCCCCACACGCGTGAGCTTTACACTGCTTTATTATCCTGCCCGGATAAGGGGTCATCAAGCCTTTGAGCTGTGTGGGCCGCTGTGGGCTCTTCTGCTGTGGGTGGTACTGTAGCACCTAGCTGGGCTGGTGTGTGTCAGATTAGAGGTGAGCTTTCGACAGCTGGAGGCTGGAAGCAGGAAGCTGTGTAAAGCCGCCCGGCATGTCCTCGCATTTGTGATGGAGGTCCTGACTTTGCACACGCTGATACTGACCG
>CM059287.1:8370278-8412778 GCA_030347295.1 Setipinna tenuifilis | reverse complement strand
TTTTTTCCTGCTACAGTTGGCATTTGCTGTATGCATTTTTATTTACTGTATGCAAGTCTTTCTGTCGCACACGCCAATTAGTCTGTCATTGTCACTCTAAATGTAAACATTGGTCAGACGACATGTCAATCATCACAGGCAGCACCAGTTATTAGCCTCAGCACCCAATTTAGCTGTTGACATCAACACATGGCGCTGAACTAAAAATGACCACAGAGAAACTACAGGGGAAAATACATGTTTTGTGTCTTTGTTGCGATAAGTGGGAAACATGATGTGCAGAGTTGGCACCTATGCATGAGTTTATCTGTAAAGATTCTCATTCATCCACATTCATGTTAGTCAAATGAGCTAAGGTGTAAACAACTGGACGTCTTTTAATAGCTTGAAGACGTTTCACCTTTCATCCAAAAGGCGAAAATGAGTGAGTTCTTGCAGGTTGGGATGCCTGACATAATGTTTCATACTTTGTTACAAAGGTTGTTACATAGTACTCCTGATGATGATGTAGATTCACTGTAACAGGCACCATAAAGTAAAGTGTAACCACCCATTTGTGTGCACTGAGCATGTGAAGTGAAGACCTCATGATGCTACGCATGCAGCATTCATTATAATGCTACCACCATGCTCATAGCCTGAAATGACTTCTTGCAGGTTGCAGGTTGCAGGTTGTCTAACATAATGTTTGTTAATAATTTCATAATTAGGTTGTTACACAGTACTTCAAGATGTTGATTCCCTGTACCATAAAATAAAATAAAGTGTAGTCACCCATTTGAGTGCGCTAAGCATATAAAGTGAAGACCCCATAACGCAACGCATGCAGCATTCATTATGGTTATGACTGATATGGTCATAGCTCGTAGCCAAGGGCATGCTGGGGTGTTATTACAAGACGCTGAGCTCAGTTACCAGTGTTTCCTCCTTTTTTTGCTTGGCACATTTTTTTTTTCATCTCTCTCCGTGACCAAAGTCATCAGTGGTACGCCCTCTCGTTATGAGTGTAACACGCCTCATTCAGCTAATCAAGGCCACTCGAATCACACTGATTTCCAATGGGAGTGTGAAAGAAATCCTGACAGCTAGAGAGGAGAAATGGTGTAAGCCCAAGTGCGAAGCCTTCTGGTCTGATTACTGCTGCCTCATTTTGCCCTCATTACTGCTTGCATGCTAAAAAAAATCACTATGACATCATCACATGCCGGTACTTACTCATACGCACCCCTATTAGCCTTTGATGCCACTCTGTGATTTGTCATTACTAATGTAATGCGAGAATAGGCTTAGATCATCTCTGATCTCTGATTTGTCACAAAGGGGGGATTTTTGTCGCATAATGATGACAGCGTCAGTTTCACACCAATCAACACAGCACACCTGTGTAATTACAAGGCTCCTCCTAATCGGAGACATCGGCGAGTCCCACCACGGTCAACATCCATGATACTAATGACCTAAAATCAACTCTGCTTAATTGATTTAACGTATTATTCCGTAATCCTTTTTACTGAGAAGTGGTATGTGGAGAGAAATGTCAGGACTTAATACTGTGGGTCGTCGGCTCATATAGACAGGAATGGCACTGAATTTGAGTGTGTAAGTGCTGCCTTAGATTTCCCAGGTGGGGAGACAGTAATTGGCTCAATATATTACACCAGAAGCGAGAAGAGAGAAAAACAAGCACAGTAGTGCTGCTGTGTGTGTACCATGGAAAGGTCAGAATTGTTGTCCTGGGATCACGAGGAAAGTGACCATGTGAAATTTATATATGACAAAGGTTTGACCTACTCTCACCTTAGGTAGCCTAGCTCCGTCCAGTTATTCTGGCGTGTGATTCTATTTCAGATTTGGGTGGCAAAAAAAGGTGCAGCAGTCTAGTTCCAGGAGGATATTTGTTTTTATTTAGGGTCATACTAAGATATTTTTATGCAACAGCGTTCAATTTGCCATCGATTTCCAGGTTTGTTTGTGTGGTTATGTGTGTGTGTGTGTGTGTGTTTGTGTGTGTGTGTGTGTGTGCACAAATGTGGGGTGTATGTGTGCAGTCACAGCAATGCCAAATCTTGTGTCTCTTTAACGGGACACTACTATGGTCGTTATTATTTTTTAAAAATAACTTTTATATCTCCTTGCTATTTTTCCCTCCCTGTCCCTGTCCCCGGGTCAGGCATGCTGAAGGTGTTTGACATCCCCGTGGGGGCACGCCACATCCTGATCGAGGAGAACGACACATCCCCACACACCATCGGTAAGTCTGGGATCGGGGTGCACACACACACACACACACACACACACACACACACACACACACACACACACAAACTAAAAACTGAATGTCAAACTGGTGGTGGTGGCAGTGGTGGTGGTGGTGAGGTGTTAGGCAGTCAGAACTGAGCTACACTCTAATAGTAACCCACCTGATTGACACTTATTGGGATTTTTTTTAAGAAGGTGCTGAAGCGAGACCCACCCGATCACAGGATACACACGGACGAGCTGTGTAGCTTTCGCAATGTGCCATACTGTATGCCATGTGCCTTGTGCCATGTGCCTTGTGCCTGTTTTTATTGTGCTTGGAAAGTTAACAGAACAAAAAAAAAAAAAAAACCCAAGGAACATCTCTGATCTCTGTGGTGCACAGAGTGTACGGCGGTGGCCTGTTTTGGTGCAGCTAACCCCTTAATTTGGTTCAAGCCACTAGAGCAGCCTAGCGGCACAGGGCTCATTATTTTGATATTTGTCATAATCCGAAGAATAACATCAGCGAGTATTTTTAGAGTTTTGAGAGTGTATTTGGGGATTTAGGGCCGCAAAGGACATGATATAAAAATGTAAGGCTGTGTGCACGGATGTGTGTGTGTGTCTGTGTGTGTGCACAAAGGACATGATATAAAAATGTAAGGCTGTGTGCACGGATGTGTGGGTGTGTTTGTGTCTGTGTGTGTGTGTGTGTGTGTGTGTGTGTGTGTGTGTGTGTGTTGGTGTGTGTGTGTGTGTGTGTGTGGTGTGTGTGTGTGTGTGTGTGTGTGTGTGTGTGTGTGTGTGTGCGTGTGTTGGTGTGTGTGTGTGTGTGTGCGTGTGTGCGTGCGTGACAGAGAGAGATATATAGAGAGAGACAGACAGACAGAGACAGACAGGCAGACAAAGACAGAAAGGATAAGAGAGAGAGAAGGTGTGTGTGTGTGTGTGTGTGTGTGTGTGTGTGTGTGTGTGTGTGTGTGTGTGTGTGTGCGTGACAGAGAGAGATATATAGAGAGAGACAGACAGACAGAGACAGACAGGCAGACAAAGACAGAAAGGATAAGAGAGAGAGAAGGTGTGTGTGTGTATGTGTGTGTGTGTGTGTGTGTGTGTGTGTGTGTGGTCTGTTTATAATGTGTGCATTGACATTGGTTTCCTTTTGCTAAAAAACAGACTAGTCCCCCTTATCACACCCATGTGAAGTGCCCTGATTTTCCCACAGTTTTTTTATTTAATGGTTGCTTTAATCAGTAACTACCATTATAACAGTGTCATGAAGAACTTTAATGAATAAATCCAGTCAGGCACTAGGAGTCAGGGCTATAAGTGTAAAGTACAGTATCCATAATGCCCCCACGAACCACCACTTCTGAAGCCTATAGGGTCCATTTTTCTTCAGTCTCTGGGAGAGAAACCTTAGGGGGCATTAATTCAAGACCTCAGGAATGGACACTGGCTTTCACAGTGTGCTCTTTATCCTCTGTATGGTACTGAGGATTTCCTGTGAACCGCTTCACCTTCTGACTGTCCTTTCAGTGAAGCCAAAGAGCTTTAGTTTGCTGGCAGTTTCTCATTTTTCTTCATGTCACTCTTGCGAGACTGCAGGATTTTGGGCATAGAAAAGTGCAGGATTGAAGGACAGGCAGAATTATGATTGGACAGCATTCAAGACATTTTCTGACTCTTTCTCCTTTCTCTTTTTCCCTTTCTCTTTCTCTGTCTTTTTTTATTTCTCTCTGTCACTGTTTCACTCTTTTTTCTCTTCTTTGTCTCTTCTTTGTCTCTTCGCCTTTCTCTCTCTCTGTCTCTCTCTCTCTCTCTCTCTCTCTGTCCCTTTTCTCTTTTGGTCTCCACAGCTGTAAAAAATCAGGTGACGGGCAACTTCATCCTGAACCCGAAGGGCGAGGAGGTGAAATCCAAAACATTCATCGAGGACGGGCTGGAGTGGGAGTATTCTGTCGGAAGCGGCAAGGAGTCCTTGAAAACCATCGGACCTCTGCACGAGGGCATCGTGGTCCTTGTAAGAAAGTCCTCACTAACCCCTTAGGCTACACACACACACACACACACACACACACACACACACACACACACACACACACACACACATTCACACACACATATCTGAATCTAAAGTACCTCATTTTAAAATACAATTTATTCTCACAAATGGAGTTTCAGAAGTACATCAGTATGAAGGTGAGGGTCTTTAGGGTGGACCACAATCTCCTTTCATTGAACCAGATCCAATGTTATGTGTGTCTTGCTGTTTCGTTAGTTTATTCTCACAGATGGAATTCTAAACAGCATGGTGGCACATTCTGAGGGATGATTTGGGGTTTATTAAGAACCATGTTGTTGAACAAGAAATGATTATGTGTGATTTTGTGCACATGGGTTTGTGTACATGTGTGTGTGTGTTGATGTATGTTATACTGTATGGAAATAAGGCAAGTAATTTAGTATATTTTACTAGCTGTGTGTGTGTGTGGGTGCATGCATGTGTGATCTGCAGTAGGTATGTTAATATATTTTGCTAGCTGTTTGTGTGTGCGTGTGTGTGTGTGGGTGCATGCGTGCGTGATCTGCTGTGGGTATGTTAGTATATTTTGCTAGGTGTTTGTGTGTGTGTGTGTGCGCATGTGTGGGTGCATGCGTGTGTGATCTGCAGTGGATATGTTAGTATATTTTACTACAGTAGGTGTGTGTGTGCCTGTCTGTGAGTGTGTGCGTGTGTGTGATTGTGCATCTATGATCAGGCATTGGGTATTTCAGTGCTGCTGTGCCCTTGGTGACAGATGTGTGTGGTATTGTGTGGTGTTGTGTTGTGTGGTCTGGGCTCAGGTGTGTTAGTACATTTTGTGTGTGCCTGTCTGTAAGTGTGTGTTTGCGCGTGTGTGATCAGGCGTTGGGAATTTCCCTTGGTGACCGATGTGTGTTGTGTTGTGTGGTGTGGTGTTGTGTGTTGTGACGTGTGTGTGTTGTGTTATGTGTGTGTGGTGTGTGTTGTGTGTGTGGTCTCAGGTGGTGCCCCAGGAGGAGGATGCTAAGATCAGTCTGACCTACACCTACATCATCCACGAGGACCTGGTGCCCGTCATCACCAACAACAACGTGCTCCTGGCCGAGCTGGACACCTACGAGTGGGCACTCAAGAGCTGGTCACAGTGCTCCAAACCCTGTGGAGGAGGTCAGTGTGTGTGTGTGTGTGTGTGTGTCAGTGTGTGTGTGTGTGTGTGTGTGTGTTAGTGTGTACACGTGTGTATATATGTGTGTATGTGTGTGTGTGTGTGTGTGTGTGTGTGTGTGTGTGTGTGTGTGTGTGTGTGTGTGTGTGTGTATGTGTGTGTGTGTGTGTCAAATTTGATGACAAAGTGGCAATAAATAATAGCATACATTTTGTTAGTTATGGAGGTGGGGGGTGAGTTATGTCCCTGTATTGTATTTAAATGAAAGGTGACCTTAAGTAGAAGGAGCTTTACTTCTGCGTCACAGAATTTTTGGTTCCCTTTTCAAGATGACCCACAGCCATTCAATTTACACCTTTTTAAGCACCTCTAATAATGCTAGAAGGTGGGGTAACCACCATGATGAGTGTCTGGCATGATACATACCATGCAAAATCAATGCAAACAACGTGTGGTCTCTGCGAAGTAAAGAGGGCAAAAAATACGTTACAACTGGTCCCGAGTCTTTGAAGGATTGAGTATGATTCAAGACCAAGACCATTACAGGTCCAATCAGGTGGATTCTATCTGTACAATTGTCATCTTCCTTAAGTGCTTCCGAAAGTCACTGTGGCATTTTCGGAAACAAAATAGCAAAAGAATAAAAAAAACTGCAGCCATGTGTCAATCCCTGTCTGACCCCGATGATGAAAGTGCAAGCAGGGAGGGACAGACTGAGGCAGAGAAAGAGGAGGAATAAAAAGCATTACTTTTAACTACAGTGGCTGATGCAGTACCCTGGGCACTGAAACAGTGTAATGATAAGTGACTAGCATCCTCTAGGTGGGAGGCAGGGTAGACCCCTGACTGGTAAGTGTATTTTTTAAAGGAAAAGAAGAGAGGGAGAGAGAGAGAGAGAGAGAGAGAGAGAGAGATAGTGTGTGTGTGACTGTGTTCATGTGTGGTGTGTAGAGGTTTGTGTATATGTCTGTGTGAGTGTCTGCCCGTGTTCATGCATGTGTGTAAAGGTATGTGTGTAAAGGTTTGTGTGTGTGTGTGTGTGTGTGTGTGTGTGTGTGTGTGTGTGTGTGTGTGTGTGTGTGACTGTCTGTCTGTGTTCATGCACGTGTGCAGAGGTTTTTTTGTGTGCAAGTGTGCACACGTGTGTGTGTGTGTGTGTGTATGTGTGTGTGTATACAGTATGTGTGTGTACTTGTGCATTTGTGTGGACAGATGGGTGTTACCCCCTTGGCTCCCTTGTAATTAATCACTCCTGTCCTGCTCCTCTGCTGTGCCCCCCCCCCCCCCCCCCCCCCCCCCCCCCCCTCCCCCAGGTGTCCAGTACACCAAGTATGGCTGCCGCAGGAAGAGTGACAGTCGGCTGGTGCACCGCAACTTCTGTGAGCTGGGCAAGAAGCCCAAGCCCATACGCAAGCGCTGCAACACGCAGGAGTGCAGTCAGCCTAAGTGAGTCTGGCGTCTCACACACACACACACACAGACACACACACACACACAATATAAGAACAGCAATATGTGTTTGCTTTTGCTTTTCTTTCTATACTGTTGTCTCTCTCTCTCTCTCTCTCTCTCTCGCTCTCTGTCTCTCTGTCTCTGTTTAAAATGTCTGGTCCCTGAAACTAAAACATATATTAAGCATATAATAATTAAAAGAATCGAGACCAATAGAATGCACAAAAACACTACACAGTGTTAATGCCGCACTGTTTCTTTTAGGATTACACAGTGTATTTATGGCAAGTCAAAAAACTCATGCACCTTTAAAATGCTTTTGACAATTTAAATGTCAGAATATAACTGTCATACTTCAGTTTTAGGTGGGTACATTTGTATTTGACCTTATAAGACTTTTGAAAAATGCTTTTTACTAGCAATTTAAATGTCAGAATTTAGCTGCCATACTTTAACTGTCATGCTTCAGTTTTAGGTGTGTGCGTTTGTTTTTGACCTTATAGTACATTTTAGTTTTTCTTTTTTCCAACCCATGTTCTTTTCACATTTTAGGTATTGATAATTGTTTTTGCATGTGCATCTCTCTCTCTCTCTGGCTCGCTCTCTCTTTCTTTCTCTCTGTCTCTCTCAATTCAATTCAATTCAGTTCAACTCAATTTCCAATTCTTTGAAGTTTTCACTTTGCTTTATTAGCATGTATGTTGGCATACAGTGTTTGCAAAGCATAAAGAACATCCATTTGCAAAATAACATTTTAGTATTATCTCTCCCCTCTCTCTCTCTCTCTCTCTCTCTCTTTCTCTCTCTGTCTCTCTCTTCTCTCTCTCTGTCTCTGTCAATAAATTCAATTTCCAATTCTTTAAGGTTTTCAATTTGTTTTGTTAGCATGTCTGTTGACATACATGTTGCCAAAGTATAGAACAATAGAAGAACAATAGAAAAATTCATACATTTGCAAAATAACATTTGAGTATTATCTCTCTCTTTCTCCCCCCTTTCTCTCTGTCTCTCTCCCTCTCTCTTTGCCCTCCCCCCACCCCCTCCCATCTCAGGTGGATGGTAGAGGAGTGGGGTGCGTGCAGTAAGACGTGTGGGAAGCTGGGCTACCAGACGCGGGCGGTGACGTGCACGCAGGCCCTCCACAACGGCACCAGCCGCAGCGTGCACACCAAGTACTGCACGGAGGAGCGGCCCGACACGCGCCGCGCCTGCAACATCTCCGCCTGCCCTGCCCCCTGGAGGACCGGAGCATGGTCGCAGGTACAGCACACACACACACATATACACACACACATAGACACATATACGGACACACACACACACACACATACACACAGACTGGTCACAGGTACAGCACCACACACACACACACACACACACACACACACACAGACACAGACTGGTCACAGGTACAGAACCGCAGGTACAGGTACAGCAACTTTTTACAGTAATACATAAAGACATAAACAGACAGACAGACAGACAGACACACACACACACACACACACACACACCGGTTGCAGGTACAGCACTGCACCAACACTAAGGTCTTACAGTAATACATAGACATAAGTACACACACACACACAGACAGACACAGGCACACATAAGTATGTACATGTATAAGTATAAGTATATGAAGGCCTTCAAGCTGATTTTTCTTTTGCTTGCTGATTTCTCCACTTATCTGCCCTGCTCTGCAATCTCCTTCCCATTACCTTCTTACGGCCAGCATGCCCACATAATCATCCCCTCCATTTTTACCTCTCACCTCCGCTTTACACTCTATCGTTTTTCTTCTCCTTCTTCTTACCTCCCCGATTATGTTGCAAGTTTTCTTTCCTCTGCCATGGCGGTGAAATGTGAAATCTATCATTTTTCTTCTCCTTCTTCTTCTCTGTCTCTGTTTTATTCAGTGTCCTACTGCCTGGTCTTTTAGTTCTATTAACTTTTATGCACTGTTTTACTGTCATATCTCTACTTTTTACTTATTGCTTTAATAATCTGTACTGTTCAGTGTCCTTGGGTACCTTGAAAGGCGCTTCAAATAAAATTTATTATTATTATTATTCTTACCTCCCCGATTATGTTGCAAGTTTTCTTTCCTCTGCCATGGCAGTGAAATGTGAAATCTGTAAAAGGGAAAAAGGGTCAGGTAATGAGAAGTGTAAATACTGCACCTTCACCCAACTCCTTTTTTTATTCCCGAGATTTCACACAGAATTGACCCCTAGTCTAATTAACAGACCTGGTGTGCTGTCAGGAGCACCTATCTATCTCACTACGAAAAAGTAATATCACTTTTGGTGAAGTGTGATAACTGATAACTAAGAAGGTTCTGGAATAAATTTTGTATTTAAAAGAGATTACACACATTCACTGGACCTCACTCCCTTTCTCTCTCTCTCTCTCTCTCTCTCTCTCTCTCTCTCTCTCTCTCTCTCTCTCTCTCTCATCATGTATACTTTCCCTCCTTAAGCTCCCTTAGCTCTTTTACCACTTTCTCCATTCCTCCTTTTTTCCTCTCCTCCTCCACCACTCCCGCCTCATTAACCTCCCCTTGTGCAACCACTCCATTGGTTGATTGCTTGATTGATTTTATTTGGCCAATTAGGTTTTAAAGCAACATGACACAGCTCTGCACAGTCCACACCATCCATCAAAAAAAAAAAAAAAAAACCCGTCAGGACAACTCAAAAAAGCCCTAAGGCTTATTTCCATTGTGTGTGTGTGTGTGTGTGTTCTCATGTGGTCATGCACGTGCTTGTCTCTATTGTTACATGTTATGTCATACGTGTGCAAGTCCTCACATGACCTCTCACGTGTATTCTCATGTTTGTGTGTGTGTGTGTGTGTGTGTGTGTGTGCGTGTGTGGTTTGCACGTGTGTGTGCTTGTGAGTATGTGTGCGTGTGTGTGTGTGTGTGTACATGTATGTGTGTCTGTATACATGTGCGTGTGTGTGTGTACATGTATGTGTGTGTATGCACGTGTGTGTGTGTGTGTGTCTCTCTCACAGTGCTCGGTGACCTGTGGCGAGGGGATCCAGCAGAGGCAGGTGGTGTGCCGCGCCACAGAGAACAGCAGCGGACAGTGTGAGGGGGACAAGCCAGAGACCGTCATCATCTGCAAACTAGCCCCATGTCCAGGTAAAGAAGAAAGATAGATAGATAGATAGATAGATAGATAGATAGATAGATAGATAAAAAAACAAACATGACAGTCTAAATAAGCATGCTACATAGGACGGTAGACACAAACATAAAAAGGAAGAAAGAAAGAAAGAAAGAAAGACAGGAAGAACAGAAGGAAGGAAGAAAGGCTCATTTTGAAGGCTGGCAGCCAGAAGAACACCGCTAAGAATACTCTCCTTGAAGCCTGTTTGTGATTCTAAAAACATCACATACAATTTATAGTATCTGATCTATGTTTTTTGAGAATCCTGAAAATATGGAAAGCCTTTTCTGAGAATCAAATAAAGCCCCTAGAATCTGGCACGGCCATCTGATGTATCACTGTGAATGCCAACTGTGTGTGTTTATTGAACAGTTTTGACATTTTTGTTCCCATTTGACCTGAATAAAAAGGGCCCTGATAGGAGTAGGGATGCTGAAATGACAAAAACAGCATGTAAATAGCATACATCACAGCCCTCTTGAATAATGTACTGATTAGAGGTGGTTTATAATAGCTTCACAGTTAACTGAACATCAAAAGAGAGTTTTTTTCTGGGTCAGTGGGTTCTTTCATGCTGGAAAAAGGTACACCTCTCATGAACAGACAGAATTTTAGAGCAGCTTGTTTTGAAGTTCTTTAAAGTTTGCCTTGTAAGAGCTAATTATCTGCACTCTGTAAAACTAAAAAAAGTGAAACTGAACTTAATGTATCATAGCAGTCATTAGGGTACAAGCAATGGCGGAAAGTTAGCATGGTCAAAACCAGCCCCTCTTACTACACTGCATTTCATACACAGTGTCTGGCTGTGCTGTATTGAGAAACATTTTCTTCCTGGAGGTGTAGAATCTGCTGAAGTTTAAAAGGATTGCATCTGCCTTTGCCCAATCACTAAGATCTGATCATGACATATGCAGTTAGCCTAGCTATAAGCCTGCCTATGCACTACAATTCAAATGTAGCAGACAAAGTCGACATCACCGCTCACAAGCACCATCTGTTCGCTGATTGGTCTGGCAAGATGCTGCCGTAGACAATCATGTTAATGGAAGCAAAGCCAGGCTACCACTGTAGGGGGATGATAACTGAGTGGAGGTGCGTAGGCAGGCTTTAGCCAGGCTAGCCCAATGTCACCTAAGCAGTGAAAGGTTGAATGATTTCACGTCTTACCCCTAAACCCTTCATTTGACCCCTGCTGTAAGTGGAAATGCTATTTCAATTTTGCAAATGGATATAAAGACCAAATGACATGGTTAAGTCTAACAGAAGAGCATATGGTGACATCTGGGCTGTTTCTTTTAAACTGTGTGAAATAGCTTTTATAAGTCATTATGAATGAGCCTACAACATTTCGCAGACTGACAATTTACCATTCCGACTTATTGCTTATTGCCTTTTGGCAACCACTTCATTTTGTGAAACAAATGGCACTCCTGGTAAATGTGTCTCCTTCCTTCACCTTGACATGTTTCCAACTGGGGCTTAGTTTAGATGCGTTCTATTCTATAACTGTCCCTATTCAGACAGCAGAAATCTGTTCTAACAAAGGAATTAAAACACCTGCCACATTAACACAATAGGCTTTTGTTTTTAGCTCAATCAATCACACATACTGTATTCTGTTTATAGCTGCCTACATGATGAGCTAACGGCGTTTATCCCTTAAGGCTGCAACTCATTTATTTTTATCCTGTTAAAAAAATAAAGGGTTAGAGCATATGGCCTTGAGATTGCTATGCTGAGTGACATATAGCAATGTACGATATTCTGTTTATAGCTGCCTACATCAGGAGCTATCTCTTGTTTATCTCTCAAGGCTGCAACTCATTTATTTTCATCCTGTTTAAAAAAAATAAAGAGTGAGAGCATATGGCCTTGAGATTGCTGTGCTAAGGCTAGTGACAACATAAAGAAATACCCGACACATGAATAACTTCACACCATCCCTATTCAGCTCTTTGTGGCCTTTAAGAATTCTCGTTATTGTTCCAAACGACCTTTGTTAACCATCCTTTATTTCTCACTAGGCATGGATCAAGAGCTTCTCATTACTGTCTTAAAACCTATGGAAGTGCAGTATCTCGCCTCTGCAGGTGTCTCAGTTGAAATGTCATAGTCGAGGACACGTCGTGCGTTTGTGTGAATTTGTGTGGGCTCTTCCACACGTCGCCGCCACGTTCTTAGCAGACTGTTGACAGATGTTAACGCCGTGCCGCAGCTGCCTTTAGTGCCAGCATGACAAGCAGGCAGACGCCCATTGGGACCTAGCCTTTGAATCTAAACATGCGCTCCTTTTTTCTGTCTCATCCCACCTCTCACTCCATCTCTCTCTCTATCTCTCTCTCTCTCAGTCTCTCCCTCTCTCTTCCTCTCTGTCTTTCTCTTGCTCTGTCTCTCTCTCTTTCTCTCTCTCTCTCCGTCTCCCACTCACGTCCCGTCTGTTTTCTTTGCTTTATTACAGAAAAAAAAAACAAACACTATCTTTTAAAAAATCTGACAGATATATTACTGAAGGTCTTGCCCTGTAATAATTGCACCAACTGTATGCTTCAGGGCTGTTGTTAAAAGCATGATCTCTCCTAATTGCTCTGGTTTACTTTGCTGCACCATCGCAACAGATACACTGTGTAAAAGTGTATGTCTCAGTAGTAAGAATTAAATAAATTAAGTAGTAAGAAACTAAGAATGAATCATAAGGCCTTATTTAGACAAGTACCTGTACCTGTTTTTGTATCCTTATTCAGGTCCTCTCTCACTACCCTCACCTACGACTACTACGCTGGAGAATGGGACCATGAGTGACTCAGAAAACCCCATCGATAAAATCTCTAGTATGTTGGCCGCCTTCCTTCTTTCCTTCCCAGTCACAGCAGTAGAATAGCATGAATTACTCCCTCAGTATAACCAAACCATGACCTGTGTGTGTGTGTGTGTGTGTGTGTGTGTGTGTGTGTGTGTGTGTGTGTGTGTGTGTGTGTGTTTGTGTTTAAGAGGACTTTATGCATTTTTTTGTTGATCTTTGAAATTACTGTCTCGCCACCTCACTCTCCCTAGTCAACATTGTTTGTATGATTTGATTTTCCTGGCAGGAATGTAATACTGTGACGAACCAGTCTAGGCATGTGTGTGTGTGTGTGTGTGTGTGTGTGTGTGTGTGTATGTGTGTGTGTCGGGGGGGTCGTGTTTGTAAGTGTGTGTGTGTGTGTGTGTGTGCGCGCATGTGTGCATATGTGTTTACATTGAGGGGGATAAAGTAGAGGGGCTTTGGGGCTGTCTTTGTTTACTGTCATCCCTGTCATTCTCGCCCCCTGTGTTTGTCTAGACGAGCCATGCCTGGGTGACAAATCCATATTCTGCCAGATGGAAGTGCTGGCACGCTACTGCTCCATCCCCGGCTACAACAAGCTCTGCTGTGAGTCCTGCAGCAAGAAGGCATTGAGTGGAGGCGGAGGTGGCAACGGTGGCCCCACCACCACCTCCATCACAGGCGCGCCTAACCTGGACACTGCCGTCCCGGACCACGGTGGCACCCCCACCCATTCCAGCGCCCTCCTCCCCACCCCCGGGTCCACCACAGGCCCCACCCCCACCACCATGGTCTTCGTCAGCACCACCCTGGCTCCAGTGCGGACCACCAAGGCGACCTCCAGGAGGCCGCGGGCCACCCTGCAAGGCCAGACCACGCCGTCTCCCAGTCCCCCACAGGCGGGGTCCGTCAGGCCCTCCGAGGATGCCCCCTCTACCACCACCACCGCCCCTCCTCCTTCTCCCCCTCCTCCTCCTCCTCCTCTTTCCGATCCCCTAGAGCCCTCCACCAGTCAAGAGAGCCAAGCCCAGACCCAGGCCACCGACTCTGGGCCCCCCCCTCTACCTCTGGACCCCAGCGGACTCCCCCCAGTCCTTCTGTCCACCAGCGCCCGTCCCAGGGGAGAGGATGGCGGCAACAGCACTTTAGAGGCCACCCGAGAAGACAGCGAACAAGGGGGGACGAGAAGGGACAGTGTGGGATCGGAGAGGCCCACGACTCAAAGGACCTTGCCAGTGGAGACTTGAGACCTGAGCCGCTGCTGCTTCTGTCGTTGGTCATTTTTGTTTTTGTTTATTTTGTTTGTTTGTTTACTTCATTTGTTTCATTTTGTTTGTTCGTTCATTCGTTCATCGACATGCCGTCTCTCCATGGTTTTCCGGTGAACACACATTACGGTCATCTCATCTCTTATTGCCAGTGGACCTAAAAGCCTTGATGGTTACCTCAGTTTCTGTTCATACACAGACACACACACACACACACACACACACACACACACACACACACACACACACACACACACACACACACACACACGAACACAGGCACACACACACAAAAACACTGCCATGTCAGTACTGAAACATACAGTCATTAACATCTTAAACACACGCACACACACATGCACGCGCACACACACACACAAACACTGACATGCCACTACTCAAACATTCAGTCTTTTACATCTTAAACACACACACACACACACCCCAAAACCTCTGCAGAGAAATACTATGCATCTACACAGCATTGACCTGCCTTCTCTGCTTACAGTAATGAAATGGAAGTAAACAGGAAAACAAAATGGTGCTGTAAAACTAAAAAGAGTCTTGACATTTAAAACAAAATGCAGCGACTGCATCATGACTGCTTCCATCTTTTAGTGTGTGTTTTGTCTGGCCGTTTGTCGACTGGTATTTCCCAAGTGCATCAGAACTACTAATTTTGCTTTACTTTGTGAACAAACACGTTGGTGACCCCTGGACTCAGAGTCAGTCAAAGCATGTTTGTTGGATGCGGATGTCGCTGCCATTTTGTGCGTCATCTCTCATTGGTGCTGTTTGAAGTGTGACAAGCCATCCTCTCTTTGGCGGTGGGATGGTCCTCACAATGTCCTCACAGTCCTCACAATCCCATTGAGTGTATACTTATGTATGTGTATGTGTGTGTGTGTGTGTGTGTGTGCACGTATTTGTATGTGTGTGTGTGTAAGTTTGTAATGTGAGCATGTGTAAGTATGTCTATGTGTGTATGCTTGTGTGTGTGTTTGTGTATATGTGTGTGTGTGTGTGTGTGTGTCGGTGTGCCTAATAATGCACACACCATGTTAAAAGTGCATGCACATTGCTTTTTTTTTGTGGAACTCACATATGCTTTAAATGAAAAACACAAAAAAAACGAAAAAAAAGAAAAAGTAAAAAAAAAAATCCAATATTTTTTTAAACTGATATATTTTTCAAGCAAATATTGTATATAGTGTACATTTCAAATAGCGGATATGAAATTAACATCCAGCCGTGTAATGTAAAGTATATTTGCAAATGGGAAATACAGAGGACGCTGAGCAGTGTACGTGTTCACTTCACTTCACTCCCAGTGTCATCACTGTGGCATTGTTTCATTCCTCTTGGTGCAGTTTAACCATCTAAGTGTATTGTATAGTTCTTGTATATATATATACATGAGAGCTTTAAGTGTTAATATTTATTATTTTTTTAAGTTAGGAATATACATGCTACAAATTGTACAATATAAGAACTAAAAAAAATGAACAAAAAGATTTCGAAAATCCAAATGCAAAGAAAGTAAGAAAGAAAGATAAAAAAAAAACGAGTGCATACTTAACTGTCTGTGAAGCCAGGAGCATTGTCAATGTCCCCATCCTAACGTTTGTCAGTCTCGACACAGACATTGTTTTGTTTTTTTCACGTGGGGGCCTGAGTCGCACAGATCCGTTAATGAATCAAGCTAACGTCAGTATTCGCCCGGTCACTGAATGTACCAATTGGTGATTGAAAAAAAACGTGTGTAATTATTATTGCTCCGCGGCCCCTCATTACAGGCATACTCAGTCTATGCAAGGACGCGCTCATGGAGATGGCTTTTAGTAATACACTGGCCAGTCAATGTCATCTCACCAACAACCTGCACACTCCTGCTTTGGGAATCAGCAAGTACATGCTGTGAACGAGAGCTTATTGTGTTGTGCTGACTGAAAGCTGCATGCGTTGAAAATGAAAACCCTGCAAAAAATCAAACAAAGAAAAAAAATGAATATATAATAAAAATTATGAAGTTTGAAAATCCTGTTGTATTTGTAGCTACAGTTTACTGATGAGAGACTTGCACACAGGCATTGTGTGAAAATGTCTCGCATATGGAGGGCATTGTTGTTGAACATTGAACTTGACGATGAGCATTTTGTGTGTGAGGCTCTGTGTGTGTCGACAGGTATATAGGTCTTCTTGATGAGAGGTTGTGTCCGTTCCTTGACAGAGAATGATCTGTTGTCATGGTAATTCCAAGACTCTAAACGTGCACTAGCATTCTGTGAAAAAGGTTTTTTTCTTTTCTTTTCTTTTTTCTTTTGTTTTTTAAAAGTTGTTCCTGTGTAAGAAGGCTCAGACACAGCTGTGCATTGTCAGTCCCGGCACAAGTGAATTTAACATGCAAATGTTTTTTAAAACCATGATAAATGTTGAAAAAAAAAGATTAAAGTTATGTTTATGAATTGAAATTGCAAGTTCACATGTTCCATTTCTCTGGATAATGCTGAGAATGAAAGAATAAACAAGAGCAGTCTCCAATTTTATTTTAATTTTCTTTATTAACAGTTGGGTCTCTCTGTACCCATTGGGCCCAAGATGCAGAGTGTAGTTCCAGTGTTCTAAAATATGTGCTGTCCGCCCACATATTCAACTCCAGTGTTCTAAATGATGCGTTGTCAGGCGATGTTTTTTAGTTTAAGACTTGAGTAAAACGTTATAATAACTACTTCTTGAGATTGACTGATGAGAAATAGTGTAAAACCAATGGTTACCAAATGATGAACTAAAGTGTTAAGTCAAAGTTAACAAACGCAAAATAAATGCTTGCTTATTTAGAAGTAGTCATTATAAAGTGCTCCCCAGTCTTCATTCAACCCATGCAGCCCATATACTAGCCTTGAAGCCCAGTGCACCACAGTACCATTGCTGTTGTATTTCTATTGCTCCATGTGACAGTCGGTCAGTGGGTCGCCCAGTTGCGTGATCTCTCTGCAGCATTGATCTGCCTTCTCTGCTTAATATGATGACATGGAAGTAGACCAGGAAGCAAAATGGTGCTGTAAAACTAAAACAAGTCCTGACATTTAAAAAAAAAAATCAGCTACTGCATCATGACTGCTTCCTTCCTTCCATCCTTTCTTTTGAGTGTTTTGTGTGTTGTTTATTTCTAACGCTCCGGGTGACCATGAGTCAGTGTGTCACGCAGTTGCGTGACGTACTGATGCACACACCTCATCCTCACACCCGTTTTATTAAGTGGGTGTTCCTCAAACTGTGCTGTGTCCTCGTTATCACAGACAGGGGGTCTTACTCACTCACACACACAGACACACACACACACACTGTGCACACAAACATGTATACAGACAGGCAGACAGGCAGGCAGGCAGGTAGGTAGGCAGCCACTGAAACCTGTTACAGATGTGAAAAAATAGCTCAGCGTGTGGTGGTCGGTGTGTTTGGGGTTGGGGGGGTTGTTTGACTCCCACCGAGAGTCACCCTACAGGCGCGGGCGACGGAAGGCAGGGCTCAGTACAGATGGCTGGCATTAGAAAGTCGATCTTTACAGGTGCCACTTCACAGCGTGGCATCCCTGGGGAGCGGCGCATCCCACCCGTAGGTGCGGGTGGCACTCGTCGAGACGTGTTGGAGGAGGAGGAGGAGGTAAAGCCGGTGGCGGAGGAGGAGGAGGAGGAGGAGGAGGAAGGGCCCCTGGGGATTCCATCTGTGTGTTTTCTGAAGCGCCCCCCCGCCGCCTCGCCCATCAGCCCCGTGCCGGCTCGCTCCCAGCGCGGGTCGGATGCCTCAGCCAAACGGCGGCGTAGGTGCCGCACGAAATCCACCTGTGCCTGTGGCAGCGCCTGATTGACAAGCGACTTTGGCAGCCAGCCCTGAGAAGAGGAGAGAAGAGCAAACAGAACAGGGCTCTCAGACAGGGAACAGGGATCTCAGAATAGCAGCGAGAGAGAGAGAGAGAGAGAGAGAGAGAGAGAAAGATAGGTCTGCCAGACACATGAGCTGATGCGCTGCTGGCATGTATTTCAAAGAGTCAACATGCCAGAGTAGAGGAAAGCAAACTGTTTTGTTTTTCTGTGATGCAAAGCCTGGGATTTTTTATATGTGGGCAGTGAATCAAAGGGCTTAGATATAGTATATCAACACTGTAGTGTTAGTCATTTAGTTTACCTTGTTTAAAGTTTATTTTAGGCCACTTCATAGCCTGCTGCATTTTTTTTACAAGTGCTCTGTTCTTAAGAACTGCATGCAGGTAAATGTCTCTAGGGGTTTGACGACTGCAAGTTTTCTTGCCAGTATATGCATTGACATTAAGGTTTTCAGATAAAGATGGCTTTTTATCTCGCAAAACTCTCCATCTTACACTGCTATTTATAGATGCTCCCCTGATGCAATTTGAACCAATGTACGGTACATGGAAACATTAATGTTGAACCTCACCAGCTGAGAGACAGGGAGACAGATGTAGACAGAGAAACAGCGAAGCACTTTGAGTGTAGTCCCCAGTGTTTCCTGATCTATTTCTCATCTGTGACCACTAAACTGGACGCATCCAGGAAAATGTTCCTTGTTAATGGAGGTCTAATGCCTGCAAACATGATTTACTCAACACTGTTCTGGATTTACAGCGACCACCGCCATGTTCCGGAGCCACACATAATCCCGTGTGTGCTGCTGAAATCATTACTGTGCTGAACAGTGGCAGGGCCTTAATTTGGACGAGCGAAATCGCCAATTGACTGTGCATGCAGTGCAACGATGCATGCAATTGACTGAGCAGCAATTGACCGGCCATCATAATAAAAAAAAAGAGTGTCTCACAAGCAAGCCTGCTGCACAGAGAGATGGCTAGGCCCCCTAAAAGATTCAATTATTGCCCCCCCACCCCACAACCCCAAAAAGAAACCCTATGGTTTTCAATTGACTGGAACCCCCCTTATGACTGGACCTTGGAAAGCTTCTGAGGGGGTGTGAAATGAAGAAGGGGGGGAGTGCAGAGGTGACTGAGGCACCCATGCCATAAACCCAGTGACCCAGATTTGATTCTGGTTTCTGGGTTTCTGAGTTTATTTCTCAGTCCCTTTCCCTATCTCTCTCCCTCACTCCTCTTTCCGTCATCTGACTGTGATCTCTACTGTTCTATCTGCTTAAAGATGATATAAGCTCAGAAAGCATAGAGTAGAGTAGAGTAGAGTAGAGCAGAGTAGAGATTTATGCTGACAGAAATGAAGGTGTCCAGCTGTGTACACACACACACACACACACACACACACACACACACACACACACACACACACACATGTGTACATACAGTATATATACAGTGGTAGAGGGAACACACAATGACATAGATGTGCCTTCAGTAAGTTTGTAAAGATACTTTACTAGTAGCTGAATCAGCACAGGTGAAGGTGGGTTTTTTTTTACCTTTACGTCCATGTTGAGCAGCCACGTCAAGCGACTCTTTCTGGTGTCACTGTCACTGGGCTCTAGGATGATGCACGTTGGGCCATCTTCAGCCCTGTGTACAAGCAGTCAAGGGGTTTACAAAAAACAATTCTGGCACTATGATGAATAGAGTCTTTACTGTTTTGCCCGATAGGCACAATAAGTGCAGTTACTAAGTGAACACTGAAACTGAGAAAAATGCCTTCAAATTTCCCATACTGCCATATGTTGTAGGTATGATAGTGGTGATGTTTTTATCTAGTTTCTCAATTAAAAAAGCAAGGCATTTAGTCACAAGACAGAAGGGGTGTTATAAAATTAACTTCCAATCTAAACTCAGTAATTGTAGTTATTGCTTTTTGGCCTTGTAGGGTAGTATTTATCTCTCTAAGGAACCGAATGTTTCTCTTGGTGGTAAGATACAGAGTATATCAGAGTATACAGAACGTATATACAGCATGATCCATCATGCACTCCATGCAATATCTACATCATGCATCAACACATCCATCCACTGAGCAGTGAACAACTCTCCTCATCCATAATTCCTCCATAAATCTAGCCAACTTTAAATTTTTATTATAAGGGATCCTGTCTAAACCCCCTACACCCACACCCACACCAGCGCCAACCACCCCCTCGCTCCAACCACCTCCTATTCCCGCTTCATGACCAAATCCATTATTCTGTGTGTGCCAAACATTTGTGAATGGTGGGGATAAGGGACTGAATAAGCTGCATCTTATATGTATGAACTGTTCTATACAAGTAAAGGTTATTATTATTATTATTATTATTATTATTATTAAATCTAGCCAACTTTAAAATTTTATTATAAGGGATCCTGTCTAAACCCCCGCACCCACACCCGTGCCAACCACCCCCCTCGCTCCAACCACCCATCCATTATTCTGTGTGTGGGACAAACATTTGCGAATGGTGGGGATGGATGGGGGGAGTGAATAAAGCAATCTCACCTGACAAAGCCCCTTTGAGGAGGCAGGGATTCCAAACGAGTGGCCGCTCCCGCCAGATAGATGCGTGACTCCTCTCGGCTGCAGTGACGGACGCTGAGGAAGTCCCTCTGGCCAATCAAATTGCCCGCCGTCTCCGCGGACACCTCGTGTGTCACCATGGTTTCCGCGCTGATGTGGCGCAGGATCTACGAGCGAGACGACAGGTGGTGGGGTGGGGTGGCGGGGGCAGAGAAATAAAAAACATATTTGCACACCACGCAACGCGATCACCACGGGACCCACATTTCAATTTAAGAAGGATCAGTCAAACGAAACACGAGTAAACAAGCAAACACAAATCACCACACCCCCCACCCATGCAGCTTTCAATCAGATTCAGTCAGAGCCGAGGACCTCATTGCCTGGCTGTGTCACGTGTGTCCACGTGAGGAGGAGACATCAAGCAGATCATCCAGCAGGCAGCAATTGATTGGCCATCATAATAACAAAAGAGTGTCCCACAAGCAGGCCTGCACAGAGAGATGGCTGGGCCCCTAAAAGATTCAATTATTGCCCCCCCCCAAAAAAAAAAACAAAAAACAGTTGACTGGAAGGTCTGGGGGGGTCCCAGAGGGATCATTGCCTGCTGGACCTACTCACTTTGATTCCTCTAATGCTGGCGTTCAACACCTCCATGTGCTACTCACTGTGATTCCACTAATGCTGGTGTTCACCACATTCATCTGCTACTCACTGTGATGCCACTACTGCTGGTGTTCACCACATCATTCTGCTACTCACTTTGATGTGATCATCCAGCAGGCAGCAATTGACCGGCCATCACAAAAAAAAAGAGTGTCCCACAAGCAGGCCTGCACAGAGAGATGGCTGGGCCCCTAAAAGATTCAATTATCACCCCCCCCCAAAAAAAAAACCTGTGCTTTTCAGTTGACCGGGGGGGTCCCAAAGGGATCATTGCCTGCTGGACCTACTCACTTTGATTCCACTAATGCTGGTGTTCAACACATCCATGTGCTACTCACTGTGATTCCACTAATGCTGGTGTACAACACATCCATCTGCTCACTCACTTTGATGTCGCTGATGCTGGGGTTCCACGCGTTCATCTCCTCCACTCTGACAAACAAGATGTCGTGCAGCTCCTCTGGACCGGCCTCCAGCTCGGCCTCCAGCCGGAACACTTTCTTCGCCCCCGGCAACACCTTGCTGTAAACAACCACACCGCTCTCCTGTAGATCAACAGATTGCAAGAGAAGACTCTCAGCATGACAACTCTCAGCAATGATGAAATGTCAGCGAGGACAAGGAGATATTATTTCATTATTTCATTGGCTGGAGTTTTTTGTTCCTGCTGAAACACACAGCTCAGGGTTTTACTGGTGTACAGTATATGTGGTGACTACACTGTTGCTGGCATGTTGCTAGAATAGATTAGATGCAGGCAAAATATACATATTATTATTTTATCATTACCATCAACATCCTCATCATCATCATCATCATCATCAGCGTTACAGTAATTTTCCAACTACTAACCATGGTATTATCACTGTTGTTGGGGTTAAGGTGGCCAAGAAAAATAACTGTTTTGTAATTTGGGACAGCTGCATTTCTGCTTGGACCCTGATGATCCTCCGCTTGTAGTTATATTTATTATTATTATTATTATTATTATTATTGTTATTATTATTATTAATTATTGCTTTTTGGCAGTCACCTCAGCTATTTCCATCTTCCACCCGCTCTGGTCCTCCAGGATGGTGAGGGCCCTGTGCAGTGCCTCCCTGCCCTGCCGCACAAACGTCACCTCCTCCTCCCTCAGCCTCCCTCGGACACGCCCGCGGCCACCGTCACCTCTCCGCCGCACCTCTGGGGGACACCAGGGGACACAGCAAGTGACAGGTCAGACAGGTCACACTCTAAAAAATAACGGGGCCAGTACTGGTTCTTTGATGCCATAGAAGAACCTTTACTCTCCATGGAACCATCCAGAGATGGTTAAAGAACCATTTAAGCACCTTTAGTTTTTAGCGTGTATGTGAAAGGTACTTCACACTGGAAATGGTTCTTCAGAGCCTCAGTTCATAAAGGGCTATGTTATGTTATATCGGCGTCAAATAGTTCTTTAAAGAACTGTTGCCTCAACGCTTCTTTGAAGCACTGAAAAAGGTTCTTCTATGGCATCGCTCAGAAGAACTATTATTTTTTAGAGTGCAGGAGGATTCATGGATTGATTGTCTAACGCTCTGGGTGACTGGTGAGTCATTGTGTCACACAGTTGCGTGACGTACTGATGCACACACCTCATCCTCACACCCGTTTTATTAAGTGGGTGTTCCTCAAACTGTGCTGTGTCCTCGTTATCGGTTAGCACATAGACAGGGGGCCTTACTCCCTCACACACTGTCTCTGGGGGACAGCAGGGGACAGCAAGTGACAGGTCAGACAGGTCAGGAGAATCATAGAATGATTGTCTGTGAAGATTGTCATTCACCCAGGTCATTGTTTTTTTTCATTACATTACATTGTATTTGGCAGACGCTTTTATCCAAAGCGACTTAGAAAAAAAGGAGGACATAAGCTAACAGAGGTGTAAAGGGACACTGAGTAAGCAAGCAACCTTTATACATACAGGGAGGAGCATGTGTCTGAATAAGTTTCCCGGAGCAGGGACACTACAGACATACATACTGCCACATGGGGACAGAGAAAGAGAGAGTTGGGTTAGTGATTGTTAGTTTGTTGTAATCAATACAGCTAAGATGTAGGCAACTGGACTTCTTTTGGAACTTTTGAAGACGTTTCAACTTTCATCCAAAAGGCTTCTTCAGTTCTGGCCTGATGATGGGGAACCAGGTGTCATATATCTACAGTATCTAGACCACTGGAGGTGCAGCTGTGAGCTGTACACCACACCCCTTATCATGTGAGAAAAGGGTCACATGAGTCAACCATTAACATACGTCAATGTGTGAATTGGAGTGACAGTCATGATCCTTGAGAACTGCTCTGATGGAAATCCTTGAAAAATCCTTGAGAACTGCTCTGATGGTGAAGGTGAAGATGGATTGACTGATTTTTATTTGACCAATTTGATTTTGAAACAACATGATACAGCTCTGTGACACACCACACCATCGATTAAAAAAGAAAATTCAAGATAACACACAAAAAAAACGCATGGCTTATTTCCATTGTTTTGTAAATGGAGGAGGGGAAAGGAGATGGAAAAGGAGATGGGAGGCAGCAGACCTATAATGGCAGCAGGAAATGGCACTGTGATGTGCACTACTCTGACTGATGATGGTAAATGGACTGCTTTTATATAGCACATTTCTATACGCGGCAGAGTACCTGAAGCACTTTACATTGAATGCCTCACAGTCATGCGCACACACACACACACACACACACACACACACACACACACACACACACAAGGAGTCAGTCAATACATCGGGAGCAGTATGGGGTTCAGCTTCTTGCTCAAGCTCACTTCGACCTAGTCAGGAGAAAATGGAATTGAACCATCAAACTTTGATTCTTGGACGACTCCTCTACCTACTACGTCACTGCCATTACTGACCTCGAAAGTATATGGTAACACTATAAGGCTTATACTTATAACACACTATAAACACACTTATAAAGGCTTACAATGCATTCATAAAGTATGTGAAGTATTAATGACTATTTATACATACTCATGACTGTAGTGAAACAGTATAATGCTGTGCCATAAGCCCATTTCCAACTTTAAGTGACACAGTGCATTCTTGGTTATAAAGCTTCCCTTGCCTACTAGTGCAGTCATGAGTGCATATAAATAGTTATGAATACTATTTTAACCATTATTAAGCTTTTTTGAAGGCATTATAATCCTTTATAAATGGGTTTATAATCTTGTGAATACAAGCTTCATAGAAATTGTTTTTCTTTTTCCCATATTTTTAATGCATATTTGAAGCTATCCAAGTTACCTTTATCATGTGATGTATGCCCTAAACTTGGGAGTCGGCTGGGGGGTGGGGGTAGGTGGATGTATGGCAGGTGGGGTGGGGGGGTACAGCACTCACCACGGCTCACTGGCTGCCATGGCCAGGACCCACCACGTGGCCACCAACGAGGAACGCCGACCTGGCCAACCATCGACTCTGGTCCGATCACTGCAATGGCGGCACGCTGCAACCCTGCAACAAAGAGCATTCATTCAGTTAAAGCACGCACACACACACACACACACACACACACACACACACACACACACACATTCATTAGACTCTCAGACACAGACTCACATGCTCCCCTTTGCACACCAAAGATGGCGATGATGTACACAAACCACTATTAAATCACATTACAGCCCTCCAGCTAGGCACTGATTAGAGCACACACACACACACACACACACACACACACACACGCACAACTGCATGCACACACACACACACACACACACACACACACACTTCCTCATACCTGCTCGCTAATTTGTTGTTCTTCATGATAATAAAATATTATGAAGAATAATAACATAATAACAAAAAGGCCCAAATGGCACGGCTTGCAGAAAACAAAGTCATGTTTGTTTCATCACACTCAACTAGTATTCTTTTTACAGATTTTTTCTTATTTATTATATTTATTATCTAAGATGTTTTATATTAAGAATATGAAGCACAGAACAAAGCCCCGCTTTCATTTAACTGCATGTAAATTGCATATGACAAATAAAAACACTTGATCTTGAACTTGAACTTGAACTTGAACTTGAATGAGAACACCAGTTCAAACGTATTACCAATTGTACATGAACCTGAATAAAACATGCATTATAACAGTAATGCATTAAAACATGTAGAAAAACACAATTTGCATTCAACCCCAAAGCCATGTAAACAGTTATGCAATTATTGCAATACCTAATTAATCACCTTATAGTTTATGTCTTGTTAATGTTTATGTGTGACCTTGTACAGGCAGCACTGCAGTACAGTCAATGTGGAATTGAAACACACATTGTTTGCACGTTTATAGAGACCCCAAACATGGCCTACAAATGAATCGCTGTTTACAATCGTTTATAATAATGGTGCATAATGGCATCAGTGGCTTATGAAGCGGGGGCATTTAAATATCACAATGGCACACAATGGCATCTGTTTTTTTTAACCTGTCACACTTCTGAAGTGGGGGAATTTGAATATCAAATCAAATCTGTTATAGCCTATGAACCTCTATGCAGGAGCAATAACATAACTACCCTACAAAGCCAAAAGGCAGTAACTGCATAATTTGTCAATTTAGCTTAGACTGGAAATTGACTTTATAACACATCCTTTTGTCTCGTGACTAAATCTCCTCCTTCTTCCTATTGAGAAAGTGCATAAAAGCATCACCACTATTATACCCACAACATTTTTGACTGGGCAGTGGAACAAAGTTAAAAGCATTTTTCTCAGTTTTTATGTTCACACAGTTAATGCAATTTGCCTTTGTATGGCAGATAAGTTCATTGCAGTCTGCAGTCAGTTTGAAAGGTTAAAAACACTTTTACAGGAAGACCCCAAAAGCAACCTCACAACAAAAAAAGTCTCACAAAGAATCCCTGCTTACAATACTGGTGCACAATGGCATCTGTTTTTTTTAACCTGCCACACTTCTTAAGTGGGGGCATTTGAATACCAAAACCAAATCTGTTATAGCCTACAAACCTCTATTCAGGAGCAATAACATAACTACCCTACAAAGCCAAAGGCAGTAATTGCATAATTTGTCAACTTAGCTTAGACTGGGAATTAACTTTATAACACCTCCTTTGTCTCGTGACTAAATCTCTTGCTTCTTCCTATCAAGAGAGTACATAAAAGCATCACCACTATTATACCTACAACATGTTTAACAGGGCCGTGGAACAATGTTAAAAGCATTTTTCTCAGTTTTATGTTCACACAGTTACTGCACTTTGCCTCTGTCAGCTGCAGTCTGAACTTCATTTTCACAGGAAGACACCAAAACCAACCTCGCAACAAAAAAGTCTCACAAACGAATCCTTGTTTACAATACTGGTGCATTGACATTTGCATTTTCTTTTTTTTTTTTCTTTTTTACCTGCCACGTTTCTGGAGTGGGGGTATGTAATTCCACAGCAGAGCTTGACCACGGCACGCAGCATGATGGCCTGGCACAGGGGTAGTGGACGGCGGCGAGGGGGTAGTGGTGCGTGGCCGGCCTTTATAGGCCTACTGTGAAGGACGGCGCAGCAGATAAGACCCACCTCAGAGAGCCAGATGGGCAGAGGATGGGGCAGCCCACTGGTCAAGGTCCTCCTGGCAACGAGCGGATTCCTCGGGAGGAATTATGGCCTATCACACGGAGCAGAGCAGGGGAATGGTGGGATAGAGAGAGAAGGAGAGAGAGAGTGGTGGAGAGAGAGAGAGAGAAAGGTAGATAGAGAGAGAGAGAGAGAGAGGTGGGGAAGGAGAGAAGGAAATAGAGGGAAAGAGAGAGAAACAGAAAGGAAGATGGAGAGAGAAAGAGATAGAGTGGTGAGGGGGGATAGAAGGAAATAGAGGGAAAGAGAGCGATAGAGAAAAGGAAAGAAAGGAAGATAGAGCGAGAGTGAGATAGAAAGAGTGGGGAGGAGGGAGAGAGAGAAATAGAGGGAAAGCGCAAGTGAGAGAAAGAGAGGAACAGAGAAAGGAGAGAGACCTTAAAAACAGCCTGCTCATCTCATCTATATGGGGCTAATGTGGGTTGGCACTACAAGGATACACACAGAGAGCCTGGAGCATCAAAGCAGATAATATCTAATATCCTTAATTGCTTTTTTTGTTTGTTCTGTGTATTTCTTCAGAGAAAATGTGATCATTTGTGGGACAAAGAGAGAACAAACAACAAACAAGAACATATATTCGCATGCAACACATCCAACTCCCCCACGCGTTTAGCTGTGGTCATTTGTCAGCACGGAGGGCGGAGGTCATTATGATGCTTATGGGGCTGTTTGCTGGCCACGCTATGCTGAGACCCCTGGGTAATGGCAGAGCAGACCTGTGGGGAGTTGAAGCAATTGATGTACAGAGCTTGCACATAAGAACACACACACACACACACACACACACACACACACACACACACACATACACACACGCTGCGCTCACCCGCACAAACACACACACAAATACACACACACATACACATACACTGCTCTCACCCGCACAAACACACACACAAACACACACACACACAAAGGATTTAATGGATTTAACGATTTTTTATCATTATTGTTAGACCACAGCTCTTGTGTAACATAAGATCAGACAGAGCCCCTGTTTACACAGACAAGGAAACTCTGCAGCAGATCTTATACTGAGTTTCCCGCACACGATTATTGGTTTTCTGGTGAATGTATGCTTGCCATTTTAGACTTTCTTAGAAAATGTGCGACTATTGAGGTTTCTGTACGAGACAGAAATAGGATAAAGGATAAAGGATTTTCACAGTAAGTCGCTTCATAGAAATGGCCATTTGTAATGGGTGAATGGGCGAGCCCACAAACAGCCTTTCAAAACGGGGCTGTCAAAACACTAGTGGAAATATTCAACTTTAAGTCATTATGAAGCTGTTCTTGCGAGAGTAATTTTTTTTTTTTTAGATCTGAATAGCGCGTGACCTTTTCAATGACATTTTATGTAGGCTTTGCTCAAACACTGTAGAGAGGGTGCATAGGTGCTGACTGTAGTGCTGCCACATCACTCTTCTTTGTTCACCTTCCATCCCATCACCTTAGAAAGGTGCAAAAGCCATTAGCCTGCCCTGCCAACAGCACAATGGACTGATAATGTTCCCTTGAGTGAACAAACTGTAAGGCCAAGATCCTCCACTCTCTGCTGGAGTGAACACCTGTCATGGGACTAGATTAGGTGATTAGGTAGGTAGTTGTTCGGATTAAATTGTCGAAATGAATCGTGGAAAATCGTAAATCGTGCACCTACGAAAATTGAATTTTAGTTGGACTGTGATGTTACAGCGGTAAAATAATATGAATTTGTCTGAAAACTGAACTCTGTAGAGCAAGAGACTTGCGGAATATAACATCATGGAGGGTGGCAGGATGGGGTGGGGGTGGGGGTCTTTTTGTTTAGGGAAGAGCATGGTAGATACACATAGAAATGCAAAGAGAGAATGATAAGAAATCTAATTCATGGATGTTTCAGGGCAAAGACATTAGCAGAACATACTGTACCCTGGAACATACTGTACCTTGCCACACACATGATTTCATGAAGAATGGCATGTACATGAAACATTTATGGATGTAAAAATGGATAGTACATGTATTACTTTAATTAAACATCTTAGTCTGCATACCGTTCAGGTTGAAAGATCACCTCCACACCTCCGCAGAGTAGTGAAGTAGAAAATGACTGCCTTCAGTCTTCAAAAAATGGCACGTACTGGCACACAACATGTGCCCTATATGTTTCAGAAGCAGAGTAGAAATTAATCTGCACAGATCGGTGGGAAAGAGCCGCTGTAAGCACAGAATGTCAAGTAGATGAGGTGGAAAGCCTGGAGAAGAGAGCGGTGGTGACAGGAGAGATCTGGAGATTGCTGTAAAAGATTTTCTTCTTCGCCTTGGTCCATAATTACATACAGAATATTTCCCCCATCCATCCAGTATACATTATAGATATGACTCCTTTCGGAACCATGTAGGGCCTATTTTACCACTCTTAAACATTTTATTTCCTCGATGAACTATTTCTTTGCAGCGGGGGCCATGCAGTGGCAACAACATATTTAAAATATGACATTGTTAGACATTTCTAACTCTGCATTAGCATTTTTGGCAAGTAGATAATAAGTGGGATAATGTTCTGTAGTGCCATTAAAACCTCCCAAAGTAGCATAGCCATATTATGATTTTGTTTTATTTCATTGCTTGTATCGTTACATGACATGTTCTATGAATCACCGTCATATCAGTAAATCCCTTGACATTGCTGGCCCTCAAACGGCCTTTTGCAAAGGACACCGGAAGATTTCTGAAATACCACGGATCCAGTCAGAGTTGGGCATGCTTCATTCCCACACCTGTAATTAGAGAGACCTTTTCTTGGCAGGGCACTGCAAAAAAAATGTAAAAAATGTAAAAGCCTTCCTTGATACTATCACTGTGGATTCTGACTCGGAAGTAATTTTTTAGAGCAGCAAAAGGTGAATCCGTTTCTCCATTCTGACAGCGTGTTAGTGGTATTTTAAATGTCTCCTCGGATGTGTACTGTGCTGTGCGAAGCGGCCACTAAGAGTGATGCAAAATCGAATTATTCATAGCTTCTATCTACGAGGGCTTTAACGGGACATGAAGGAGGATGAATTCCACCAATTTTCCACCAACGTCACCCAACATCTTTCACTTGGTTACCCTCCGAAAAGCCTCTTGCTCTTCTCTGCAAATTAATTGAAAAACTTGCTGAAAGAGAAATGACGTCAAGCTGGTGCATTTCTCAGAGAGGAAATCCTTATGAAGCAGAAGGGCCACATTTGTTGTTGTGTCTTTTTTTGTGCCACTCTCTCCAAACATACACACAAGGATGCACATTTGCATTTACAGGCATGGACACACACACACACACACACAGACACACACACACAGACACACAGACACACACAGACACACAGACACACAGACACACACACACACACACACACACACATAAATACAGAGCAGCTGTAACTGAAGTATTGATAAAAAAAGTAAACCTTAACGCGATCCACTTATGTATAAGGTCCCCATGCCAACAAGGAATTGCCACTTGAAAAAAACAAGAGCTTTCTTCCCTTTTTGTTTTGCGTTTGCTTTACACCTGAAGCATGCAACACTGTAGACATACCTTTGCTTGTACCCGTGGCTGTCACTAACATCTCCATTTACATATGTGTTAATGAATATCTTCAGCAACTCTATCAGCCAAGAAAAAACCCTCGGCTCTACTGTAGGTCAATCACAAACCCACTGTAATCTCAGCAACCAAATATGCAATTACTTTTTCTGTTTCACTGCCAAAGGCCAAGATGGTGGCACACACACACACACACACACACACACACACACACACACACACACACACACTCGGTTCACTGCTGAAGGTCACACATATGCAGAGTTTAGTTTGGGCCAGAGTCCTCCGCACCTCTGCTCTGCCTTCTCACCTTCACAATGCAGCCAGCCGGAGCTGAGCTCACACACACACACACACACACACACACACACACACACACACACACACACACACACACACACACACACACACCATCACCTCAGCAATACAGCCAGCCAGAGCTGAGCTCCCTCTGATACAATACGTATAGTAATACAACAGACTGAGATATTGACCACTGTGAGTAAAGAAAGGTTCCCCCTCCTTACAAAAGCCAGTTTAACCACTGCATACAGGGAAGCTGCAACACTCATATTGTGTATTCATATATCATAAGACCATGGTTATAAACACACAAGATACACAATAGATATTGCAAAGATATTACATTATAACACTCATGTTATTACACACTTAGGTGTAGACAAATACAGTACAACATATAACTATTTATAACTTTTTTGCCCCACAGATTAAATAACATTGAAGATGTTATTTCCTAATATTTCGATTAAATAACATGTAGAATTCTGGGCTGCTTTAAAACTTAGCATGAGATCTCATGAGAACACTGGTTGCAGCAGGCCAGGGTACAGCTTAAACCGACTTGCCTTGTTCACTGTAGCTCTCAAAAGCACATAGCATTAGGGGATTGCAATCTTGCAGAGTGCGACAAGCACAAGGGTACTTTATAAATGGCTGTGGTGTGTGTGTGCTCACTGTGGCTGGGGGTGGGGTGGTGGTGGTGGGGGTCGGGGGGTGGGCAGGAAGGCTGAGGTGCAGAGAACATTCCGGAGAAGGGCTGGCTCTTATCACTGCATGCCAACAGGTGGCCTTGAGTGGGGAGGGCGACTGACGTAAAAGCTGAACTTCACCTGCTGACCATGCCTCCTTTTCAACACACACACACACACACACCCCACACACACCCCACACACACCCCACACACACCCCACACGCTTGAATGCAGCACATGCACGCACACCCACATACACACCCCACACAAGCACACACACACACACATACGCATGTGTCATGAATGTGTGCACACACACACACAGTCCACACGTGCACACACCCGCATGCACATGCACCAAACACGCACGCGCGTACACACACACACATCCACAAACATGAATGCTCCACACACACGCACACACACATACACACCTGTGTATGTGCCACATGTGCACACATGCATGCACACACATGCAAGCACACTCCACACATGCTCACACCCACACACACACATGCACCCCACACACACCACACACCCCACACGTGCACATACTCACACACACACACTTGTGCTACATGCAAACACAGTTGGCACTGCGTGCACATGCGCACGCGCGCACACACACACACACACACACACATTGCTTACTTTACATATTTGCTTCTCTCTGTCACATGAGGGCCCAGTTTTAAAGGGGAAATTCCATCGTTATTTTTATTCATATTTCTGTGTCGCCACTATAGTTGAATGCATTGTGCGTCATTTCTGTGAAAAATTATGTCCTAGATCTCTTGTTTGACGCTGTTTTCTGTAAGCTTTAACAGGTCTAGTGGCTGAACGATATCCATGACGTGTCAATAAGGCACTTCTGATTGGGCAAATTCGCTGTCTTTTGCTCACCTAGCTTCTGTCCACCAATCCTTTGGGATGTGGGCTTGCCATACATGGCTCTGGGCGGGGCTTACGATCTAGTGACGTAGGTTTAGCATGCTCTGATCCGCTCGTTTTGGTTAGCTCGACCCTTCAATGACCAGTAAAACCATGAGGGTCGAATTTCACGTCTTGGAATGCTGCGTGCATATACTGCTTGTTGTGACCCACCACATTGTAAATAGAGCTACTAAAAGTGTTTTTTGAAGATGTACAGCAGTGAAGCATCTCAACTCCCCACTGTGGAGGGACTTTACATGTGATTATCAAGACTTTTGATAGGATAGTTTAGGCAAAGAAAATCTTAAGTCACCATTATAGCACATTGTAATATCTAGTTCCTGCAGTAAAACTTTTGAATGACTCTTTAAGAGGTTTGAGTAGAAAAGCACCTTTAAAATCAAACTGATTTCCACCCCATTAAACATTTAGACAAAAATGACACATCTTTAAACAATGGAATGTGTTGACAGTAAATGTTTTGACAGTGGGTAACTACTGTCAAATATCAGAGGCCAATCTTTGCTTTTTTTAAATTAAATATCTGCAATTGGTGTTGATATAACAAATGATACGTGTCTGAAGAATGAGAAATAATCAAGCCAAACCAAACAACAATCAGGCCAGTTTTAATCAAGTAACCTAATTAATTTGTTTAGTTTTTTGCATATAGTTAGCATTTTCATATTTATATTAGCATAGAGAAAAGATTGTGCATGAAGATTTTTTTTCTCAGCATTTCTGTGAAAGCCCCTTGAATATTCCAGTTACCTTCTAATGGACCACATGCCGTTCACACAGCAATGGCACCCTGACAAATTCCTGCTGAACTGAAATTGTGGAAGATGGGGGTGCTGTGGCGCAGTGCAGTGTGTAGAGCACCCGTACCATGAATGGGCAAGTGCCTACCCATGTTGGAATCCAGCCTGGATCGTTTCCCAACCCTACCCCGTCTGTCTCTCCCACTCACTTCCTGTCCTGCTCTTCACTGTCCTGTCACAATAAAAGGCAAAAAGCCCAAAAAATATATATAAAAAAAAAATTGACGGGCAGACACATGGTCACCACATCATCACCCAGTGTGGGTATAGCCTGGCTACATTGCATTACATTTAGCTGATAATATTTTCCAGAGTGACTTAAAGTGAGTTACAATCCTGCCTGGAGCAACGCAGCGTCCAGACGCATTGCTCAAGGGCACCACAGCCATGGATGATGGTGCAGGAGAGCACTGGCTATATTCTCTCCACTGCCCTCATTTCTCCCACTGATAGAGCGCTTAAACCTTTGACCTCCTGGTCTCAATACCAACCAACTGCCCCCAGCTATCGATTCAGATGCATTGCATACTGGACATTAGTTAACACTAAAGGTGTTTGGGATGCATAGCATAGCCCACACTGTGTCGTCTTAAGGCACAATCCATGATTGCAATCACAAACCCTCCTTTAGGAAATTGCTCATTGTGGTCCATTGGGTGTGTGTCCAGTATTTGCACTCCAAAGGCAAGCCGTTCTGTATTCATGACTCCCTATAGGAAAACGTTTTAGAAGTGTATTGATTTTACTTCTCAGAGACAAATAAGAGTTTTTTTTTCCTTTTTTTTATTAACCTAACGTTTATCTTTTCTCCTAAGGGGATTTACTAAGTAAGAAGTAATATTTACCTTTGGCTCAAACTGCATTACCAACAACCTTTCTGTAAAATTGAATTTCTCTACCTCGTTCTTTCACAGTAAACGCAAAGGTAATAAGATTGCTAGGTATTGCACTCATCACTATATGCACATTTCATTACACCAGAGAAGGATGAAGAATGTTTTACAGTTATAAAATATTACATAGTTCAGTATATGTTCATAATTCATTATTTCTTGTGAAAGGTTTATTTGGGCAATATTAATAAGAAGAGAATCCAAAAGCATTATCACATTAACAATGGCATTGCTAATGACCTTGTCTGTTTATTAGGTGTTGCCATGAAACCAGTGTAACAGGGTGATTATATGTGCTGGTAGCAAAATAACACACACGCGGACCCACACACACGTGTGCGCACACACACACAAACAACACACACACACACAAACAACACACACACACACAATAAGACTGACAGTCAGTAAAATGAGACAGAGGTCATAAGAGTAGATGTCTGTAGCCTTGATATAATGAAAACACTTTTTTCATATGGGAAAGCATCTGAGAGTACGCTGACATATGAACGTGCGTGTCACAGAGTATACCATCAAGATGTCACCATCCGATATGAAAACATGATCCTACCTTCCTTGCCACCAGCGATGATAACTACTTCTCATGTCTCTATGACATTTCACAAAACAATGCAGTGGAACGCAACCATGGAGACGGCAACAATGGCACCTAATAGCAACAACAACAGCAGCAGCTATGGCAACGATAAACATTCTTCCCTTTGCCCTAAAAATCACACCGAGGAAAGATCTGGATAGACCGTGTTAAATAAATAGTAATAGCCTCATAATTACTGGAAAACTCTTCCTCTGGAAAACATTTCCTAAAGGTCCTACTGCTTGAACAATGCAATAAATGAACCACCAGTGGGCCTATTCATTTCATCTTAATGAAAATCATTATAATATTAACATCAGCTACCCAGGATAATAGCTACTGTGATGATTTAATCATTGACTGATTAAGGCTGAAAATCATCTATGAATGTAAATCATCTCCAGCCACCAGACAGTATCATTAATGACATATCCCTGTGATTGCTGCATATGTGATTATGCAAGTCTATCACAGGAAGATAGCCTGCATAGGGAATATCAATGAGAAAAATATATTGGTAACAGGATAGTAAATGAGTAGATGTTTTTTTGCCGCATAATCATTTTGCAGCAGAAGCACTATTTTATTTTAGCAATGAACATCCAGAGGAAAGCTATAAATTCATTCTACATGGTTGACACCAGAACACAAATAACCATGCCTTTTTTTGACATGACTGAGTGGGACTGTTAATGAAAAATACAACAACAACAAAAAAAGTCCTACTGTCGTTCCTAATCCAACAGCCTGCTGATGTCAGGGGAAAAAGTGTTTGGGGCCAGTATTGATTGAAAAGAGCTCTTATAAAGTACACCAACAACACATTTGTCATGACAGATGACAGAGCACCGTGTTACTTCTGAAACATCTATTGCAGCCTGCTGTATGACTACTTCAATTCAGGAGATCTGACATCATCTGCTGCGGGAACTTGGGGTTTGGGGGGTTGGAGCAGCATAGTGTGTGTGGGGGGATTCTTTTCTGGGAAGTGGGGGTGAGGTTGTTGGTTGACGCACGTGTGAGGAAGTCATTTGCATCATTTTCGGAGAAAAAGCAATAGTGATGACATCCAATAACTGTTTGGCGTGGAGAACAGAGCCTGGGTGACCTTTATGGATGGATTGTTTTAGGCTTGTGAGTGTGCCGGTAAGAACATGCCTGCTCCCACACCGAGGATGAGGCTAATTCCAATCACCCTCTAAAGATCATGGGGGATTGACCCTTCATCCCAGAAACGTGGCTATGGCTCCCAACCATCCTTTGTTGCGAGAATCAGAAGTCCGTTCTTAAAACACATATTTTTCACACCACCATCCTGTTGGGTGGCTCCGGTGAAGCTGACAACAATGGCAAATAAAACAAGGAACACAAGGAAACAAGAACCTAATAGAACATCTAAGTTTAATTATGGATGATGTCTGAACTCTTTACAATTCAAGCACTAGCTGAAGAAAAAAACCCAATTAAAAATGTTTTAATTACCCTTTTCTCCACCAGTATTTAGTGTTATGGTAGAGACATCATTTTGACTGACAGACTATGGAGCCCCTGTTGTTTCAACTGCACATACATATTGTACATTGCGGTCTGAACATCAATTACCAGACCAGATTTTTTTCTCAGTTTTTTCCTCATTTTTCAAATTGACAGCTAAAGAAAACAGATGGTATGGATAAAAAAAAAACACAATGACAATTTCATGACAAGAAGATAAACAACCGTGTCTGTGACACAAATTAGTGGGTTTACCAAGTGCCATACACCCTCCTATGTACGGTTCTATTTGTGGTTCCTTTTTTTAGTGTATCTACATATAACAACATGTAATATTCTGTACTTACACTGTACATACTGTACCTAACACCAGCCCTATGGTACAGTGTAAGCACATAATGTTACATACTGTTAAAACACTTTGTTACGCTTTACTGAATTAATGTGATAGGGACAGTAAAATTAAGTGTACAGAAATGTTTGTATAACTGACAAAGGCTTACATCCAAATCATCAGGGACTTACAACATTTGGGAACTGCGAGAGATGCAGAGATTAACCACTTTTGTTACACTACACAGCTGCTGCAGCATTGGCTACGGAAATATTAAATTTACCCCCAGGTGATGAAGTGACCATCACTAGGATTGTGGGTGTGCTCTGACTGCCATACCAACAAGCCTGGCTCTTTGGCATTGCGGTCAAAGCTCAAGCCTGTAGCCCGAAGACCAGGTATTAAACAACACACTGTATCAGCAGCATCAACTGTAGGTGCTGGGAATACACACTGTGCATCAGCACTGCGGGGCTTTGGTTGCGGTGTGGGGGAGCTCTGTAGCAGCAGACTCCCCTCTGCAGATCTGTAGGACCTCAGCCTCTCCAATCCTCTCTGGAAGAGAAACAGTGATCTCAGGCAGAGCTTAGTGAGGGAGCAACAAAATATATTATCACACAAATATGATGGATGGTGCAGGAAAATAATAATAATAAAAACGAGAGTCAGTCACCAACACTGGTGATACACAAGGGTGTTTGGGGCTTGCAGAGAACATTGCAAAGACAGTGTGTAATAGTGGTGTCTCTTGATTGTCTTCTATTTGAGTTTCCATCTTTATGCCAAATCAATTTGTTGATAGCTTGTTTGGAGACAGAATAGCTATGCATAGCCAAATGATCCACGCCATTGAAAATGGAAAAAGCATTTCAAACTCCATTAAAAGCACTGTTTGATGGTGTAAACTGTTTTCAGACCTTTATCAACATTGCAATATTGCATCCTACCATGTACGTGAGCAGCCAGGGAAGTACAGCAATTACCTGGAATGTCTTCAGTCGACTCCAGAGTCTTGCACAGACTATTACAAGCACAAACATAGACACACATACACACACACACACACACACACACACACACATACACACACACACACACACACACACATACACACACGCACACGCACACACACTCACAAACACACACACGCACACGCACACACACACAAACACAAGTAATGCATCAAACATTAAACCAAACAACCATAATTGCATTAATGCATACATTTCCTCTTCCATAGAAAACATTAACAACATATATTTCCCAATCACATAGAAATATTTGTGTCACACGCACGTCAGCCACAGTAAGTTTCTGAATGCCTTGTGAGAAAAAAAAACCAAACAAAACAAAACGCAAAACAAGAATGCAACACGGCTCGGCCACTGGCTCTGATTGGCTGTTCGGATTTCCCATGATGCCCCTGTGGCCCCTTACCGTGGCCTTGCGAGCTGAGTTGGCTGGCGGTCAAGGAGCATGCATGGAGGCGGCAGAGACGACCCTGACCTGCCGGGTCCACCCTGACCCTGACCTGCGGTGAGAGGCTGGTCTGGGAACGGGGAGTCGGCCATGGCTTGCTGCAGCAGACCCATCACCAGGTCCTTCTCTGGGGAGCAGCACAGGTTGCAAACAAGTTAACTGGCTAAACTAACTTGGTGCTAAAGATTGATGGGTTACACTGTATTTTTATGATCCCTGTTACAGTGTGTCTACATAAATAAATTACAGTGTGTCGAGGTCTACATCATAAATTACACTGTACCGAAGTGTGTAACAACATATAATTTATAGATTTGCACTGTACCTTAGGAGGGTTAGGATTAGGGTTATTGTAAGGTATACATTGTAAGTTCATAATGTTACATTTAGATACATTTTAAAATGGCCTAAAGTTTTACTGATACAAAGGCAAATGGGCTATTATCATCTAATTGGAGTATGAGCTGTGGCTCATTTTACTTGTAAAAACATCTCCCTTCAGTGGCAGAACCCTTTACTCAGGTGGTCAATGGTGTAGTGGAGGGTAAACACACGTACATGCTTCATAAATTACAAAACATCACATTACATTACACTGCATTACATTACACTTAGCAGACACTTTTACATCCTGGCTTCAGAAAAAAACAATCCAGCACCACATATTTGTTCAAGCCCTTTACTAAATCAGCTGATTCTAATCAGCATAACTCTCCAAGAGCAGTTAATTAGTGAAATCACCTCTATTAAGTACACACATAGAACTAAGTGATCTGGGATATGTGGTACTGAATTTTATCTTCTGAATCCTGGATTGTATCTCCTGCCTTAGGTCCTTTCTTCCTGCCTCTGTTGTCTTTACTATTTGTCCTGTCTTGTCTACACACGGGACAATAAGAAACGTAATGTCTAGCACATGTGAAGAACTGACAATAAAGCTAACTTGACTTGACATCTGACAACATGGCTGTCAGTAGATCTCATTCCACTGCAAGACGGACTATTGATTAATATGCTGTATAGCTGCAGTATGTCTACCATGGTTTACTGTATCAAGGAACTCATTGATTTCTGTCAGTGTGGTCTACAGTACAGGCCCTTTATTGTATTGCTGTCTGTCAGACTACATAAGACAGGAACCTGCCAAACACACACACACACACACACACACACACACACACACACACACACACACACACACACACACACACACACACACACACACACACACACACACACACACACACACACACACCATGGCTGACCATTTCCCTTATGTGTGAAATCACCGGATTTTATTAACTTTACTTTTTGCACTGTCTGTTTTGACTTATTTATTATTTATACCCCATGCTGTCTATTGGTGTATTTGCATAATTATATCTTACTCACATCTTTGGCTTTTAATGGTGTGCTCTGCTGTTAAACCATTCCCTATGCTGCTGCTGCTACTGCTGCAATACACTTCCACTGTCTGCATTAACAACAGCGGATTGTATCTTATCTTATATCCTACTGTATTGTATCCTACCTAATCTAATCACGATATGCTATTAAAATCAGATCTGCAGTCTCTGGTGGCTGTGCAGTCTAATTGCTTATAGACTTGCCT
The DNA here is from genome assembly GCA_030347295.1 of Setipinna tenuifilis. NCBI lineage: Eukaryota > Metazoa > Chordata > Actinopteri > Clupeiformes > Engraulidae > Setipinna > Setipinna tenuifilis. The sequence goes on along the minus strand of CM059287.1, from coordinate 8,373,138 downwards.
AAGATTACATAAGGGTCACACACACATTATATCCGGCTGAAGGATTGCCAGTTAATGCTAGTACACAAGAGACATAATTAGGACCTAGGTAGTGTAATAATAGCTGTTCCTGGACCAAGAGACTTCTCAATGCTGTTAATAGTTTCTATACTGCCTGGCATAATGGCCAGTTTCCAGAAGCTTTCTTTAAAAATACAATTGTCTATAATAGCTTTAAGGCTTTTCAATGAACACGCAGCTAAATAAGTATGTTCAAGTTACAATAAATCAGTTATGCAAGTTCATTTCAATGGTTTACTGTACTCTAATTCCAAAAAAAGCTTTCATTACCATCAAACAGAATTCACAGAATTCTGAATCATTACCCCACTGTTATAGATTCCGCTAGTGGGTGGGTGAGTGAATAGGCACAAGGCAGCTAATTCTCGAGAACATTCTTCAAACTACAGCCTTGTATTAATTTCAGTGCTAGAGCTAGAGATCGCGGTCAGTCACACACAAAGGTCGGTGACAATGACACCAGTGGCAGTGACGGCAATGGCGATGGTGACGGGGGACAGCAACAGCGGCGGTGACAAAGTGACTGATGGAGCGGATCACACCATCCTCTCACCTTTTTGTCCGGCGAACAGGAGCCACTGCTGCAGCAGGTGAAGGGAGTCTGTCTGCAGGATCTGACAGAGCAGCTCCAGCACCTGCCAGAGAGGAGCCCGGGAGAGAGGAGGACAAATGACACCTGTCATCCTCCACACAGAAAACACTCTTTCTTCCCCAACACACACATGCACGCGTCAGAGCGTGCACAGGGGCACACACACACACACGTACATACATACACACACACACACACACATCTACACACACGCACACACGCACAGCCACAAAATGAATAAGAGAGAGCATGCACAGGGGCACACCTACGCACACACACACACGTACACACACACACACACACACACAGACCCAGCCACAAAATTAATGAAAGAGAGACAGAGAAACAGGCAGGCATACAGACAGAGAGACAGATGCATGCATACACCAGAGAAATTATACCTGTCAATGCACACAACAATGGAGCACAAACCTTACACCAGGGCTATTCAATTAGTTTGGGACTGGGGCCAGTTCATTAAACTGAAACTAAACCAGGGGCCGGGCAATATTACTTATCAAGGTATCAATTAAAGCAATTAACTCAAATCATCGCTGAGTAATCTATCCGATGTTGGACCTCGCATCTTAACGCCATAGCCCACGGACATGTTTACGGAATATATTCACTCTCACGTGTAATAACTAAATTACATTACACTTCGGGGGCCACTATAAATCATCTCAAGGGCCACATCTGGCCCCAGGGCCGCCATTTGAAGAGGCCTGCCTTACACACTATCCCACATGGCAATAAAAACACACACACGTACACATAAACATACACACAGATTCCAAAGAACTTACAATTAGCTCAGCAGAGAGATGTCATTTAGCTCATCCAATCCACATACACACAGACTACACACACACACACACACACACACACACACACACACACACACACACACACACACCACACAGACACACACATACACACCACACACACACCACACACACACACACACACACACACACACACACACACCACACACACACACACACACACACACACACACACACACACACACACACTTTGCTATACCCAATCCACACCCATACATACATGTACGGTCTCTTTTGAAATGCCAACCTGTCACTGGAGCAAAGTGTCCTTTTGAGCTATTTCAGCCATAGTGCAAATGTCACCAAAGACTCTGCACTCTGCTCCCACCACAGGGGAGCCCATATACCAATAGGAAAAAAGAAAATCCATGTATGCCACTGTTCACCAGTTACTGTAGGCCTGTATGTATGTTCTCAGGCATGTCTACCGTCGAGAAATAAAAAAACGTTCTTCGCGCAAGGCTTGGAGAAATAAGTCAAGTCAATGCGTGAGAAAAAAAAAAACATCAGATAGAACCTAGAGTGTGTCACACTGCAATACCTGTCAAAAGTGACTTCTCTGTTGGGTACGAAGTTTAAGTTATTCTGTATAACAAACTAGGATTCATACATCTCTGCCATCACATAACAGTGCTAAATAATTCAAAAATGTGGGACCATATACTATACTTGCAACTATGCAAAAGCACTGTATCTCATTAAGTCTAGTACGTTTAGGCAGGAAGGTCTTCTCATTATAACTTTAACCCAACTCTGATACGTCACTGAATCAGCACATATGCACTCCTCTAACCCTCTCGCGCAGTATAATCAGTCAGGTGCATATTGTGTATGAAGGTATGATTGCGTGATAGTGAGCTTACAGCCAGCCAAATCACTCTCTTGCATAGGTCAATCGACAGTGTGCTACAGCTGCAAGCTGCCACCAGCATGGAGTGCATGAATTTCAATACATTAACATACATAACAAGATCTCTGCTGATTGCGACGGTGTTTATATATCAGAGTCTAACTTGACCGTGAAATGATCCAAGGTGCCCCAATACCCAAAGTCAGACAAAGTGTGACAGGAGTGTGACAGGATTCTATCACAGCTGAACAGCAGGGTGAGGCAGCCTACAATGCATCGTCAATAGCCATTTACACTTTAAGCATTGACCTCGGGGGAAAAAACATCATCCATCTGGAAATGCACAGTTTGATTGCCTGCCACATGGCTAGATAATATTATATAAAATTATTCATGCAGAGCTGCAGATGCATCAATCCCTGTAGTGTGGTGTCTCTGGTGGCCACTGTATTGCTATGGAAAGGTATCACACACAAATCTGCATGCCCTTTTTTCTCTTTTGTGTGGTGAGTC
>CM059287.1:8335278-8367778 GCA_030347295.1 Setipinna tenuifilis | reverse complement strand
CCAGGCCTGCCACTGTGGGTACACATGAGAACTGCCCCGCTGTTACTGGGGGGGGGACTGCCTCTCATTTATTAAAAAGAAAAAGACTGAAAGAAAAACTTCCCAGAGGCAGTGAACACACAGCAGGGAGGTTCTGATAAGAGAGAACCTGCTATTGGTCAAAGAGGACCTTCAGAAAAAGAAGCAAGAGATTTCAAATGTGAGATGTGGTCGACAAGGAGAAAAAGGGGAATAATTCACCCCCAGACAGCTTCAATTTTCAACCACTGATGCCACCTTTAAAAAATAAGCCCTGATCGAACAAAAAAATCATGCTCATTTAAACACTTTTGTAAGGGTTTGTTTAAGGGTTTGTTTTTTGCATGCTACTTCTATATTTATTGAGCTACAGGCCAGAAAATTACTTCTGTCTGAACAATGATCATGTCATTACTGAAAATATTGCTATTCATAAGACACATACATATTCGAATATGGATGGAGGGCTGGGGTATTAAAACAAGCTTGGGCAAGCCAGCAATTGTGTTTTTTATGCTGAGGGAAATTTTGAGGTAGGATTCGACACGTGTCAGATTTTGTACTGTGGTCCTAGCACTGGGATATTACTGTATAATGAAATGTACACTTGGTGGTGCTGACTGAAACATGGTGATAGAGGCTCTGCCAATTTAAACCTCCTTGAGATTATGGACCCTATTATCAGAACAGACCAGACCAGCCAAAGAAGTCACCTGGTACAGGAAAAGCCTACCACAGCATTCTGCTGTTGAAGGAATTTTAATAAATGTAACCCTTTTTCAGGAGCTAGAATGCTCCACACTTTAATATCGTTTTGAACCAAATATCTCATTATAAATGACGCAAGGCGAGGATTAAATTCCACAACCTTCAGGGTATAGCCTACAAGAGACCATAATACATCCATAGAATAATATAGCTACTAACTTATATTTCGATTCTAGGAGCGACACAGCAGTAAAAAAAACATGTTTTTTTTTCTTTTTAATAGCTGAAATGCGTGACGGCTCTCACCCTTCATGTGTGTGACTCGCTGTGGATGGGGATTGTGGCGTGAGAAGAACGAGTGGTGACTGAGCGCGCCGAACCGCGCGCTGCTCCTGGTGGCGGGCTTATTACAGGAGTCAGCACGCGCATGGCGAGCGCTCAGGTCAGGCAGACTGTTGGGTTTTTTGTAGTTCTTCTGTTCTCCGTTCTTCGGAACAAACAACTCTGACCGCAAAGAAGTTCCAGTGTGGTCTTTCTCTCCTGCGTCCATCCTGTACTGAACACACAACAACAGCAAAGCAAGCTGTGGCCTACAGTATGTGTTGGGTGCTATGGGGGTTTAACCTGCAATAAAACATGAAACTGCATGGAAAAGTCGACATTTGTACTATAAATACTTAAACAACTCGATGATAAATCAATAAAAGCGATAAAATAAACATTCTGATTCCTCACCTCTGTCGAAAGCTTACACCACAAGGATCCTGCTACTGTAGACCCTATCAAAGCATCCAAGAGAAAGTGCAGTGTTTCTCCATGTTGCTAGGCTACATGTCTTAAACTTGCAGGAGGGGGAATGCACACTTGCCAATAATCCAGTCCCAATTAGAGACTGGTGTTCTCTTTCTATGAACTTGTTTTTTTTGTTTTGTTTAGTCGAAAGAATAATACCAACTTCAATGTATAAATATCAATTATACATTCCAATCAACCAGACACACATTTGTTTAGAAATCATATGTAGTTAAACTAATTTCAATTTTAGGTGGACATATGAAAACGCGCGGGCGCACACACAGAGAGAGAGAGAGAGAGAGAGAGAGAGAGAGAGAGAGAGAGAGAGAGAGAGAGAGAGAGAGAGAGAGAGAGAGAGAGAGACTTGTTTTGACATTTTCATGATTCCCTGCAACAGTAATGTCTATAGAACTTTATGCCAAGTCAAAATAGTTCCGAGAATAAACTCACAAATGTCTGCTATTGCTCTGCATTTTGGTTTCGCACTGCCCTTTCATTCTCACATTCAGTTTTATGGTAAGCTATTTGTTCACGCAAAGAATCGAGAAACAAACCGCTCCTAAACAGTTTTCATTTAATGTAGTTTAGAACTCTGGGTGTAGGCTGTAGGTTGAAAAAGGAACCGCACATAAATGAACACAGCTCTGAGTCTGCACCAATCACAAACACCAATGCCTCGAATGGGTTATTTAAACCACGAAGCCATTTACCGAATGAAAAGGATGGAGGGGGAGGCAACCCAGGTCAGTCGTTGGAGACGCTCACTGGCACGTTGGGAAGCCCAAAGCTCAGTCAGCACATCTCATGTCACTTGTGCAGGACGACAGAACGGATACTGGATATTAACTCTTAACAGTTACACAATGTTTTTTTCACCGAAACCTTGCAACATTCATCGTTCGTGTCAAAATGTAAAATGCTGAATTTTTAAACACAAATTTAGCGGGTTGAATCTTTTAAAAGCATGTCATCATCTACTGTTATGGCAACTATTACCCCGGAGGCACTGGAGGAGCTGCTAAAGTACTACAACCTTTCTCGACAGGAGTTTATCGAGACTTACAACATTAAACCTCTGGTGTACATTCCCGAGTTACCTTCAGGAGCGAAGACGACATTTGTCATCATGTATGCTGTCATTTTTGTTTTGGCGCTCATCGGAAATAGTTTAGTCGTTTACATTGTTGTTCGAAAACGCGCGATGCTGACAGCAACAAACATTTTTATTTGCTCTCTGGCGGTGAGCGACCTCCTCATCACTTTCTTTTGCATCCCCTTTACTTTATTACAAAACATATCTTCAGAGTGGCTCGGAGGTGAGGACTATATTTACCTTACGCAGTTTTTTTTTCAGTGACTAGTGATGTTATGTTGGTGGGAACGTTATATGCTGTATTAAATTATGAAATGTTTATGAAACGATTTACTAACTGATGGTATCTAGTAGACTACGTGCCTAAATGCAGTAACTAAGTAACTAATTAGAAGATGCGCTTTGAGTGTGATTGGTAGCCTTCATCAAGGGACACCTGGAATGGGCTCGGAGCACATGGTGAATTGCTTTTCAAATGCTTTTATTGACATTTAACCTTTTCCAACTGTGTTAGTCACTTCTCGTACACTCTCGTCGCTAGATCATAACATAGTTGCGTCTCACCTGTTCAGGAACAGGCACCTAATTAGGTGCTTGGACGTAAATTAACGAATTCCTCTGGCTAATTTATGCGCAGAATATTAAACAAACGGCCATGGGCTGTTTTGGCGATAAAGAGGAGGTAATGAGTTAAACGATTTCATTTGCATATTGAGGACATTGAGTCCCGTGAATGGCCACTCCAGGGACGAATAAAATATGTAACATACTGTATATATGCGCCTCTGCTGTGAATGAAAGAAAGATAATATAAAGAGTTTGGAATATGTACGCTAGAAATCATGTTCAAGGGAGTTTTCATTCATCAAGTTAAGACACTAAGTCTAACATGTAAAACATCTGGATCAAACATCTGAGTGCTAAAATCACACAGACACAAACAGACAGACAGACATACACCAATGTATATATGCGTATTACACTTTAGACCTTGATTGTTAATTTAATTGTGGCCCAGTGTGGTTGTAAACATAACACTTTCATTGTGTGACCTTAGTTTAGAGTCTGAGGAATGATACACAAGATACTACACATCACATTCTCACTACTACCCTCACCCCCCCCCCCCTTCTCTCTCTTTCTTGCTCTCTCTGTCTCGCTTGCTCTTTCTCTCTCTCTCTATATATATATTCTCGCTCTCTCTGTCTCTCTCTCTGTCTCTCTCTCTCTCTCTCTCTCTCTGTCTCTGTCTCTCTCTCTTTCTCTCTCTCTCTCCTTATCTCTCCAGGTGTTTTAGTGTGCAAGACTGTCCCCTTCGTCCAGACAACAGCAATCGTGACAGGCATCCTCACAATGACCTGCATTGCCCTTGAGAGATACCAGGGGATAGTTTACCCCCTGAAAATGAGAAGGCAGTACACCCTCAAAAGAGCCTACAAAATGTTAGGTACACATCTGTTTCCCTAGGTTATCACTACGCTGCTCCTCCCGTGTTATCTAGACACAAAAATAAATTGCAGTGTATGTGACAGTGACAGTGTCATGACAACAAGCTAGTGTTTATTATTCCTGGCACCCTGAGTTAGGGCTGCAAGCCAAAGACAGGTGATAAGTTACTAAAAGCCCAACAAGCAAAGAAAATGTTTTGAAATATGTATTCATGAAAACAAGATAGGTTTTGTTTATTATCATTACCTGCAAATTAAGTAAAAAAAGTAATACATTAATAATTTTTTTTGTTGTTAACGGAGAACAAACCTGTGTGACTCAGTTCAGTGTGTGTCAGCGTAGTGAGCTTGACTGTAATCGGAGTGCTCTCTGTTGTTATGTTCCAGGGCTGGTTTGGATCGCTTCTGTCATCGTGGGCTCCCCCATGCTGTTTGTGCAGCAGCTTGAGGTGACAGCTACTTATTCATTTACTTAGCTGCAGAGTATCAGTTATCAGTGTGGGGAAAAAAAGGCAGTGATTTGATTTGATTATGAGTCATGGGTGTGTGCTTAATGTGTGTCAATGACGATGTCTGTCGGGGAAGGGATGTTGGATGTCGGATGTCGGATGTTGATGAGCTGTGCTGCTTTGCCACCCAAGCAAAAAATAGAAATGAACAGAGCTGTCTGTGAAATGTGCTCGAGAGGATGTTTTTTTTGTCGATATGCGCCCAAGGAGGTCTGGGGCTATCTGTAGGACACCGTCTTTTAAAAAAAGCACTTCTTTAGAATTTCGCTGGAAAGGCTGTCAGCCGGCTTAGAAAATCGCACGGAATAAGAGGAGGAGAAAACCAGGGACTAGGTCTCAGTGATGCAGCTGAAAGCCTACAGTGTAGGTCTCAGGGATGCAGCTGTCCAATACAAGATGGACATTTTTTGAGAATGTTCAAGGCATCACAGAGGAAAGTTAACTTTTTCGGTCTCTGCAGTACTTTGGTCTGATGGGCATTCACATAGTATTAGTAAGAAAGTCATTTTTAAAATAGCCTGGGCCCACCAATACTGCCCGTGACGCCACATTGAATTTTGCGTTCAAGTCAGTCTGGCCAACCTGCCTATTCTCAGTTCTTCCTGGTCCAGAAAAATCTGGAACCAATGAAAAACAAACGCTACGTGTACGTCATTGGAATCTGTGGTTTAATTGGTTGTAGTTCTGTCCAGTAGTACACAAAGGCATTTGAAAGACCTCTGTTGATCCCGCCTCTGGGAACTTCCTGTCTGTGGGAGGTTTGTCAGACCAAGCTCTATCTACGAGCTTGGCGCAACAGCCAGGCCAATTTCAAAAGTAAATTGACAAAAGACAAAGTGAACTGTACAGACGGATGGTTCCATGAATAGGAGATGTACGACCCAATATACAGTATACCAAAGAAAGGTTACAATGAAGTGATATAAACAACGAACATATTTGATTTGTGAAATGTCAATGTATTTTAACAAAAGTTTAGTTTGGTTTGTTCAGTTCTAAAAATACTTAATGGTACCATTCAGCTGATATGAATATGGGTGGCAAGTTCAAATCCACCAGCTGTCAGAAGTGCCACTGAGGTACCCTGACCCTCTCCACACATTGCTGCCTGCACCCTTCTTACATGTGATTGGTGAAAAGATGCAATTTGGTTGTGTGTGCTGTGGTGTGATGTGTGATCACAATGACAAATGGGAATCACACTAAAAAAATAACATGAAAAAAAAAAAAAAAGAAGCTGAACAGCCATTGTAGTTGCTGCTTTTTTTAACATTGCCTGCTGGCTTTTGAAAGCAACAAGGCTATTTATCATTTGCACCGACAACAACAAGGTCTAATTATTTCCATATTTTAATGTAATGTATTGCAAAGGGCCTTTTCCCAGCTTTTCCTTGAAAAGGCCTTCATTTTTTTTTTACAATTAATCACTGAAAGCATATCTGGAGAGCTCTTGGCAGCAGGCGGTTCTGTGAATTCAAAATGGTGTCTTCCATTATATCACATTACAACTCATCAGATGGTAGAGTACAATACAAAGGCCTGAATGACATGTGCATCTCTACAGGTCATCTCTACAGGGCATTTTAAGCCTATATGCCTGCTGAGAAGCGTGTTGCTTGTACACGGTGCTGTTATATAAGTCTACGTTTCACAAACCTTTCACTGCTGTCTCACAAACAAAGTTAATACAAGTAATGGGCATATACCTTTCGGTAAACAGTTAGCATAGGAGTAGGCAGAAAATGTACAGAACACAAGGCCAGCATGTTTTTTGTACCCAATAGCATGAACTGATATGTTTTGAACAACATGTTACTTTTACTTTCCATTACAAATCGTGTCAGTACTTTGCATTCCCTTTAGCCCCTTTGCATCCCCTTTACTTTATTACAAAACATATAATCACTATCTAACTTTGGAGTTATTATGAGCTTGTTGGTCAAAAACAAACGCGAAAATAAATGAACAGAAAAACACTTGTTATGTATGAACAGTTCAGAGGCAAACTTACTTAGACCTAATTATCAGTCCACCTCCAGTTGAAGTGTTTGTGGCTTGATTTGTTTTTTACTTGATATTTTGCAAATTGGAAATTATTATTAAACAAACTTAATTGCATGTAATCTGCATCTTTCTAAAAAATTGGAGGGTTTTGCATCTAAACTCTTTATATATTTCTAAGTGTCCAAAGGAGAACCTGTAATAAACACTTGATTTGGTCCCACCTCCACACCCCCAAACTACCCCCACCCCTCTGTCCCTGCAGGTGAAGTATGACTTTGTGTACGACCAGAACCACGTGTGACTGCATCTAAACGCTTTATATATGTCTAAATGTCAAAAAGACAACCTGTAATAAACAGGCAATAAACATTTTAATAACCCCCACCCCACCCCTCTGTCCCTGCAGGTGAAGTATGACTTTGTGTACGACCAGCACCACGTGTGCTGCCAGGAGCACTGGCGCTCGCTGAAGCACCGGCAGGTGTACACCACCTTCATCATGGTGGCGCTGTTCCTGCTGCCCCTGGCGGCCATGCTCTTCCTCTACACGCGCATCGGCATCGAGCTCTGGGTGCGCAAGCGCGTCGGCGACTCCTCCGTACTCAGCACCATGAACCACAGGGAGGTCAACAAGATCTCGAGGTGAGATGCAGTGGTGGGAGTTTACACACACACATACAGACACACACACACACACACACATACTGTACTGTATATACACACATACATAAACAGGCACACACATGCATGCACACACGCACCTGCAAGCACACAGACACAGACACACACACACACACACACACATACTGTATATACACACATACATACACAGGCATACACATGTATGCACACATGCACGTCCATGCACACAGACACACGCACACACACACACACACACATACACATACACATGCACAGAGATTTGGCATATCTGGTTACAGGGAGGGCGCAAAAGGCCATACTGCATATTTGTTTTTCAACCATTCACACAACACCTAGTTGCCAACTGCCCTAATTAGCACAACTAGCCTCAGCCAGGTTGCTGATCTAATTAGTGAAATCCTCTATGTTGTTTGCTCAGGTACAAAAAAACAAAACAAATGCATGCATGGCATATGGAGTTTCACTCTTTGAAGCCTGGTTTCTGTGGAGACACTTTGTGTTCAGGTGCCTGTGGTGTTACACAGCCTGGTGAAAAAACACACAGCTTGTGTGTTAAGACTTTGAAAGCAGCCGAATTAAAAGCGAGGCTGAAGCCTGTTCTAAACAATGGATGTAGCTGAAGCCAGAGGGGGCCTGTCACTTGAGCACTCTTGAGCAATATCTAGGTCATAGTGTTTTCAGCCATGTCAACCTAGCAAATGAGTTTAACCACAACAAACAAACAAAACATTACAGAAACATGGATGGCTTTGTGAAGACATAATCAGTAGTCAGCCTCAGTCAGTGTTTTGATTATGTTTCTCACAACAGATTTTTTGTCCTTCTCTGTAAACAGGAAGAAAAAGCGAGCTGTCAAAATGATGATCACCATTGTGCTGCTCTTCACCATTTGCTGGGCTCCCTTTCATACTGTTCACATGCTCTTTGAATACAGTAAGTACATTCGAGTCTCTGAAATGATTAGTTTACCTATTAAATCAGCATGATCAGGCCTAATTTGCTGGGTGTAAAACCCCATGATGGTCATGCCTACTTAGTAATTATCTTGACATCATTAGCACTCACTGTAATTTAACTTTTCCAAGTAACAGGAAATAACTTTTTTCACATACGCTATGAAGGATTCAGAAGGCCTTTTCTATTTACTCAAATGATTTTTTTAACCAATCTTCCAACCAACACTAGGTGAGTCCCTCTTCACAGTGGGCCTTCGCTAAGAGAGAGAGAGAGAGAGAGAGAGAGAGAGAGAAAGAGAGAGAGAGAAAGAGAGTCTTTGAAATGCTAAATACAAATTAGTATAATTTAAACAGGCCATGGCAGCGCACCGTCAAGTTTAAAATAATTTTGGCCAGGCCTAGACACTCACTCAGTTGCTGTAACGGTGGCTTCTTTCAGCTTCCCTTTTTTCCACAGCCTTATTAACACCACCCTTGCTACTGTAGAGGTGTTTGGACACTAAGGCCGAAACATTATTAGTCACAGCGCATTTTAAAAGAATGCCCATGGTGGAATGAGAAGCTGGTGATAATACAAACCAGCATCAATGGAAAACTGTTATCTAATGTCAGGCCAGTTAGAGACTGTCAAGCTGTCAAGCTGCACCACTGTCAGGGCTTTTTTTGTGCCAATTTAAGACAGTACATATTTGATTTGATAAAGCAGCTAGCTGTGGTAGAATGGCACATCCAATTACTCTTCTATCGATATGAGCTTATAATTATATCTCCTGTTAATTAGGTTATGCTTTTGAACCCTTATCTGTGCAAAAACTAACATGGCAATTTTTAATTAACATGATGGGTGTTACATGGATGTATTGTACAAATATGTTTTCCTTTATCCACATTTCAAGACAGGGCATTTGGCCTTGGGTAATGTTGGTTTTATGAAGACCAACCCTTGTAGTTGTAGAGAACAAACAGTCAGCAGCACACACTGGAAAGAGTTTAACTGATCTTTTTATTTTCTTGAGAGACTAACGTGTTTCGCTGAGCTGCTCCTCGGGCTCGTTCTTCAAGTGTTCTTAAAGGAAGGACACGAGGCAGTGTTCAGCACATTACATGTTAAAACAGTTTTCTCACAGATGCTATCTTAGTCACAAGGTCTTAGAGAAAAGAGTAAACAGAATCTAGTTTTTCATTGCCTCATGACTCACATCCTTTGCTTATACTATATTCTTAGCTGTATGCTGTCTATATGCTAATGCTTGTGTATATAGGCCTAGCGTGTATGTGTTGGGTAGGGATAAGTGTGTTTTCGTGTACCTGTGTGTGTGTCATGAGTGTGAGGCCTGTACTGTGTTGTATTGTCTGAAAAAAACAAATTTCCACTGCTGGACAATAAAAAGTTATCCATCATCTGTCTATCATCTTTTGACCCCACCTCTAGACAACCTGGAGAAAAACTACGACGAGGTCACAATCAACATGATCATCGCAGTGGTTCAGGCCATCGGCTTCTTCAACTCCTTCAACAACCCCATCGTCTACGCTTTCATGAACGAGAACTTCAAGAAGAGCTGCCTGTCCACGCTCTCTGGCTGCCTCCGCAAGCCCACCCTCCACCACCAGGGCGGCGCCGGCGGCGACAGGCCAAACCACAGCGTGCAGTTCAGCAAGCCACTCAAGTGGGGGCCCTTCCAGAGCAACAGCGTGGGCGATGCTGGGTCCCGCCAACACCTGGCCGAGAACGGTGCTTCATCCTCGTCCAACACCGATGCCTTCTCCGCTTTCCCCGAGGTCAAGATCTCCGGCATCACCTCGGAACTACCCGCTAACAGCTCTCACTCTAAATGAAGACAGTGTGTGTGTGTGTGTGTGTGTGTGTGTGGCCCCCTGGCAGGGGCCCTGTTCTGGAGTGAAGCATTGTGGGAGTGTGCCCAGTATGTGGCATATGGGAATGGGAAAGTCATGAATCCAACTGGGGGCTTTCCTGAAACTACAAGGAAACTCCAAGCACTGTTTTATTGTCTGGTATTAATTTGGTTGGGTATTTATCAGTGGGATGTGAAGCAGAACCACACCCAAATAGCAAAGCACGGCAACCAAGAGTACCATGGCCATGGGTTAAAATCCCAGGAGAAATCCCAGGCATGTACAAAAGACTTACCTGTACTGAGTGGTATACAGGGTATTTTGTTGACATTTTTCATGTGGACCAGACAGTTTGGATTGGACCATCTGTGGAACCAAGTAATGACAAAATCGGAGGGAGTGCTGACATTTTTATGTGACGATGTGATGTACCAAACAGGTGTCAGACCTTCTGTTTCTTTCCCTGCAAACAAGACACATCTGTTGGATAATTCTGTTAGTTGCTTGAAAAAAAAAGATCAATGCACAATTGTTCACAAGTGTGTTGGAGGATGAGAGGTTCAGAGGGCCTTCTTCAAAGAACAAAATAAAACGGGAGCAAATTGTAAGATTTTAACATTGATCCAGAGGTAACATCCAGCAAACATGTCTGCTGATGATCAAAAGCATGGAAGTTTATACATACATCTTTCAAGCTGCCACTTCGGAGGAAAAAATCAAAAGCTACAATCATCCACCACTATAAACAAGGTCTCGTCCTTTCACTCGAGGACACAGATGTGGAGTTTGCCAAGTTTTTCAGAGGGTCTATTACCAGGCCATCTGAGATTTGGAGCATTCTGAATCGAATAGACGTTGATGTGGAGAAGCAATGCATTGGAGCAGTTTGGACCACTCCGTGTGCATAACTTCTGATGTCTGTGGGAGATGACAAATGACAAATCAAAATGAATGTTATAGTGCTTTGCAGCAGTCTATGGTTGCTTTTAGGTATTTAGTTTTACTTCTATGGTGGATAGATCTGTAAAAAAAAAAGGTGTTCTGCTTTTGGCCTTCTTTATGGCATGGCCCAGGCCTACACAGCAACAGGGTAGAAAAACAACCATTTCAAGAGACCTTTCACCCTGCCAATCCTGACAAAGGGACTCTCTCTTTCTCGAACACTTAGAGACTTTCCCTCTACCAGCCCAGCAGTTGTGCTCCTCGGGGAGCCATAGGGGACATGAATGGAGCTCTCCACCCTGGCAGTTTTTTTTTTTTACATTACATTACACTTAGCTGACGCTCTTATCCAGAGCGACTTACAGGTATTTACAGGGTTTCAGTTATAGTCCCTGGAGCAGTGCGGGGTTAGATGCCTTGCTCAAGGGCATTTTAACCATGGGTAGGGTGGGATTTGAACCTGCAACCCTCTAATCCAAAGGCCAACTCCCTAACCACTTTTTCTGGCGCTACTGGACTGTAACACAGCTTGCCATGTGTATCTTTGTCTTGTGTTCCTTTGCCAAACTGTTGAAGCACTTTGAGCTACACTCTTTGTATGAAATGTGCTATACAAGTAAAGATTATTATTAATAAAATCTTTAAAATGTTATTTTTTTCTGCATAGCATTATCATATAAAACAGCACTAAAAAGCAAACATGACTATCACTGTCAGTATTTATGTTTCGTAAATAATGCAGTCAGGTACTTTTTTGCTGATGAAGATGAAAATATATGGCATTTGAAATACGTGACATGTTAAAATTGTTTGTTTCCTTATTATATATCTTTGTTCAAAACATGTTTGTGTGTTCAATAAAACAAGTTGCCAGATACTTTTTTACCTTTTTGAAACTGCCTTAAAAAAAAGACCTATTATGGAGGTGATAAACAAATCTTTATTCTCTATGGTACATTGCATATTTGAGTATGCATGAGTGCTCTTCATCAACACTATTGCCATTGGCCACACAACAGCAGGCTTAATTACAGCTTGCTCTTATGGTGAATGGCAAAAACGGGGAACGAAGAGAGGGAGTCTTTTAAGCACATTGTGAAGACGGGTTTTGTGAAACTAATTATTATTATGATCACCGGTATAAGCATAATCCAATGAGGTCACTTCAGCTAGGACTGCTCTTTAAGCTTCCACCCCCCCCTAGTTATTGCCTAAGGGAACATTCTAGGCAAGCTGCAGGACACCGTTCCCTGTTTGCAGTAAAGTTTAAAGAAAATAATAAAATCACATCTAGACTGTGCACAGAGGTGTTCATGGGAGGGCTGTTGTGGTTTTAACCTCCTCTGAAGCACCATGTTGGTGCCACTGTTTAGGCGGGGGTGGGGGGAGAAAAGTGGGATTGGATAAAGTGGAGAACCCCTGCTATCACAGTAGTGAAAACCAGGTCCATCACGCCTTAAGAGTGAACTGCCCCGGGCTTTGCCGTACACACCATCTGTATGCGTGCTCATGGTACTGTTGTTTCGGCTCAAGTACTGGCAATAGGGCAAGCCTGCCTTCATTATGCAGGCCGAATGAAGCTCTTTAAACTGAGAATCGAAAGACAAATGGAAAATGTGGGAATGAGCAAACTAATTATGCATGCACCATTTGTGTCAAGTTGGGGAAAGGTGAACCAGCTGAACAATGGTACAATGAGCACTTAGGGCATATGGGGTGAATCTCTAAATGCAATGCGTCGGGTTTGTTTATTGCGCCATCTATCGCTATTGCATTTTAATAACTCATTATATAATTTAAGAATTTATCGGCTTGCTGACCAGCTGACTAACCTAATTTTCAAAATTCTGTGCTATTTATTTTGCTATTTTATTTTGTTTTTATGTTTAAAAGGCTGCATCAGACTAAAAACATTCGTCTCACCTCAAATTCATTGAAGACATTCATTCATTCAATCACATTCATTGATCGCTTCTCCAAGCATCGCTCCCTGTCAGCAATTTAATCCAAGTAGCATATTCTGTCAGAATTTCTAATTGATAATTGATGAATGTATGTGATTGCTCCAGTCCATAGTCAGACACTTGAGAACAACTAAAAATGTAAAATTTAAATCTTTCCATCCTGCCTATTTACTAAGGGATTTACCAATATATTTATTTATTTATTTGTTTATTTAGCGCAAAAAGTCTTAAACAAGCCCTGAAGGCATCAACTAAGCCTTAATTTCTTAAACATCCCTTTAAGGTACTCAAACACATGCTTCTCCAGATAGACACCTTTATTTACATATTATTCACAACCATATAGGCTATATATTTTTATATACAGTCAAAAGAGAACAAATAATATTAATAATAATAAAAAAGAAAGAAAGAAAAAAAACAGTCACACGACAGTCATACTTATGCTTTGCCCACCGGTGCCAGGTTGCTAGGGAGGGAAGGGCAATCAACTCTAAAGCAAAGCTGTAAATAGCATGACTGTTTCATCCCAGCCGAAAGTAGAAAACATCGGTGGGTCCATCAAGGTCATGTACTAACACAGGAACTTTAAGTGCTTTTAAAGCACTATATAAACTTATATACCCAACTGGCACGCGCACACACACACACACACACGTCAAAAAATAAACTGCAGAAGCAACTGCAAGCTAGTTACACAAGAAATCGTACTAATCCAAAACATACTGCACCAAAATATGCAATGCCTCTGTGGAAAAAGGCACAACGAAAACGACAAAATGAAATGTGGGTCTTGTGGTGAAACAAGTGCCAGCAAACAGAAAAAGAGCGACTGTCCGGTCCGTCAGCTTTGAGGTAAATCTTTCATGTCCGATTCTTCATTAAAGAGAGAGTGTTTTGCAAGGCAAACCTTTCATACGTCTCTGAAGGTGAAATGTTACAAGAGCGAGCAGGGGAACCAAATGCCCTCCAAATTCCTTCTGTCAAGGAAAATGATGGCCTCTGAGTGAGTTTTGCCCTTGCTCAAAGTCTGCATATCCATCAAACAGCTGAGATCAAGGACAGGAGCAACAACACCAAAAATAAAGCAAAAAAGAGCAGCCCTGGTGTACTTGGTGCTTCACGACCAAGTGAACATGATAAAAATGAGAGGGAGGGCGAGAGAGATGCAGACAGAGAGACAGTAAGACAGAGAGAGAGAGAGAGAGAGAGAAAAGAGAAAGCTAGAGAGAGAGAGAAAAGAGAGAAAGCTCGAGAGAGGGAGAGGGAGAAAGAGAGAGGGAAGGAGAGAGAGAGAGACAGGGAGGGAGAGAGAGAGAGAAAGCTAGAAAGGGAAAGAGAGATAGTGATTCAGGAGGTCTTCGCTTGTTCTGCTGATGCTGGACCACATCTGTCCCTGATTGAGCAGACCAAACCAGTGCCAGATGTAGTCGGTCGTCAGCCTCCTGCCCTCAAATGACTGCAGCACTGAACATATCCCCTTCCCACAGTGAGGCTCGCTCCCACGCCTGTTATTTCTCCAGGCCAAATTCACCCGCCCAGCTACCAGTCCCCAGTCCCCCAGCACCTCAAATCAAACCAGGAAGTCTGGGAGACTTGGAAGACTTCTTCTGCTGGTGGGGGGTTGGGGGTTCTCAGAGCTCCACACCCAACATGCCCTATCCTGGGGGTTCTCTAGGTGAGAAAAGGAGGGGTTGAGGGGGTGGAACTCTGGGTCAGTCGGGACATGGAACTTTGCCTCATGAAACTTTGGAGGTTCTCTAGGTGTGGAAGGGGGAAGATGTAACTCTGGGCCGATGGGGAGGTGTAACGTGGTTCTGTAGATGTGGAAGGGGGTGTGGAACTCGGGGTTGGTGGGGAGGTGGAACGTGGTTCTCTAGGTGTGAAAGGGGGTGTGGAACTTGGGACCAGTGGGAAGCTGGAGCGTGGTTCTCTATTTGTGGAAGGGGGTGTGGAACTCAGGGCTGTCGAAGAGCAGCGGCCTGCGGGGCGGTTTCGGGTCCTTGTCGGCCCGGTGTAGCAGCTTGAACAGGCCGGTTCCGATGTTCATGGGGATGCCCATGATGATGCATTCAGAAACACCTACAGGGAACAAGAAGCATGTTTTAAACAGGTAAAACTGAGCTTTGTGGTATGGATGTTATGTGAAAGGCAGAAAAAAAGCTGTAAAATATCCAGTCAAGAGGCACATAGTGTGGCATGACAACAATGAGGCCACACAATCACAGTGACATCACTGATACTTTTAACAAAAACTGTGATATGATGATGATTATGAGAATGATGCTGATGATGATGTTGATATAATTTGTCAGTCAAAAGACTAAAATTCTTCTTGCGTCCCTGGCTGGCACAAGATATGCAAAGTGCAAGTGTTGCACATGGGAGTTTATTACTGTTGCCGTGGGTTTCTATGTTCTATTGTTTTCAGCAGAATCAGCATGTTCATAAAAACGCTTTTGCACACCTCTGTAATTTTGACAGGTGCGTAGGATAACATCCCAGTAGGCTGTCAATTTGTAAAGCAACCTTACCTGAAGAAGGTCTGATGACCGAAACGTTGTAGCCTATTAAAGTTTGCTGGTGGATAAGATAGTGTGCGGGATGTTCTTTTTGACAAAGCCGAATCAGCATAGAAAAGGAGAGATGACTGGCTGTCTTACCACAGACGGAGTCCGACTGTCCGAAGTATGCGGCATCAAACAGGTGGTCGGCCGTCTTCTCGAAGGACGCCAGCATCAGCACGCTCTCCTTCATCTTCGCCAGGCCGAAGCGGGTTATACCCAAGATCTCTCCCTTTAATGATGACAACACGCACCCACACACACGCGCACCCACCCACACACACGCACGCACCCACGCAATAGAGAGAAAATTGTGATTTGAGGCCTTTTCATAAAACATCATCTGCACATGAAATTTCAGGTCACTTTCTAGGAGACGAGGGACAAGTTGCATCTGATTCCATCATTTTTAGCATCATACGTTACTTCTTTAGTTTTTGAAAGTATCACATGAATTTTTAAAAATTGTAGAAATACAAAGAAGCATCTTCCCCACACACACACACACACCTTATAAGACATGAGGTCTGCCAGAAGCATGACGTGTCTTCGGTCTATGCTCATGCCGTGGTTGACCATAGTGTACTGGATCTCGTTAATGATGGTGGTCCGGGCCGCCTCAATACCGAGAGTCTTCTCAACCTGGGAACAAACGGCAGACAAAGCGGGATCGATGGGTCACTTTCTTTAATACTATTCCAAACCTGTATCGGTTACGTGAGCACTCAAGTGTTGGTAACACTTTCTACTTTGTATTCACAAGACTCTGTAAAACACATTCATAAAGGGTTATAAAGCTTAATAATGGTTGAAATTAGTATTCATAACTATTTATACATACTCATGACTGCAGCCATTGGCAGGTAAAACTTTATAGCCAAGAATGCACTGTGCCATTGGAATACGATTAATGACATGGCATTATAATGCCCTAGGAGTACGGTCATCAGTATTATAAATAGTAATGAATACTTTACATATGTTATAAATGCATTATAAGCCTTTACTGATGTGTTTATAGAGTCTTATAAATACAAGCTTCATAAAAAGTGTTACTGAAGTGCAAGTGTAGATGGTTAAGGTGCTTACGATACAGAGAAGAAATGGCGGGGTCGCTCACCTCGTAAGTGTTGTTGGAGGTGGTCCGGTTGCCGTTGACGCCGTGCGTTGCCATGACGCTGCGGAGATTGTCTCCTTCCACGAGCAGCTTGAACTTCTGCTTGCCGCTCTGATCGTCGATGTGGATGACGGCGCGGGCCACCTCAGGGATCCCCTGGACCACCACCTACCCAGCAGAGAGCAGCGGGGAGGATATGTTTATGTTAATGTTTAATGTCTAATGTCCTTTTTACATTACATTACATTGCATTTGGCAGACGCTTTTATCCAAAGCAACTTACAAAAAAGGAGGACATAAGCTGACAGAGGTGACCTACACTTTAATGTTTAATGTCGTTCTTTAATGTTGTCCTGTCTTGTCTAAGCATGGGACAATACGAAACGTAATTTCAATTCCTTGTATGTCTAGCACATGTGAAGAATTGACAATAAAGCGGACTTGACTTAAAACAGAGGCAGGGAAGGGAGGACAGACAAAAAGAGAAGTTGCTGAATGAGAAGGGGTTCCGATGAAGACACCACCAGCCCCCAGACCTCTAGACTACAGGGGAGTGATGTGTGGGTTGACCCAAAGCCCGCGGATCCCGGTAGGGTTAATGTTTCAGAAACTAATGCGGGTTGCGGGCAGGTTGGGTAGAAATCTCAATAATTTTACCTATTCGATTATATGCATCAGTTCATTGGCTAATTTGCTTTTTTCCATAAAGCTACATTTGTATTTTAAAATAGTTAGCCCCTAAACGATATCTGTACAGCTTTTGTTTACACTGCCACATTCTTCTTAGTGTCTTTAAGAATTGGGTTGGGTTAAAAATCAGTGCATAATTCTGCAGGTAGGGTGAAGCAGGTTGGCCATCACTACTACTGGGGTTTTCCATAGCCAGCTCAAAACCTGCTCTGATCCGCTCGTTTTGGTGAGCTTGACCCTTCAATGACCAGTAAAACCATGAGGGTCGAATTTCACGTCTTGGAGTGCTGCGTGCATATACTGCTTGTTGTGACCCACCACATTGTAAATAGAGCTACTCAAAGTGTTTTTTAGCGGAAGGACCCCTTTAACTAAACATTTCAAGTTCAGGTGTTACAGTAGCATCTTCTTTTAACATAGTGAAATTATTATGCCACCATTGGCATAATAATGCTTACCATTGTTTTCAGATGCGGTTATTTTATATAAGCTGGTGCACATTACACCATGGTTGTATGCCATAAGTGATGTGCGGAACGTGGCCTCTGCATTTGTCTCCTCAGCTTTGAGGATTGCATGGCATCTGATTACTTTTGTGTTATTAATGAGTTGGAAGAATCACTTGTAAAATACTGTACCACTGTACAGTACCAGTATTGTTTTTATTATTATCATAACAGAAAGTTGTGATTAAGTGATGTTAACAGAAAATTGTGTGAGAAGTGATGTTACTTGAAATGCCACCGTTATCAGTATGTGTAGAGGGCACTACAAGACTGTTAAAGATGATGTCAGTGATGACAAAATAGTTAAATAAAGTGTTTAAATAAGATGCCATTGACCTGAGAAGGCTTTTTTTTGGAAATATAGGTGAAAATGAGGCCACTGTCACCACCGTCAGAGTAGTGTCATCACCGTCAGTTCTAATGTCACCACCGTCACCACCGTCAGAAGGTGTTTTAAATGAATATGCTTACAATATATGTCTGAAGTGCTGTTATTTTTTTAAAAGTAATAATGATTACTTATACTAAAACATATTTGTTACACAAAAAACACCATGTGTTTAATGTAGGCCTAAAGTAAATGTTGTATGTCTCTAAATATTTTAAAGTGAGCAAACATGAAACAGTATAAAAACTTAACAAAAGTGTTTTTTTAACATTTAACAGCATATAGGTGAAGCAAGAATGACAGATAATGGTTTAAGAACTCCAGATATTTATACAACAAAATGATTATAATTTTAATGGCTTTTAATTATGTCTGACGGTGTTGACAAAAACAAAGTACAAATCAGAAAAACATCTGTTTTCTGAAAAAAATACAAAATGGGGAGGTTGTTCCAGTACATTCCCGAATAGTCAAGACTTTGGTCTATGATTATATAATTAATTATTTTGTATTTCAACTGACTTTTTTCTTCCAAAATTAAAACCTGTTTTAGCCACATTCTCAAGAATCAGTGAAATACATAAATCGAGACACAGAAAAGGACAAAAAACGTAGGGAGAAAAAAAGAAGGCTTCTGTGATGACCAACATTTCCAGACGAAAGTGTTTTTTTATGAATCACAGCTATACCCTCTGATCTATTCTTTTTTTACCCTCTTCTTTCTATTCTATTCACAAGCACAAAAGCTACGGCATAGTAAAAAAAAAAAAGGAGCACTCAAAAACGTTCAAGGTCCCCTTGTTATGCATGGCTGTGTGACGAATGAGTGAGTTACCTTGGGGAGGTCTTCCTTGAGAGACTGGAGCACGTAGTACATGGAGCTCTTGCTGTTCTCCCGCGGCGACACGCACACCACCGCCTCCCCATGCACGGCGATGTCCCCGGGCTTCACGCGCAGCTTGGACATGCAGATGGAGTAGCGGACGGTCTCTGCGTTGACCTGGGCGTTCAGGGGGGGTGGGGGATGGGAGAGGGGTGGTTGTGGGTAGGTGGAGTGGGGCACAGAAGTTATTATTATTAAGTGTGCTTGCAGAGCACACTTATTGTTATCCCACCGTTTATTATTAAGTGTGCTTGCAAAAAGCACACTTATTGTTATCTCCCCGTTTATTATTATTCACCGCAACACAATTTTTTTCACCCAGATCTTGAAGACGTTACTATTCCTCAGGCTTTCGAGATAGAGACACCGTTCCAACTCTAAAACGACCGGCCCGGTTTGGACATGACCGCCTACAATTCTGTATACCGTACCTCTTGTCGTTCGTCCGTTATTGTCGTTTTTCTGCAACTTTTTGGCCCATTGAAAATGAATGGCGGAATGTTCAGGCTGATGTTGTCACAGTGCACTGCTTCACTCTAGCAGCTAGAGTGAGCTCTGCCCTCACTCTAACCTCCACTCGGTTTTTTAATGATTAAAACTCAACCGCTTAACCTATAAACTTGATTTAAACTTTGTAAGAGAGGTCTGGGATCTCACTGTGACCTGTGTAAATCTCATACGGTAACTACTTAAACTGTTTGGGATAGGACAGTTTAAAAATGGTGTCAGACAGTCTATGGGATTTTGCCATACATTTCATCATCTTACTGTAAACAGGTCAGGGTGCATGTCTGAAGTTTTAAATGATCAAAACTCAACCGTTTAACCTATAAACTTCATTTAAACTTTGTAAGAGAGGTCTGGGATATGACTGTGACCTGCGAAATTTTGATGCGGCAACTACTGTTTGAAACAGGACAGTTTAAAAATGGTGAAAGAGAGGCAGACAATACTGTGGCAGTTGCACCTGGACCAACTGCCATTTTTTAAATGTGGAATGTTCAGGAATAGAACTCTCGTGATGTCATAATACCCATGCCATGGCCTGCATAATGTTCTGCCATGGGAGTGTATTGCAGCCTATAGTAGTTATCTCTAGTAGTATCTATGTAGACAGTGCTACTCTGTTAACTTAACAAACGTTTGTTAGCCGTTATGATAACAATGCTAGCTATGCTAAAATGCAAAATAATGAACTGGGTTAAAAGTGTTACTAGGTTGACTCGGCTAGTATTCGTTAGCAGTTATGCTAATTATGCTAACTATGCTAAAATGTGAAGTAAGTAACTGTGATAACATTGTTGTGTAGCTATATTAGCTGAGGCTATTTAGCCATTATGCTAACAATGCTAACTATGCTAAAATGCAAAGTAATTAACTGGGTTAACAGTGTTACTTGGTTAACTCAGCTAGTATTCATTAACAGTTGTGCTAATAATGCTAATAATGCTAACAATGCAAATTATGCTAACTATGCTAAAATGTAAAGTAATTAACTGTACTTACAGTGTTGTGTAGCTATATTAGCCGAAGCTATTTAGCAGCTATGCTAACATTGCTAACAATGCTAAAATGCAAGCACACTTTTTGCATTTTCTGCGGGAATGCAGTCTAGTTATGATTATTATTATTTTGCTGATTCTTCAACACAAAATTTTTCACCCAGATCTTTCAGACATTACTACTCCTCAGGCTTTCGAGATAAAGACACCGTTCCAACTTTAAAACGACCGGCCCGGTTTGGACCAGACCGCCCACAATTCTGTATACCGTACCTCTTGTCGTTCGTTCGTTATTGTCGTTTTTCTGCAACTTTTTGGCCCATTGAAAATGAATGGCGGAATGTTCAGGCTGATGATGTCATAGTAAACTGGTCCACTGTAGCAGCCAGAGTGAGCTCTGCCCTCACTCTAACCTCCACTTCGTTTTTTAATGATTAAAACTTAACCACTTAACCTATAAACTTCATTTAAAGTTTGTAAGAGAGGTCTGGGATCTGACTGTGACCTGTGTAAAATTCATGTGGCAACTACTTAAACTGTTTGAGGC
Organism: Setipinna tenuifilis; assembly: GCA_030347295.1. Lineage (NCBI taxonomy): Eukaryota > Metazoa > Chordata > Actinopteri > Clupeiformes > Engraulidae > Setipinna > Setipinna tenuifilis. The sequence continues at coordinate 8,346,624 of CM059287.1, read as the reverse complement.
AGGACAGTTTAAAAATGGTGTCAGACAGTCTATGGGATTTTGCCATACATTTCATCATCTTACTGTAAACAGGTCAGGGTGCATGTCTGAAGTTTTAAATGATCAAAACTCAACCGTTTAACCTATAAACTTGATTTAAACTTTGTAAGAGAGGTCTGGGATCTGACTGTGAGCTGTGAAATTTTGATGTGGCAACTACTTATACTTTTTGAAACAGGACAGTTTAAAAATGGGGAAAGAGAGGCAGACAATACTGTGGCAGTTGCACCTGGACCAACTGCCATTTTTTAAATGTGGAATGTTCAGGAATAGAACTCTTGAGTGATGTCATAATCCCCATGCCATGGCCTGCATAATGTTCTGCCATGGGAGTGTATTGCAGCCTATTGAGTGCCCCAGTGACTTCCGTTTTACTTCCGCTACATGGGACCTCGGAAGTGAATGGGGTTCAATGAGAGCAAAAAACTATTTTCTGGTCCCGTATGAATTGTACCATGAATGGGACATATGATATTTGTCAGTTTTAAATATAATTTTTCATACGAAGCAAACCACGATTTACAGCGAAGAAGTTTGATGGTGGCAGGTTTTGTGAGAGGCCGCTTTGCGAACTATAGTTCTTCGCTGCTGTCGACGCGAATGAAATACGTCATTACTGAAGACATGGCGATTTCCCTGGTCCACTTCACCGCCTTTTTCCAAGGCCAGGAGAAAAGTATTGACCGCGGGGAAAACCACTACAAGTCGGGCCATGTGGAGAGAGATCGGAGAAAGAGTAGGCTAATGATGGGACGTGACGTCAACAACGCGACAACAATGCTAATAATGCTAACTATGCTAAAATGTGAAGTAACTAACTGTGCTAACAGCGTTGTGTAGCTATATTAGTTGAGGCTAATTAGTCATTATGCTAACAATGGTAGCAATGCTAACTATGCTAAAATGCAAAGTAAGTAACTGGGTTAACAGTGTTACTTAGTTATCTCAGCTAGTATTTGTTAACAGTTATGCTAACAATGGTAATTATGCTAACTATGCTAAAATGTGAAGTAATTAACTGTGCTTACAGTGTTGTGTAGCTATATTAGCTGAAGTTATTTAACAGTTATGCTAACATTGCTAGCAATGCTAACTATGCTAAAATGCAAGCACACTTTTTGCATTTTCTGCGGGAATGCAGTCTAGTTATAATTATTATTGTTATTATTAATGCTGGTATTATTATTATTATTATTAATGTTGGTATTATTATTATAATGAGACTTGGCAAACAAACCTGACAATAGCAAACGAACTGGACAATAGCACCACTAACTCAGGAACTAATAGAACAACAACAACAACAACAACCCTAAAGTGCTAAGTGTTCTCCCAAACAACATGTTTCTAGAAGACTTAAATCTTAAATTAATTAAGTGACATGTTAAAGGAGAAACACGGAAGGAGAATTTATTAGGTGCTAAAAATTACACACTGAAGTTGGTAAATGGAGGTTTGCTCAACTGTTCCTTTTTCTCCAAACTTAACAAAAAAGTTAATTGACTCATCTTTGCCAAAATAGTTAATGTGTAGTTTATAGAAAATAATACAGCACAGCAGTGTTGAGACAGGCTCAGGGGGCTTAGGAACTACACAGGGTGATAATTTAATGTGGTTTTATTTCTGGCATGAATGAGCAGAACGTGGAATGAATACAAAAATCATCTGGGTATGCGCCTCACGAATAACAGCAAGAGAAGAGAAAAGAGGAAAGAGGAAAGAGTGTGCAGGATAAAAAGACAAAGAGCAGACACAACATGGATTCCCAATAGCAGTCAACAACACCACCCTGGAGGCTGGAAGGAAAAAGAGGAAAAACTTGTCTCACCTCCAGGCGTAGCAGTCGAATCCTCTCCAGCGAGAGCTTCACCAGGATGAAACAGTCGTCTGGAAGAAACACCTCCTCGATGTACTCCGAGATCTGAGCGAGGCCAGAGCAGAGGTGTTAGGAGAGTGATAAGAAGCTAGCTAACAGGAAGACAGTGGGCAACCCTGTCCGTCAGTCTTTCAGCTGAGATATGGAAATCTCCTTGCTGCTAAACAGAACTTCACAGAGGCCGCACATACAGTTATAGTGTTAATTTATTAAACAGTGAAGAAAGAACGCGTCATTGCATTTCATATTTTGTGTCTATTAAGTAATGAGTTAACAGATCAGCACTGGCTGTTCCTAATCAATCCATCCATCTATCCATCCATCCATGAGTGCTTATTACCAGTAATTTGTTGCAAATGTGCTTATTTGTATAAAAACGTTCACTGTATGTGCACCTATTTTATGTGCAACCACAACATCAGCACAAAGAAAAGGGTGAACAAGTATAGGCCAGCTGAAACCACACTTTCATTTTGACTGAATTATAAGAACAGGCTAATTATTAAAAATGGAGGGAAGAATCGCTTAAAGTCTCTTTTCAATATACCGTATGTTAGCAATGGCTACCTAAAATCAGTATCTGCAGCTGAAAGTGTAACTGTATTAAGAAGTTTGTACACGTGAGACAGTACACTGTATGCAAGCACAGACTACAACCAAACTAAAGCCATCAGTGTAGCAAAAAATCTCAATTTATCCTTTTCATTGCCACTGATGAAAAGAGCCATTTGTCTTTTGTTTAGCTGTGTGAGGGGACAAAAAAAACTCAATTTTTAATGGACACCTGGTCACCTCTCACAGAAGGGTACATGGGCGTGGGAAGGAACCGAGAAGACAAGGGACATGCAGAAATAGACAGATGAACACGTTCAAGTACACAAGCTAATGATTTTGCAACTCTGTTATGTGGGTTGTGGGTGTGTGATTGGCATGTGAATCAGAGAGTGACAAATATCTTGTTACAGCCTACAGAACTGCACATAACAGGAATCAGAATATTCGTTTTTTTATCCAGGCAGTGGACATACATGTACATGACAAACAAGTCTTTTGTTTTTAAAGTCACTGCTTGCATTGAAAGTACCTACTTTTTAATAATCTTTTAAAAGGAAGTACTTTTAAACAACCAAACGGAGGTGGGTGAACTCAAGTTATAATATTTTGCTTGAAGGGGTCCTTCCGCTAAAAACCACTTTGAGTAACTCTATTTACAATGTGGTGGCTCACAACAAGCAGTATATGCACGCAGGATTCCAAGACGTGAAATTCAACCCTCATGGTTTTACTGGTCATTGAAGGGTCGGGCTAACCAAAACGAGCGGATCAGAGCATGCTAAACCTATCTAAGTCACTAGGTCGTAAGCCCCGCCCAGAGCCATGTATGGCAAGCCCACATCCCAAAGGATTGGTGGACAGAAGCTAGGTAAGCGAAAGACGGCGAATTTGCCCAATCAGAGGTGCCTTATTGACACGCCATGGATATTCATGAGGGACACCGGAAAAACCAGTCGTTCAACCACTAGACCTGTTATAGCTTACAGAAAACAGCGTCAAACAAGAGATCTAGGACATAATTTTTCACAGAAATGACGCACAATGCATTCAACCATAGTGGCGACTCAGAAATATGAATAAAAATAATGATGGAAGTTCCCCTTTAATGAGATTAGTGTGGGGAAGACCCAACAATTAGAAAATCAGGGATGTCGTTAACGTTACTGAACTGTTAACGTTGCGTATGCCATATGCAGAACATAACACTTTATTTTGCTAAACTAGCCGTCTCCAAACCCCACAGCACCCCACCCACTAGTGTAACCCACTTGCAGTGAATTATGCTAAGCATGGTTGACAGCTGGAGCCGTTATATTGGAGATTACTCCAAGCTGCATGAGTATGTGTCTTTTCACAAAATCTGGGGTACATGCTAAATAAGTCAACACCCCGAGGAAGGATCGTAAGGCCCGAAACGTCACAGTAATAAAAACAAAACACTGGGAGGAAAATTCTGTTTGAAGCGGACTTTTCTTACACATATTTCTTTTTTAATCCCTTAAAAGGATCAACAGCGAAGAACATGGTGGAGAACTGGAGCTAGCAGAAGGCGTGTGACGTCATGTTGTATATCTTTTAAGACCCGAAACGTCACGGTAATAAAAACAAAACATTGAGAACATGGTTTGTGGAAGCTTCAGTTCTCCATTTCCACCATGTGACCTCGTTTAAGACTTACTGCAGGCTTCACATACACATGCACTCTTACCTCGCCCAGCAGAGTTTTCTCTATGCGGCCTTTGACGAGGCGGGCAAAGTCCGCATCATCTTCAATATCCAGGTGTGCGGTGATGATTGGAGTACTTTGTTTAGATGTAGGAAGAAAAAAAGGGGGGGGGCACAGTGTAGGCAGGGAGAATTGGTCAGAGATCAGAGAGTAGAGAGAAGAGAGAGGACACAACACACACACAAAAAAATTACACAGAGAACATTAACATACCCCATCAGATGGGGTGTCTGTATAAATATTGCTAATGTACTTTAGACTGGCTGTGGTTTGACGTCAGCAGGGTGACCTCCAGCTAATTGAGGTCCTCGAGTGGCAGACAAATGCAGGAAACCGAACAGCCACTAGGTCAGATTGGATCATTAAGTCAGCTGACTGGGGCAGGGAGGGTTGGAGAGGGAGCACAGGAACATGGTTCAATACACTGTGTCCCTGTAGTACCTGACCGCTTTCGGTCAACCGGTTGAAGAGAAGAGGCCGATATGACTGAAAAAAAAAGCCCTATGGCACACTTTATTTTAATGGCGTCTGTTACAGTGCATCTACATCAGTATACCAAAGTTACACACTTTGGTATACTGTATGTCATGACGTCATGACATACAGTATACCAAAGTGTGTAACAACATGCGACATTCTGAACCTACAGTTTACCTTCCAGTTCATGTAAGGATTAGGGTTGGTGTTCAGCATGCACAGTGAAAGTACATAATGTTACATGTAGATGTAGTGTAAAAAAAAGCTAATTTAACATCTAAAGGTTTGTCCACCTCTCTGTCTGTAAACGTCTAGGGTCTGTATATATACGCACACAGTCCGTGTCACAGACTGACTGTCAAAGTAAAATGTATACTGGAAGCAAAACTTATTATTTTGAAATAACGAAAGTATGCAGATGTATAGTACTATAAGTATTTCTAAACTGGAAACGTAGAATTGAGGTCAGGTGAATGATGATCTTTTAGCACTTAATTACACACTACCATTCAAAAGTTTGGAATCAAGTGTGTGTGTTTTTCCTGAGACAAAACTGAAACCCTCAAATAACCTAAAATTGATGAGATTTATTTTGATTGATTTATATGTAGATGTGTTGTTGGCTGTTAGAAAAAACTTAAATGAAATACTGGCATCAGCCTAAAAGGACAATTAGTGTTCAATTAATCTTGGGATTCAACGAAACACCATGTTGGGTAATCCTAAAAATAATAAGGTTAAAACTAAAATGTCTACTTAATTATGCACCATTAAATTATGATAGAAAGGAATAATTAGTCAGTAGTAGACCCACTCACATTTGTCTTTGTGTGTTATATTTGCAATTTGCAAAAGCAACACAAATAGCCTTAAGTATTTGGGGCAGCGGAGTGTATAAGATTAATTAGGGCCTAAAATGGTTAGGAATATCAAACAGCCGTCAAAAATTAATTACTCTATAACTTATAAATGAAGGCCAGTCCGTGTAAGAAATTGGTAAGATACTGCTAAAACCAGACTGAACCACTGTGTGAAAGAAAATGTCTTATATATACACGTATAACTACATAAAGAACAGTCTGGGGCCATGGTGTCAACTTAAAAACATCAGAATCTACAGTGATTATCTGACAGACTGTTAAATATAAAATATCAGCCTTGTCAGCAGTGGTGGGGCTCTGAGATGTTCAACATTTAGACAGATTTCAAACAGAAATATATATATATATATATATATATATATACACACACACACACACACACACACATATATATATATATATGAGACTGGTGTGAATGTCATAGATTAACAACAACAGCAGGAAATGCTGGAAGGTGTACTACCGATAAAAAGTTAAACTGAGAGACAATGGTAAATGACAAAATGTCTTCAAATCTCATCTGCAGAGGTCAAAAGGTCATCTTAGGCCCTCATTTGATGGTCTGGAGTTCTTTGCTGTTGGTATGTTATTAGAATAGAGTAAGATGAATTTTTGAGCACAACTTTACAAATTTTTATTCTGACCTTATGCACATCACTTAATTGTGAGAGATGTACTCAGAGAGAGAGTGAAGAAGCTGCTCAGTACTTGCTAATGCAAATGGAAAATTCTTGGTTGAAAGCACAGCATCATTAAACCGGGTGTATTATGTCATTTCAAGCTTTCAGTTATTATTTCTAACTTCGAGAAATGTTTAAATTACATTATCAATTATTCAGCAGCAGACAGTCTGAGTAGTTTTCTGAGTGATTGCAAACTTTTTGGACAGTATAGTCTCAATCAAACATGAGGCCACTACTCTGTAAATAAATAAATAAATATATTATTTTTACCGCTATTGTTTTTATTTATTTAGATGTGTATTTTGTGTTATTTATGTCAGCTTCTGTTGGATAAAACGTGCTATATAAATAAATTAACTTGAACTGTACTGTGCGTGGGGGAGGAGAGGGTCAAATGCACCTCCATGCAGTGGCGGTTCTACAGTGTTTTACTCCCCGGGCGAGACCACCTCTCAGCACCCCTCACGAAATGGCGGCCCCGGGTGGCTGCCCTGTTCGCCCGTGCCTAAAACCACTACTGTCTCCATGGTGCCCCACCTGATGTTCTTGGAGGCATTGATGATCTCCTTGATGCGGGGCACCCCCAGAGTGATGTTCATGGAGGCCACACCGGCGAAGTGGAAGGTCTTCAGGGTCATCTGCGTGCCCGGCTCTCCGATGCTCTGGGCACAGAGGGCACCCACTGCCGAGCCCGGCTCCATTTGAGCCCTGTGAACGGGAAAGTGCACACACACACACACACACACACACACACACACACACACACACACACACACGGGGGTGCACACACACGGGGGCGCACACACACGGGGGCGCACACACACACACGGGCACAGGGGTGCACACACACACAGGCACAGGGGTGCACACACACACAGGCACAGGGGTGCACACACACACAGGCACAGGGGTGCACACACACACAGGCACAGGGGTGCACACACACACAGGCACAGGGGTGCACACACACACAGGCACACACACACACAGACACACCAAAAGTTTATGGGAGCTGAATTGGTGCATTTTCACTGTGAGAACTTCTTTTTCAGCATGTGAAGCATTGCTTTTAAGTGGAACAGCAGGAAAGTGGCTGATAATAGACGACAGGTCGATAATGGGAGCTCTTCTACTACATGATAGATGACCAGCGTAATGTGAGACTGATGTAGTGTTTGATATGCCCATTCTGAGGACAGTACTTACAATCTCAACCGATAATTTAGATATTTGAAATGTGCTTCAAAGTTAATAAGATCACATGGCTTTTCTGAGGGACCACAAGTCAGAGGGCATTTAGAAAATGAAATGAACAAGCCGTCGTCCATAGCATTTCAATTAAATCAAAACAGATTTTTTTTTTTTGTAATGCTTGACGGATCACACCCGGGCGTGAGAAATAGTTAAGCAAATCCGACCTGGCAGACCGAAGAGCTCATCCAACCAACCAAGCAAGCGCTTTGCTCTTGATGCACACTGATGTAACTGGATGTAAGATCAGAATAAGACCTGATTCCTTTTAAGGGGGATGGGGCTCATTATTACAAAAGCAGAGCATCACAGTCAGTGCTCCCCACTGATGCAGAATAGACTCAAAGAGAGAGAGAGAGAGAGAGAGAGTGAGAGAGAGAGAGAGAGAGAGAGAGAGAGAGAGAGAGAGAGAGAGAGAGAGAGGGGGGGGGGGGGGGGGGGGGGGCAGACAGACATAGATGAAAAAAGACAGAGATGGAGATGAAGAAAGAAAAAGAAAGAAAGAGAAAGAGTGAGCGAGGGAGGGAGAGCGAGAGTCTATGAGTTCAGGTAGGTCAATTTGTAGAGGGAAGAGCCAGCAACATTTAAGACATTAATATATGACTCAATCAGTGTCCTTTATCAACGTAGTTTACCACACCCTCAAAGGGATCCATTAAGAACCATCGCTTCCTCGTTTAATAAAAACCCAAATAAATGCCAAATGCCAAATAAATGACGATAGTTCTCCAGCTGAGCGAGAGGAAGAGTCTATGAGTTCTTGTAGGCCAATTTGCCCAGAAACCCAGCAACATTTAAAACATAAATGTGTGACTCGATCAGTATCGTCTATCAGCATAGTTTACACACATGCACACATACACACATGCACACAGGAGTCAATTAAGCTTCCTCGTCTAACAAAACCCAAATAAATGCCAAATGCCAAATAAATGACGATAGTTCTCGATAGCTCTTCCGCTGGCAGAGCTACAGAGGTTGTGCCCACATGCGAGATCTCTCATTCACTCCGAATTAAATCTTATAATGAAACATTCCGTTCTGATCAAAGCCTACGTGCTTGTCAAATGAAAGTGTGAAAAGAATAGTGGCAGTACGTGAGAAAAGTCACACATTTTTAAAAACGAATCAAGAGCGCGTGTTTTGACTGCATTTGCAATGCTGATCCATCCATGCTTTCCCATCATCAAACAGGATACCAAAGATTTACCCTAGCCCTTTCAATGCGAGTGTGTTTTCATTTAGATCAATATTGACAATGACAGTCTGGCTAAGGTGGTTATATAAAGCTGCTTCTTTCATATTGTGCTTTCAGTCTGATTCACAGACTGTTTGGAAGGTCAACATAAACACAGTCAGCATTGCCAACATTTAAGTCATAAATTTGTTATTGAGGGCAACATAAAAGGTTAATGGAGCGCATATCGTCAAGTCTCTTGTACAAAACAGTCTGCTACACGTGTAAAATGTAAATATGTACTGGAATGAAGCAAACAAACAGCACTTACAAAAATGCCATGCATATTAAATGCATCTTTCAATGCCAGTGAGATTAAATGTCAAACACTGAACCACTCACACACATTTAAAAGAGCAAGTGTGCGTTTACATCTTTAAAATAAACAAAACATACACAGCATTACTTACCTCATGTATTTGTCTCTGCATGTCTCCAGAAACTTTTCCAGCTGGGTTGGAGTGATCCTGTCAAGCTGGTACAGGACTTTTGGCTGCACATTGACAGGAAAACACACACACACACACACACATAGACACACACAGACACACACAGACACACTATTAGTCCCGTATAAGATGGTAAAAGAGTGAAGATTGCAGATCAGAAGATCAATATCTGGTTACCTCTGTTGTTCCATTGTCATTTATGCCGTACTTGTCACGAGTCTTTTTGATTTTCTCAGAGACCATCTTAATGAACTTTTTAATTTCCTGATAAAGGAAAGAGGAAAAAAAACTCATTAGCCACCTAAGAGAGACGGCAAACTTCACCTCTTTGAATTTAGTAGCAATTTTTTATTTTTCCTTAAACGAGGCATTCAGGTAAGCGTTCAGGCACAAGGCAGCAACAGTTTTTATCAACAACATGTTTGAAAGTGTAAATAAGGTGAGTTATCAGCACAGATTGAAACACATATCAGCACACAGGTTACCACACTTTCAAATGATGCATTCCCAACTTTTCTATGATTTATTTTCACAAGCCATTTATCTTTCATTTAAAGCAACATTATCTACAACTATACTTAACACCGCACTTGCACTGAAATTGGGCAGGCTATTTTAAACAGTGGGGAATAGGAAAAAATGATAACAGACTTTACATGAGTTTACATGAAAATGCAGAAGTCCCAGAAAGGTTAGGAAAACTTTTCCAATACAAAGAGCATTCTTGCGATTCAATTTGTAAGTTAATAATAATAATAATAACAATAATAATAACAATAACAATAGTAACAACAATAATAATAACAATAGTAACAATAATGACAACAATAATAATAACAACAACAATAATAATAATAATATCTACTTGTACAGCACATTTTATACAAAGGGTTTAGCTCAAAGTGTGCAAAGTGCAGTTTGGCAAAGGAACACAAGAAGTTCACCAACCACGCTGTAAATCTCAAACGAGACAATCATATCAGTAGTAACGAGGGACATTAGACACTGATGGCAGCAGTCTGTGCCCATGTGAGACAGAGAGAGAGAGAGAGAGAGAGAGACAGGCAGAGAGAGAGACAGGCAGAGAGACAGACAGAGAGACAGGCAGAGAGACAGGCAGAGAGACAGACAGAGAGACAGACAGAGAGACAGGCAGAGAGACAGGCAGAGAAATGAACTTTACAGCAGAGAAGAGCAGAGCACTGCTGCACTCCTAACACCTCTGCCAGACACAGTCGATGCCTTCTGGGTTAAGTCCTGTGGACTGAATTCACTCCACTAACAGCCAAGTGCTGTTATTCACAGGCAAGCAAAGCCCACAGACAAGCAAAAACATTTTTCTTTTCAGGCTCCCAAACCCAATCTCTCTCACACGTACACACACACATACTGTACTCACATAAGACACAAACACACACACACACACACACACACCCACATGCTGGAAGTACTGTACCTCTAGGTACTTATCACATCCGGTATCAGTTAATTCCTTCAAACAGGAGAAATGCCGTAAGCACAGGTAAGGCTTTGCTACAGCTTTCATTTCCCCTTCTTACAGGGAGCAAAAACATCAACTAATACATTACTACCGTATTATTAATGCATAAACTCACCCTGATTAACCCTTTTAAATTCATCATAACAAATTGTCAGCAAGTCAACATCAATTGTAGTTGAAGAGGAAACCAATAAATAACTGGCTTAGGGAATTTTTGAATCTGTTTTTAAAAGGTGTTTAAAGTGCAGGGGGACCTCTATGCCAGCTTGCATTACCATTTACCTCATTTGCTGGCTGATGTGTCAGTTTAAACCTAAAGGGGCTCACAGCCAGCTGACTGTATCAAAGGGATATGGAGATTGGTGCAGGAAGGTTAAAAGATGACATTAGACTAAGATGCCCTCAATTAGACTTTCATGACCTCATGTTGCCGTTTGTCAAGAGGGACATGTGATGCTATAAGGACATGGGCTTGAGGTGTAAATAATGATTTAAAAGCTACACATCATAATCAAAAACGATGACAATAATGGTGTGTGTGTGTGTGAGAGAGAGAGAGAGAGAGAGAGTGTTGTGTGTGTGTGATGTACGTGTGTGCGTGATGTACGTGTGTGCGTGATGTACGTGTGTGCGTGATGTACGTGTGTGCGTGATGTACGTGTGTGCGTGAT
>CM059287.1:8260278-8330278 GCA_030347295.1 Setipinna tenuifilis | reverse complement strand
ACAGTGTAGCACTGACTGCTACACACCGCTAGCTCACCGACATGTCACAAACATTGACTCTATAGGGACTGTGTTGCAATGAAAAGGCCAAGGCCTTGACAAGTTGAATGTTATTTTTGCTGTTGCTGCCTAAAAACATCAGACAGTAAGTCAGTCAGTCAGGTGGACGGAATCCCCTTGATCGTAATTACCAACAACCAGTCATTGTGTACCTAATGACCCTCATTGATCCTTTATTCTGCTCACGGTACAGGCTGTGGACAGGCCATGTCCAGAGAGAGAGATGGCTGGGCCACTGTAAAGGCCGCTGGACCTTATGGGTTTTTTTCAATTGACTGGGCCCCCCCTGGTGGCTGGGCCCCAGAAAGCTTTTTATGTCTACACCGGTCCCCTAATGGGTGGCCATGACTGTGGACAGCACATGGTTATCCTAGCAGTTTGTCCCTGGGAGCAGGCAGGTGGAGGAGAAACAAAACATTCCCACCTGCTCTCACTGCCATTACTGGGAGCACTATGGCAGCAGTTGTCAAACTTGGGGTACAAGTACTGTACCCTGTGGGTACTGGGATCAATACAAGGGGGGTACAAAATAAATCTTAGCTTTCATCAGTATAAAGATATTGTTCAGGTATAGGCATCAATGGATGGAAAAATATCTTACATTTAAACTACCCGCATTACAATACAGACTCTACCATAGGTACCAACAAATGTGTTCACATTTTGTTTATGCAGCAATAACTATGCAAAAACTATGCACAGACTGTCTTAGGGGGTACGCAGAAGTTAAACTTTTGGAAACTTTGGGAATCTATGGTAATGTTTACCTCACCTCCAACTCCTCAACTTTGCTTGAGAATTTTTTTAATGGTGAGAAGAGGTCCTCAGTCTGAAAAACTTTGAGAAACACAGATCTATGGTAATGGGCCCCTCACCAACCCCCAGTGGTCCTCATTCCACACCTGCAGCAGCAGGAAAAGTGGATACACAGCAACCCCAGGTGCAGCGTAAAGGAACAGAGGCCCTGACAGCTGGAAAGGATTCGGCCTACGAACCCAAACCAAACCTGTAGACACTCATTAGGAGTATCTGTGCTGGTGCAACAATGTGGCACAAAACTGTACTGTACTGTGTACTGTGCCACAAAATCCTAAAATGTGGCACATTAAATACCTAGTTAACTAAAAATAAAACAACTTCTGCTGCTTGGTCAGGTCAGGTGTGGTCATCTTAATGTATGACATATGACATGGGTGTTAAACTTGCTTTATTCATAGTTTGTTCACAAACATTTCACCTATAAATTGCTTCGATTTGCTTCTTTCACATTTTGTTTACAAACATGTTACCTGTAAATCACTCCGGTTTGCTCCACAGCACTGACTTGTGTTGGGCATGTCACATTGGTTCAACTTCTATCAAAAGCTTAATTCACGACCCAAGATGCTACTGCAACTGTATCTACCAGAAATAGAAAGTCACTTAGGCCACCAGCCAAATGCTGATAAAATATAATAATAATTTACTGTCAAGTGGCTGGTGAATTTTCAATTTTCACCCAACGCACACACATCCAAGGATTCAACTGGGAGCAGGGCTAAAGGGCAATCGACATGTGTACAAAAAGAAAGAAAAAGTCCGCTACAACCAGATTAATGCTCCCAATTTTTATTATTTACCGTGACGTTTTGGGCGTGCACTACAATAGTGAAGTGTAATATAAGCCCTTTTTAACCACAAAAGGCCTTGTTAATAGGACAAAAAACCTCTTCAGGACATACATCAGTTTTTAGGGCGAGGGTCACTTGAAAATCCACAAAATGATTGTTTTTGCTAAGCGGGAGGATTATAGTAGAATTAAATAAATTATGCACAAAAGCAAATTTCCACAAGCTGAAAGCTCTGATAACTCCTCAGGTCAAATATTAAAAGGTTAAGCCCCTCAATGATAACTGTCAATAGAATGTCAATGTGTTCCAGAGGTATGTGGAGAGGACAAGCGAGGGTCCAGAGATAAAATTATTTACTTTTTTGTGATGCAAGTGAAGCGATCACCAATGAGAATGCTGGATACAGATGATTGACAGGTAATGTCTACACAAAGTTCCACTGATGGTTGCCGTTGGAACACCGGGACAGAATAGAAATTTTGGTTCCTACTGCCAACATAGTCAACAAACAACAACAAACGTTTAGCCAATTATTTTCAATGCCTCAGCCGACCTTAGAAAACAGACAATAGCGACATAAGTGGTACTATTCGTGGTATTATTTCATGAAGTTAAAAAAGGGAATTGACACTGTTAACCAAGCTAGATAAACGTGTGGTGTATGCACCGAAAATCGTTTAGAAACCGCCTCTTCCTACAATGTAGCTGCAACATAGCTGCAACTCGTTTCCCTCAGACACTTGCAGTGCAAAGTAAGTGGAAACCATGGCAACCACCCCCAAACTAGTCTTTGAGCAAGCAGCAAGAAGAGATGTGTCTTACCCGGGGACTTAGAATATTTAACTGACCTCCCTTTACTACGCAATAGCACTTAAATCAGAGGTCATACGTTCCTAACTTGAAGGTCATTTCATTACCACTCACGATATCATAGCCCATCACATTGAGGTCAACCACCCAGAGCCGAATTTCATTCGCTTGAGGTCTCGCATCCAGCTGGACTGAACCTCTGAGTTTTTCTCTGCTCGACAGACTCACTTAGAGTCTCAGGACCCCACAGTCTCAGGGCAATAGACCTTGTAGCATTTCGATTAGCAATTGCAGGAACCATTTGGCTTGTGTCAGCGGATGATGAGACCTAGCCTCGACCCCCTGCCATCCTGATGGTATAGTAATATTGTGTAACTGAAGCCAAAACAGAAGAGCCGCAGGTGTCTGCCAGGCGCAACAGAGGTAAAGATCAGGGTTATACAGTTGCGTAAGAGAGAGAGCAAGAGTCAGGCTGTGCAGTGTGAGTGCTTGTGTGTGTGTGTGTGTGTGTGTGTGTGTGTGTGTGTGTGAGAGGGAGAAAATGAGTCACTGAGTGTGTGTGTGTATGTGTTTGTGTAGGGTTGACTGTAGATGTGTGGTGTATGAGTACATAGGTGTGTGTGTGTGTGTATGTAGAAAACACGGTGAATGAATATACGTGTACAGGATTGAGTGTATGTGTAGTGAAGGACGAAAGCAGTCAACCCGCCTGCCCTCGAACCCTGTTCTCTGGGCTACCAAACATGCACGGTGACCGCAGTCAGAGCACATCTTCAACTACTGATGGGACTCCATCACAAACACATGGAGTGAATATACATGTACAGGATTGGGATGAAGTGTGTGTGTGTGTGTGTGTGTGTGTGTGTGTGCGCGCGTGTGTGTGTGTCTCTCCACTGTACCTGCATGTATCCAGTCTCGGCTGTCTTCACAGCGGTGTCCACCAGGCCTTCTCTGCCGGCCATGGTGTGGAAGAAGAACTCGGTGGGGGTGAGGCCAGAGTAGAAGCTGTCAGCCACAAAGCCCTTGGCTGCAGGAAGCTGGAGGTTGGGGGGGGGGGGGGGGGGGGGGTGGAGAGAGAGCAAAAGAAAGAATAAGAGAGAGAGAATGAGATAGAAAGAATAAGAGAGAGATTGAGAGAGAGAGAGAGACAGAGAATGAGAGAGAGAGAGAGAGAATAAGAGAGAGAGAATGAGAGAGAGAGAGAATGAGAGAGAGAGAATGAGAAAGACAGAATGAGAGAGAGAGAATGAGAAAGACAGAGAATGAAAGAGAGAGAGAGAGAGAGAGAGAGAGAGAGAGAGAGAGAGAGAGAGAGAGAGAGAGAGAGAGAGAGGTTCTCATCATGCTGTTCTGCTGTTCCATCTCCAGCCAGCACACACCACCACAATCAATCCATCCATCCATCCATGCCCACCCACAATCCATCCATCTCCGCACACTGGCTTTGACACAACTGCAGGGCACTTTCGAGTTCAACAATTTCATTTGACACCTTCAAACCTATTATGGTGCTAAAATCATAGTATTCCATCTCCCATTGTTACGATAAACAATGGATGCCAAAAGATCAGCGTCGACAAAAGTAGACTTGAATTGTCAAAAAAAAGTCAGGCGCTGGCGTGCAGGGTTGTATTAAAAACTAACTGAATATGAACTAACAGAATGTCAGATATGCAGTGCGCCACACTTTGTCAAAGCCAGGGGGCGAACTTCAAAAGCCCTTTAGAATCAAGCAGACATCAGAAACGATCTGCCCGATACGCAGATGCCTCTCTGAATTTTTTTTCGGAATACGTTTCGTTTTACGTAACGTTTTGCCCCAAGCGGCTTCTCGTCAGACTTCAGCTGTTAGGGGACGTTCACACTGGGACGCTTTTTTCCGCCTCCAAAGCGCACATGAGAAGCATTTGCTAGTTTGCTAAGCGTCTGGCGGAGGAAAAAGCGCTGCAGTGTGAACTGCCCGCCTTAGGCATTTGGCTTTCTCTGGTGGCACCACGCACGCATTCATCCCCATTGTTCCGCTGTGCCATCTCTAGCCACCCTGCAAGCCATGAGAGCGCAAACACAAACACAATCCACCCCCACGCAACCATTTTGATGTTTCCTTTAGCTAAGTTTGGCCTTGGAGTTCTATGGCTTTTTGTATATCTTTCCGATGTCTCTAGTTGAAAACCTTGGAGAGAAAAAAAAACGGCTTTAGGTAGTTTTAGGAATTACTTCTAAATAAAAGAGGCATTTTCTTTGGTTGCTCTGGGAATTCTTTAGCAATGAGTAAGACCTAATTTTTGTGTGCATGCCCATGCCTTTAGGGTTTGGGTTTGGGTGTGTGTGTGTGTGTGTGTGTGTGTTAACAAAGGTAAACAATGAGCACAGAGCAGCAGATGGCCTTCTGTGAGGTAAGCTGAGGACAGTTTCAGAAACATTAAAAATTAAACATAAATCATTCACAAGGATTGTTGTACATTTAAAACATGTTTCATATAAAAATATCTTTACATATATAATATCTTTACCTATTTAGTTCCATTAATTTAAATAAAAAAATAACATGCATTGTGCTGATATTCTGTTGAAAGAATAAGATTAAATTGCTAATGTTAGGGACTTGCAACACACACAGGTAAAGCTTTCATCTTGCTCTGAACGATCTATGGTTTTAGTTACATAAGCTGTAATATTTGATTCATATTTGCAGTTCTCAATTCACCCTTCAAATTTTAATTCACTTTTTTTAAGCATGAAGAAAAACAGGGAAGGGATATTTCTGCACTTATCTTTATTTTTTTGGCCTTATCTTTCTTATCTTTTTAAACCCACTTTAAAATCAGCTGGCCATTACCACCATCTTCAAGTGGATATTAATTGTATTACATGTTTCACTGATCAGAACTAAGAAAGTAACCCTACATTGTCAAGGCTTTGTCTAAACTGTGATTGAGAATCACTCAAAAATCTAAACAGTGATTCAGAATCACCTAAAAATCTAAACTATTTCAGGTTCTAAATGTGTTAAACTCGTTTCATAGCTCATAGATAAATCAACTTGTACATATTACATCAGTGTTGTGCTTTTTCTAGGTGAAGAGAATCAATTCATTGAACAACACACAGCTTGTTGAAACACAACAAATTCAGGCCCTCCAGTCAGTTTTTTTTCACAGCATCTCTTCGTCACGCGTTTTAAAATGGCAGCTTATGTGACCAACAGCTGATAATTTATTCTTCTGTGGTGTGGACCTAAAATTATTCACACCCACTCCACTTGTTTACCAGGAAATCGATGAAAAGGAAGAGAACAAGCCGCCATAAGAGCCTATAGGAAGCAATTAACCTCAAGTGAAGCCGTCTCACTGACATCACAAGAAACAGGCCAGCTGACCTAATTCCTGTGACACACTGACCTCGGCACACTGACCCGTATCTCAGACTATGTAACACTGGCCTTATTTTATAATCAGCCCCATTAGCTCGTAATATCTAAAATCCATGCCACTGAATACATCATGATCGTTTCTAGCAGTCATAGATCAGATCAATCAGGAAAAAAAAAACGCTTGGGGGGAAAAGTAGAATACCAAAGGGAAAGGAGAACTTCAGTGTTAAAACTAATCCACCGATGGTGCTTTATTGAACTCTCAGCATGCAGCCCATTCACCAAAGTAATGCCATTATTGTCATCATTAATATTAAACAATGGCAATTGGCCATAGTAGTAATTTTATGCCAGTTTTATCAAACAGCGGTGCCAGAACAAGTCTGTAATAGTGAGTTGACAGTGATGGTGGTTTGCAGTGATGTGCGGCCGGGTTGACCCAAATTTGCTATTTTCCATAAAACTGCATTCGCGTTTTAGGGGGGAAACTACTCTAAAATAACAAACGACTAAATCATATCTGTACAGCTTTTGTTTACACTGCCAAATTTTTTTGCGGTGTCTTCAACAAACAAAAGTGGGTCGAGTCGGGTAAAAAAAATGACGGATCGGGTAGAGTGGTGTGTTGGCTGTCAGAATGGGTCGGGTTGGTGCAATGTTAAAAATCCTTGACCCGTGTGTCACTAGTGGTTTGGCTGCAAAAGCTGTTGACTGTGTGTGTGTGTGTGTGTGTGTGTGTGTGTGTTTACCTTTGAGTGCTTGTCAAAGTGGGGCAGTGAGCGGTTCTCAAAGCCATCAGGTACACGTGACCCGCTGATGGCTTGCTGACCGACGCAAGCGATCATCTGAGAGATGTTGATGAAGGACCCTGGTCAAAGCAAAAACAACAACAAAAAGGGTGAAGTGTGAACACCACACATTAGCTCAAAAATGCTAGCAATCTACCTCAGATGACAGCAACAACTTTGACCAAATTACACACACAAACACACACACACACACACACACGCTTGGCTGTGCTTGGCTGTGACCACTGTGATTACAATAGGCTCTGCCTCTCATTTTGTTCTGTTGCCAAGGAAATGGCCAAGTGTGGAATCTTTGATCTGCTGTCCTGTCAATCACGGTGACTACTGCTTGTGCTGCACGAGGGAGAGTGTTTGAAATACAGCACAGAACAACTTGCATTCAGGAAAAGTGTGTTTGTGTGTGTGTGTGTGTGTGTGTGTGTGTGTGTGTGTGTGTGTGTGTGTGCCTGTGTGTATCTGTGGTTGAGATCACACGGATGCTGAATGGGCGTGTTCATAAAAGAGGTGCGAGAGGAAAAAGGTAACCACATCGGGTGAGACGTCACAGTTCACAGAGTGTGTAAATACATGCATGTTTACGTACATGCTTTGTAAACTGTGCCGTCTGACAGCATATATGTGTGTGTGTGCGTGCACGTGTGTGTGTGTGTGTGTGCCTTACCTTTGGAGCCACACAAGGCCATGATGAGAGGGCTGTTGCTTTTGTCCAGCTCCCTGAGACACGCGCTACCCGCATGATCTCTGATGACCGACAGCTCTTTCAGAATCAGGGCCTGCCACAAACACAAAAGAGAGACATCAGAACACAAAAACACACACACACACAAACAGCCATGTTCACAACTGCAAAACATCAGCAACAGCACCATAGTCTGACTTTAAACCCAATTTTGACTCCGGCCTTTCACCCTCCCAGCTCCAGCTAGATTCTCATAAGGTTTTTATTTCTGTCATTGCAAAGGAGGAACATGGGCAAGTTTAACATTCTCCTCCTCCTCCTTGTGAAGTATAGGTACCACGATATCAAAGAGTGGTTGCTTTTATTTGAACTTCTTTTGAAGCCGATCAAAGAGACAACACACTGGAATTAATTTTTATTACACAAGACATGACAACCACCTCTCAGAATACAAAAGAATACAAAAAATAAAGTTCTATGAACAAGCCCCTCGCTTGATTCAGTAACCGTTATTATGACTTCCAGGTTCGGATCAACACTTATTAAGCTAAAGAACCGTATGGGGTCTGGCAGTAAGTGGTCAGCCATTAAAAATAAGTGGCAGAGGCAGGGATATGGAGTTATTATGAAAGAGTCCTTGAAATGGTGAAAGCCATTCCCATTTGTCATTGCGGTCACACAGCATACAGTGCACACAACGAAATTCAACCTCTTCATTTACCCCTCTCACACATGACAACGGCCACTTTCTCCTTCTAACAATCTAGCTGAAGTGAAAGTGTGAAAGTAAGTTAAAATGGCACCATAGCACAAAATGTAACCTCTGCATTTAACTCTGCATTACACGTGTGAGCAGGGGGTAGCCATGACAACGGTGCCTGGGGAGCAGTGGGGGGGGGGGGGGGGGGGGGGGGGTATGGCCAGATGGTTTGTATTAGCGGATCGTAGTGCTCTAGATGGGACGTGAGCCTTTAGTAAGACATTGAGATTGGCGGGGGCGGATCCTGATATGACTTTATATGTAGGCTAGTGTTAAAGCCTTGTGCCACCTGAAGCACCTGTTGTGACATCTGTAGGCTACCGTCAAAGCCTTGTGCCACCTGTCGGTGTGGGGAATCTACCCTGCATCTGAAAGCGCCACTGAGACCAAAAAGTGTAGTGTGGTTAGGTGTGCCCACATGCATGAATTATAAACAGATGCCAGATCACAAAAAGTAAACTGACACTGCACACTGGGGACTCCAAAAGGTTATTTTTTAATTTTTTTACAAAATAGGCAGCAACGTTTCGAATGAATCGTCAATCAAAAGTCATCTCCTGATCAAAACGCCGGTCTGGCCACTGTTTATTAGAAAAATAGCAGTTATATCTGCCACTCCTGGGGGGGACTGATGTTTGATGTTATGCCACACTCCCTTGTCAGCAACGTTTCGAATGAATCATTAATCAAAACTCATCTCCTGATCAAAACGCTGCCGCCTATTTTGTAATTACATCTCATGGAGTCGTTTTGGGACAATTTGCAGATGTCGTTGACTCTGCCACCTGCGAGAACAACCACGACTGGAACGCCAGAGGCAACAGAAGCCACCTGGTAGCTGTTTGGTGACTACACTGGCAGACCTAGTCCTTCATCCTTCTTGACACCTCATTTGGGATGTGCTACTAATTTTTATCCTGCTTGCTTTTTTATAGTTCTAATCAATTTATTCTATATCATATGATTTTTCCATACTTTATGTTTTATTCATATTTTTATCCACTACCTCCTAACATAATTACTTATCTAGCTACCCAGGTTGCACTGTAGTCTGGCCTGGTTGTTCTGTCTACACTAGTTACATGTAATATTCGGGCCCCATCTCCCTTCTGTACAACTGTGTCTCTTTCCTGCACACGATATAAAGCACTTTGGGTCAACTGCTGTTGTCCACAAATGTGCTTTACAAATAAATGTGACTTGACTTCACTAATAGTCCCAGCTTTTAGTTTGTGTACCTGTGAACTGACAATATGCTTGAGCCACACACAGCGTCTACATCAGGACTCTTATGTGTAGCCTCCTCCATCCTCCTATTCGCTCGTCGTAAGCTCGGACCTACATACAATACTGTGTTGCCAGGCAGGGTACAGAACAGAAGCCTGCACACAAACTACCTGCGTGTACATCAGGTTGCCATGGTATCGAGGCCATCAAACAGGTTAAATATGAACCCCCCCTGGCAGTTAGACACTCTAGCCTGGCTAACATGCTCCAATTTTGCAAGGCCATCTTCAGGAACGCTTCTGCATCTCCCAGCAAACCAGTTTAAACAGATTCAGGAGATAAGATGTGAGTCACTGTGAGTTTTATTTATTTTATTTTTTTTGCCTCAGCTCGCCTCCTCACCTCAACAATACAGCCAGCCAGAGCTGAGCTCCCTCTGCTACAGTATTTACAGTAATACAATAAAGTGAGATATTGACCATTGTCAGTAAAGAAAGGCTTCCCCTCCTTACAAAAGCAGATTTAAGAGCACTGCTAATAACCACCAGCTCTGCATTCATGTCTACAAATAGCAGGTGACCCAATTCACACCACCTATGTATACGGGCAGGTGTTATATGGTTGGGTTTACCGCTGCAGTGTCCTCAAAAGTCCTGCCACTGTTTCTGTGGCTTGTCTGTGGCTTGGTTGCCTGTGTATGTGTACACACACACACACACACACACACACACACACACAAGTAGGCTCAAAGTCTCTCAGCCACAAGAGACTCTCAGAGCCACGGTGTGGGTGTATTGATGGTGTGTGTGTGTGTGTGTGTGTGTGTGTGTGTGTGTGTGTGTGTATGTATGTGTATATGTGTGTATATGTGTGTGTGTGTGTATGTCTCTTGGTCTGTGTGCATGCATTTATGCGGGCACAATCACTCAGATTGTTTTCCAGAGGGTTAAACAAGGCCAAGCACCTTCATTATCTCCAAACTGTACCCTCCTGGCTATTTATAGAGCCCACTCGTGCTCACAGCCCTCGTTGTTATGTATGAGGGTGCCCACGAGTGTGTCTGAGCATATATGCTCGAGTGTGTGTGTGTGTGTGTGTGTGTGTGTGTGTGTGTGTGTGTGTGTGTGTGTGTGTGTGTGTATGTATACACACACGTGTGAATGAGGACAGTGCGAGGGAATGAGTGGGAATGAGTGAGGAGACAAGTGTGCCTGTGAGAATGGAATTAGTAAATGAGTGAAGTGAATGAGTGTGTTCCCTAATGAGTCAACGCATGACTGAGTGAGTGAGTCAATGACAGTCAGTAAGTGTGTGTGTGTGTGTGTGTGTGTGTGTGTGTTGGGGGGGGTGATGTGGGACAGTGGGCTAAGGCCTACTGACGTACTGTATCTCCAGGGACCCGAGTTTGAGCCATTTCTGTCATTTTCCCCATCCCACCCCATTTCTTTCTCCCAATTATTTCCGATCGTTCTTCACTATATTTTCCAATTAAAGCCTAAAAAGGCACCCAGTTAAAAAAAAAAAAAAAAGACACACACACAGACACGCACACAGACACGCACACAGGCACGCACACAGGCACGCACACAGGCACGCACACAGGCACGCACACAGGCACGCACACAGGCACGCACACAGGCACGCACACAGGCACACACACAGGCACACACACAGACACACACACACACACACAGTGAGTGAGGGATACCTCCAATGTCTCCTCCGGTGTGCATCCAGGCTGTGGCTGGAGCTTTCCCGTGTTCAGGGCCTCGATGTACTCGTCACACTTCTTGTATCCGGCGTCCAGCAGGTCCTGCTTGGCCCTGAGGAGCCCCTGGCCCGGTGTGACGTCACCGATGCCGATGGAGAAGCCCCTGTTGGCTGTTGGGTAGAGAGTGCAGATGACACATAAAAGTAAACAACATGTTTCAAGGTCAACAACATTTGTTAGGTCATGTTATAGTCCATTTCTGTGATCTAAAGTGAGTCTGTAGTAGTTTCTTTTTTTGGCAACTTACACAAAGGAAAAACACACACACAGAGATACACACAGATACAGATACACACACAGCTTTTTTATTTTAAGTTTATGGCAGCCATTTTTTTTTAAGTTTATAATATTTATATGGAAGTCACAGATTAGGACATTTGTCTCTACAACTCGTTCCTCAAAGCGTTTCATTTATCAGTTGTTAGAAAAAAAAAAACCTCATCTTCCTCAGCAAAAAGACTTTAAAGACTGAGGTCAAGGGCTAATTGGGAGTCTAGCAGAGATACAGGTTGGATCTGATGAGGAGGAAGAGGAGGAGGAGGAGGAGCAGGAGGAAGACATGAGACATGAGGGGGATGGTGGTGTCAAAAAAAGAAGCTTCTAAAGCCACCTGTGGGGGCAGGTATCAGGTCTTGCATTAGGGGCGAGAAGCCCCGCAGACACTGAGAAGGGGTCAAGGGTCGAGTGGAGCTAAAGATAGCTGTCTGGTCGTATAAAGGACTGACAGAGCACAGGAGCGAGTGTCTCATGGCGGAGTTGGCTGAAGGAAAGGACAAACTGGGGTCTTATGCCAGATAAAGTTGAATCGGCATTCGGTTGAAAACTTTTGTACAGTAGACTGCTTGTATGCTAATCACACATTGTGGGAATCTACCTGAGGATAGCAATTACAGCAATTTAAAGTGTAGTGATAAAACTTCTCAAATTTCATTTTTTCCCCCCAGTTTTACCCCAAGCACAAAAAAACCCAAAACCACTAATTACAATTCTTACTAAATAATGACACACAGTGTAAAGAGCCAAGAGACCAACAGTAATCAGGACTCCCAAACAGCAGCAGACATTTCAGCAGGCCTCCCCCATAGCAGTAGCCTAGAACGTAGACGTAACCTTGCATTTCCAAATGAATGATTCCAAATAATTTTTACCCTGAGTATAGTCTAACAACAAGCAGGCCTAAAGTATGCACATTCCCCTCAAGTAGTCTGCTTGAGTCAACATCTGATGAAGGGGGAATGCCTGAAACGTCATAATTAAAAACTTTTGTGGTAGCACACTGGTGTCGCGAAAACTTTATTTCTGTTCTTAAGAGTCTAGCAACAACCCATTGCCTATCCATCTAGATCTATCGTGACCAGACCACACAATATGATGTGGCCTGGCTTTGTCAGGCTACCACAGCTGAGCCTCCCTCAGATGCTAAGCAGGGACAGAAATTGGCATGGTAACATTTTGGGACGCAAAGTAATAATTTATAACTTACTATTAAGTGGCTGGTGAACTTTTCTTTTTCATGTTTTATTTGTCAGTGCTTGGTTAAAGGTTGACATTTTGCAAAGTTAATTTCCAACCCCTGATCTAGGGTTATTTTCACGTTATTTTGTCAGTGCCTGGTAAAGGCTGACATTTTGCAAAGCTAATTCATTTCCAAGCCCTCATCTGGTGCTGATGCTGAGGGAGGTGTTAATAATAATAATAATAATAATAATAATGGCGAAATGGCACAATGACGTAATGAGGCAATGCCCCGTTAATGCAGGCTCTTGCGTGGCACAACGATGCAAGGTCACAACAACTCACACAGGTAGACGGGCGCCAGGCGGGCCAGGCGAGACATGGCGTTGGCCGCCTCCATCTGCCCCCAGTCCCGGAGCAGGATGTAGAAGATGTTGTTCTTGGAGCCCGAGCCCAGAGTGCCCTTGTCCATGCTGCCGCACATCAGCTCACTGTTCTGGATCACCACGACTGATGGACAGACAGGGAGAGAGGGATGGAGAGAAAGGGAGACAGAGAGAGGGGGGGGGGGGGGGGATAGAGAGAGAGAGAGAGAGAGAGACACACAAACGGAGAGACAGAGAGAGACAGACAGAGAGAGAGACAGAAAGAGACAGACCGAGAGAGAGACAGAGAGAGAGAGACGGAGAGAGACAGAGAGAGACACAAACGGAGAGGGAGACAGATAGAGAGACACACAAACAGAGAGAGCAAGAAAGAGAGAGGCAGAGAATGAGACATAGACAGACAGACAGAGAGAGAAAAAATATATTAAAGTCAGTGATGGAGAAAATCATAGCGAAAGAGAGAAATTGAGGGGAATGAGATGCGGAGACAGACAATGGGAGAGAGAGATTCAACAACAGAGAGTAGATAGGACCGTAATGGAGAAAAAATATATATATACACACACATATACAAAGAGAGAGAGAGAGAGAGAGAGAGAGAGAGAGATGGACAGAGAGACAGAGAGATAGAGGAAATAGATGAGGCGGAAAGGGGGTGAAGGGAGAGAAAGCAAGATGGGGTAAGCGAAAGACAGAAAGAAAACAAGAGATATCAGGTTAAAAAAAAGCACTCCAGAGAGCTGGAGAAGGAACACCACTCAGGAGAAAAAGAGTCACAGATAAGAGTCAATAACTCCCAGACTGCTGAGGTGTGCACAGAGGTGCAACATCGCAGAACGTGACTGAACTGTCAGTGAACTTTTAACAAACACACACAAAGTTCAGTACAAGACTACTGAACACCTCACAGTAGCGCCTCCTAATAAAGCTTTAAAAAAAAAACAACAACAAAAAAAAAACAAACATTTAAAATCTGTTCTGCTAGCGAACAAAGGATTGTTCCACTGACAAACAAAACATTCTTATAAACATTCTTCGTTAAAGGTGCTGTGCATAGAATTTTTAGGGTAAATGTCATGTCGGTTATGTCACAGAAATTATGACTATGCATTGACCTGCTAAGATTATAATCTCAGTTAGCACGCTAAATAATTAGCTTCGGTCCGTCCGGTGTCATAATACCAGTTTTGCCTCTTTGTGGCGGTAACAAACAACACAGCAGCCAACAAGCCGCTACGTTGCCAACATCTTCCTGTGGTGATATTGTACTGAGATTTGGCGGGCCACCGTGTTGTTCGCTACTGCCACAAAGTGGGAACATTTTAACCTAAAAATCCTACACATAGCTAGTTTAACACATTACAGCGTTGGCATGCAGTTCGGGCAGTATAAATAAATAAATAAATAAAAATATATAAAAAGGGGTGCATCTTAAGAAACTGAGGGTCTTACACGAGTCGTTAGAGCACAGGTCCTCTCCCTTGCCGGAGTACTGCTTGCCTTTGGTGCGCAGGTTGGCCTTCACAGAGGAAGCCTGGCTGGGCTTCAGAATCAGGCTGAAGATCTGCTTGCCCGTCCACAGGGTCATAGGCTGGAGACAGCACAGTTTACAGTACATGACGAATACATGGGCAGTTTAAGTTAGTAAATCGCACAGCTCATCACATACTTCATTTAAAAAAAAAAAAAAAAAAAGTCCATGGGGGTGCTGTGGCGCAGTGCGTAGAGCACCCGTACCATGAATGGTCAAGTCCAAAAATATACTTAAAAAAAAAAGGTCCATGCAATATGACAATATACTAAGTGTGAATTCATGATGTCTTGATATGTCTTTCTCAGTACAGTGTAACACAGGGACATATACCAATGGCATGTTGGATAACATCTAATAGCCATGAATCAGTGTTTAAGGGCCGTTGGTAAGTTGGTAAGAGCAGACAAGCGCAGTTTAGGTTAGTAAATCGCACAGCTCATCACATACTTAATTAAAAAAAAACTCCATGCAATATGGCAATACACTAAGTGTAAATTCATGATTTGTTTTCTCAGTACAGTGTAACACAGGGATATATACCAATGGCATGTCAGATAACATCTTATTGCCATGAGTCAATGTCAACGTCTAATTGGTTACCTTCATGATGGCAGGGCGTGGCAGGGATATTTTGATCTTCTCGTCTTTGCCGACGAGGATGGAGGCCACAATCTGGCATGCCTTGGAGCGGTCGAAGAAGGTGTCTTTTAGGGTCAACAGGTAAGCTCCTGAGGAATCAAAAACACATGGCTACGTAAAAAAAGAGGAAGAGGGGAGTGCTGCGTTGTCATTTATTTGAAATAAACCAGGTGCTCTTCGAAAAAAGGACAATAGAGACTTAAAAATTGCATTTGACTGTGTCCCAAACTGTAGAAGGCCTATTGAGTAGGCTACTTGTAGAAAAAACAGCCAAAAAATTCGAGGCACACTGATTTTAGTGAGAAAAGATTAAAAATCCTTTATTGTGACAGATTTAACGCCTACGCATTTCGACTCAACTGAGTTTTCCTCAGGGCAAAACACATGGCTACGTATCAGCAAATGACAAAATGTAGCCATATATTTTTAAACAACACTATGTCTGTGTGCATATCTATTCATCTATCCGTGCTTTGAGTAATCTTGACATTTTGCCGAATTGGACTTTGATTGAAATAAGTATTTTTTTTTGATGAGGTGCGAAACTGCTGAATCACTGAAGGACTCTATCAGGGATAAGTCTGCTATATATGAAAAAGCCTGGGAAAAAAAACTAACTTCTAAAAATGTTAAATAAACCATGAATAAATCAAATCTACAGCATCAGTCTGCTCCCTAATGAAAATGATGATTTTCTAGCCAGACTTCTGACTGTCTGTCGCAAGTGATTTGGTGAGTTTCGGATCTCTTTAACTTGTGTACTGGAACTGACAAAGGGAAAAACAAAAGAAGAGTAAAAGATAAGACAGTGACACGAAAGAAAACTGACAGCTGCCTACACTGATGATCTGAGAAGGCCTTACAAAGCGCTCCAGTGCTCTCCCTTGTGGTACACAAAGCTGAAGCACCCTCTGAGGTTTTGACACCAGTTAACATTTTTTTCAATTTTACCTGTCACCAAAAAACCCAAATTTACTCCTGCCACAAAAACCACCATTTTGAATACTTACTAAATGATGACACACAGTGTAAAAAAGCTCAAAGACCAACAGAAATCAGGACTTCCAAAGAACAGCAGACATTTCGGCAGGCATTCCCAACAGCAGTAGCCTAGAACGCAGACGTACCCTTGCATTTCCAAATAATTTTTATCCTGGGTATAGACTAACAACAAGTAGGCCTAAAGTATGCACATCCCCCTGAAGCACTGGCTGCTGGACCAAAAAAGACAAAGTCAACGTCTGATGATTAAAAAACTTTCGTGGTAGCACACTGGTGTCGTGGAAACTTTGTTTCTGTTCTCTGAGTTAAAAAATAAAAGATGAAATTTTTTTTTAAAAATAAAACATAAATAATTAATCTACAGCATCAGTCTGCTCCCTAATGAAAATGATGATTTTCTAGCCAGACTTCTGACTGTCTGTCGCAAGTTAGTTGGTGAGTTTCGGATCTCTTTAACTTGGGTACTGAAGCTGACAAAGAAAAAAAAGAGGGTAGTACCAAAAGATAAGTTATTGGTGAAAACTGACAGACGCCAACACAGAGGACCTGAAAAAGCCTTACAAAGCACTCCAGTGCTGCCCCTTGTGGTACACAAAGCTAGAGCACACTCTGAAGTTTTGCCTCCAATTATATTGACACCACAGAAACACAAAGGTTAGAAAGTAGTGGTGGAGCAAACATGGAAGCTATCCGAGACACACACAGGCTGGGTTTCAAGGGACTGTTGTTGGTGCACCAATATTCCCAAATGGGAATAGTAAACGTTAACAAAGACCTACCCTGGGTTTGGGTTTCATTTGGATTCCATACTGCATTTTAAGGATACTTCAGTCCTGTTTACATCAATATTAGCTCTTTTTCCCATTATTTCTCATCCTATTTTGGTACCATGATGTTTTTATCAACAACTTTAAAGAGCTGCACTGCTATGATTGATCCCTGTATGTCCTTCCTGTGATGTGCGTACACAGAGGAGAAGAGGGGGGAAATGGCATGTCCGTAATGCTGTATGTATGGACCGCTTCATCACCACATCAAAGAGGTTGCTCGTTTCATGTTCGGATGCGGTTTCATGAAGTACTTTTATCACCAGTGAGAGGCGAATCATGCTGGAAGGGTTTTCAACAGGAAAAAAATGGAACTTTGATGGTGCCTTGAAAATTATGTAAAGCTGTCATAAGAACAGGCAGTACCGTCATTCATGCCAAGTGCATGTCTGAGATGTTTCTCTTTACCAATGGCATATTTTAGCATCCACTAGTTAAATATCAAAAAATACATGATAACCTAAGATACATGTTTCATTATTAACATTCTAAACCAAAGGCAATGGTGTAAAATATTTAAGCAATACAACATGAGTGGGTGTTCGTGCATATCCTCACGGGTGTGGTTCGGCCACAGGCACGAAGCAGAAAGCCGTGTTCTTTTATACAACAGTTCCGCTGCAAACCGTATAGAGACAATTTTAACATTCGTTTTTCATTGTATTTCAATTCACTCCAGTCTCCTCTCCACAACACAGTTCTGGTTACTATGCAACAAGTGTATTGCACGTTGTTTTGGACATTCCTCTGTGTTGTACAGCCGCTGAGATATGATTGTTGTCGTTCACAGTCTGAAGTAGCCCTAATGCACAGCTGCTGTTCTGAAGTCTTTTGTGTCTTGTTAAAGTCTGCCATAGTTTATAAATGCACTCGATTTAACGGTTACGTTGTATCTTTGGCGGAGTGATTATCAACTGTGAAAAGTCACCCATGGTATACCATGAGATATCCTCACTCCTGGTGACGCTTAGAATGTGTCTCGACCTATCAGAAAGTGCTAAATAGTTCGACCGGACCTAACTGTTGTATAATCGTAAAATATTCATAAAGTACAAAGTTCGGCCATGAATATAGTCCTTGAATTTAAACTCTGTAAGATAAAAAGCTATTTTGTATTCATTAAGGCGAGACACTACAGGTGAATAGGCTAAAAAAATTAACTTGCAGATATCACCATGAAACTTTTCCAGTTGATTACTTGTATATATAGGAGAAAAAAATGTATTGCAAGTTTTCTGAAATCTTATATTTAAATATGCTAATTAGGCTATATTTAATTAAATATGCGCTAATTTGCATATATTTCAAAACGCTAAAACTGTACATGTGGAAAAGCCAGGCTCAAAATTCTTTTTTCATTTTGTTATTACAGTAATATTTAAGATATTTACAGAGGGGATTGTGGATATCTCATCTAGTTTTCCAGTAAATGGAAAAATACTGCTATTAGGCCTGAAAAATGCGATTTTCGCCTAATTTTAAGAGGAAAATATCCTATAAATCAGGCTTAGAATGATATAACAACAAATCCCTCTGTAATTATCTTCCAAATATTGTTAGGAATGGGTATGGAAAGTTTTGTGTATGTAGGTTATACAGAAGTGGAGTTTTAGGACTTTGAGTGTGAGAAAAAACTCATTTTGAGAAAACGGCCTTTGAAGTTTTTTTTATGGCAAAATTTTATAGATTTCGTGTGAAAGACACAACGAACATAAAAAATGGCATTAGGATGAATATAAGATGAATATATACATGTATTACATTAAAAATGATCACTGTATACTATCTAAAACATGTGAATATTACTTTTATCATTAACGATACATCAGCATGGCATGTAGACTGTGCCATCAGTATTCTGGCTTCTGAGGTTATAATCCTGCAACCACTATTTCTTCCATCCATTCACAGCAACAATTGCAGAGTGAAATCACCTGCTTGTAGACACTTGAAGCAGGCTATTTCACTAATTAACTGGTTCAGTGAATGGCTGGAACAAATATTGGGTGCAGGATTGTACAGTATATACAATACCATCGCCGCCAAGCATATGCTTACAGTCCTAGAGATCACTTATAAGACTAGGAATGTTTGTATGGAATAAAATGGTTATGTTTTCTATAGTAAACTAGATACTTGTGTCCAAAGTGACTTACAACACAGGACAAAAACAAAACAGGATAGGCCTACTTTGTTGTCTGTGTTGCGCATGTGCCTAAGTGCACTGTGTAAGTGTAGGCCCAGCTGTTTCTTTTTTGCAAACTCACTTTTAAATCTCCCCAGGAGGTAGTATTTTCTTATGCTGCATTATGTTCATGTCCACCTTAGTTTTAACTTACTTTAGTTTTTGCATATTTACTCAAAGAAAATATGTAAGGTAGAAGTAAAACTGATCAGCACAAAACACTAAATGAAATGCCACATTATTTTCTGTGTATTATTGTATCCTCATACAAAGATGCAAATAATGTTATGTAGACAGAAAAGTGAAAGCAAACCGAGGTGCATATCCTCAGCTTCAGAAAATACTGCCATGAATTTAGACAAATATACTAATTGAGTTGTGCTAGAATCAGCTGGCTGGAGACAAGTGGTGGACGTGAAGACATGTCTGCAGTACTTGTCACCCCTTACACACGCTGCACAAAAGCAACAAACGGTTACAAAACCAGTGATTATGTGGGTCGATTGTAAGTTATAAAGTTATAACTATAAATAAGACAAATTGGCTACTGATCAATTAATTCACACCTGTAACATGACCTACGAGCCACTGCTGCGTGGCACGGTGGTGTTCATTGCCGCTATCTGAACGCTCCCGTTTCCCCAAAGACAGCGTACATAATGATGCACTTTGACAAGGAATTTTGTCATCTAATTTATTACTTTCCTTTGCCTTACAGTTTCTTGCAAGTGTCAGTTGTATTAGTCTCCTCTGGGAAGCTTTAAATCGTCACGTTGCTGTGGGCATCTCCATAGAGTGTTCGACAGAAAGCTAACTAGGAAGCCTGAGAGTGTACCACGTGATGCATTTGAACGAATCGTCTTGCTGGAAATCGAGTACAGCCAATCAGATTTGATTGTATGTTTAAATCCCCCTGTAAACATTCAGGATTGGTGGTTGATACAGCGGAACTATCCATATTTGGATTAGATAACGTTATGCAGCAGCCCGAGAGCTTTACAACGATACCATGGATGGCATATGACAGAGTCTAGTTGCGATATGACTTCGTGCGCAAGAAAGCTAACTTTTGATAAATCTTCGGTAAAAATCACAGGCGCAAGTTGACAAAGTGTAATAAAATAAACACCTAAAAGTGTAATTTTGACATTTTCTTTGTAGTAGTGTGAACGATTACATGTTAAGGATGCAAATTAGCCCAACATCTCAATTTTGACCAGGACATGAAAAATCGATGTTTTCACCTGCCGTGTCTCGCCTTAAAAAAAAAAGGTTTATGCATCAAGAGAGAGATGGCCAAGGTCATGGCCAAGGACAAAAAAATTGACTTTTAGATAGGTGCTGTGTTATTTTTCAGGGCTTGGTTTTCTAGGGAGGCACTGCGCCGGGTGTACACCTGTACTGCATATCACCTGTTCACTGAGGGAAGGACAAATGACCCGTCAAGGGGTTTCCCTCTGATTACCCAAGAGAGTCACTTTCACTTTCTAATGACCGAGCCGATAGGAAATTGTAAAAGTAAGTGAAAGTGAATCCCATTTGTCATTGGGATCACACAGCTCAGCACACACAATGAAATGTAACCTCTGCATTTAACCCATCACAAGGGTGAGCAGGGGGCAGCCATGACAATGGCACCTGAGGAACAGTGTGTGGGGACAATACCATGCTCAGGGCACCTCAGTCACAGAGGAGGATGGAGGAGAGTGCTGGTCATTCACTTCCCCCACCCACCTGTCAGTGTGGGGAATTGAACCCATGACCCTTTTTAGCTGCAAGTCCAACTCCCTAATCCCTAGCCCATGACTGTGTTTATGCTTTACATGCTTTCTGTCTATTTTGTTAATATATTTTCTATGTACGGTAATCACACACTCTCTCAATAGCCCAAGACAAATGTCTCTTTTAGACAATAGAGACAATAAAGGCTCATCTTATCTCATCTGACGACAAGGGTTCCACCGCCTGCCCATTGTAGGGAAGGTTGAGAGTAGTGCCACCCTCCCCCACCCACCCACCTGGCCTCGAACCCAGGTGTCCAGCATACCAAACATGCACTCTGACCACAATGGCAAACAGCCAGGTCTGCTGGAATGGCAGTCAGAGCACATTCTCAACCGTAGTGATGGCATTTCATCACATCCATCCAGGCCTCTCTGTAGCGTGTGTCGGAAGGCCCTTGTGCTGAGACACCCCACTGCTCACGCTGGATGTATTATGCCCATCACATCCTTCCCATAATTCAGCTGGAGCCACCTTTTTGTGTTCCTCATCACTGCTGATTAGCTGATTGGTATTACTTTCTCGCATACAGAAGCCAACGCTGTTCCTGTTCCTTTCTCCCTTTCAAAGCTCACCTGGACTCCACTCTGGAGCAGGTTTAAAGGTAATTGGCTTTTGCTGGCAGAAACGATAGCTACAATTTCAAGGGTGGAAACGTCCAACAGTTTGTCTGATTGTACAGTTTGAACAGTTCAGCTAAACCAGCAATTTATGCATGAGGAGTGAGACCCCTTCTCCACATGCCGCAACGCACAAACACCTCTTCTAACTTCTGCTAACGGGGGACAAC
The DNA here is from genome assembly GCA_030347295.1 of Setipinna tenuifilis. Taxonomy (NCBI): domain Eukaryota; kingdom Metazoa; phylum Chordata; class Actinopteri; order Clupeiformes; family Engraulidae; genus Setipinna; species Setipinna tenuifilis. Next base: position 8,308,576 of record CM059287.1, on the reverse strand, counting down.
ACAGACTAGTAAAACGGTTCTTAATTTCAGCCACACACAGGCACAGGCTCGATCCAGTGCACAAAACAGCAGGGCAAGAATGATTAATGAACCTACATCCTCCGCATTTAAAAAAAGAAAGAAAAAATAATTTCGCACAGCAGTCAGTGCAGCGAGCGAATGAAGTGGTGATTTTTCTCACTGTGGTTTTCTGCGTCAACACTCAAAAGGGGCCTGTCAAAAAATGGGAGGTCCCACCTGATTGGCCGTCGCGAGTCGCTGGCGGGGAACAAAGCTCACCTGTGAGGAAGTCCTGAATGGCGGCAATCAACGGCTCCCCGTTTCGCGGTGTGACCAAGTTGGCTTTTGTCTGCAGGGGGTCAGAGAAGGAGGGAGGGAGAAGGAGAGAAGGGGAGAGAGGGAGAGAGGGAGAGAGAGAAAGAGAGAAAGAGAGAGAGAGACAGAGACAGAGACAGAGAGAGAGACAGAGGAAGAGAGCAAGAGAGAGAGAAAAAGAGAAGCGAAAGAGAAGAGAGAAAGAAAAAAAGAGAAAGAGGGAAAGGGAGAAAGGGAGACAAAGAGAAGGAGAGAAGGGGAGAGAGAGAAGAGAGAGGAACAGAGAGAGAGAGAGCGCGAGAGAGACACAGAGAGAGAGAGAAATAGAAAGAAAGACAGACAGAAAGAAAGAAAGAGAAAGAGAGAGAGACAGAGGGACAAAGAAAGAAGGAGAGATAGAACAGGAGAGAGAAAGAGAGAGAGAACAAGAGAGAGAGAGAAAGAGAGAGATAAAGAAAAAGTGGAAAAAGCACAAAACTGGTGAATATGAAGTCTAAATGCACTTTCTAATTGACCTCTTGAACTGTTGCACACTGCTGTGAAAACAACCGGTTTGATTAGAGAAGGAAACAAAAGGCTGTTTTTTCTTTTTGTGCCCATGCCCAAAGAATAAAAATCAAGTCCCTGCAGGAAGAAAAACAATCTAAAGTCCATGAGAGTCATAAAGTGCAGGAGAACAGTGTTGAATGTGCAACATATTCGCTCATTTTGTTTTGGTGAAAGGACTGAATGGGTCTTTTCATGCTTGACAAAATTAAAATGCAACAGTTGGTCCAGAAACTCACCCCTTAAAAGGCTCACAAGAAAAAAAACAAACAACAAACAAAATATAAATCACAAAGGACACAATTAGTTAAGGAAACCGATACAATCACGACATCTTTACAGATCGTTCCGGAGAACTTACCCCCATAAGAACCAGTGCCTCGGCCTTGGCCTCCTCCGTCTGGGGAAGGTGGAGATTCATCTCATCACCGTCAAAGTCGGCATTGTAGGGCGTGCAGACACACTCGTTGAAGCGAAACGTCCGGTGGGGCTTCACTCGCGCCTGCGAACAAAAGTTCAAAAAGGAAAGAAAAATGGAAAGAAAAATGGGAGGCCAGCATGACTAAGGCTTCTGGGTGAGAAACCAAATTTCCATTTGAGTCTAAAAGGGCCAGAGAAGGCAAGGGGGCTCTTTTGAAGAGCTCCAGTTGATGCCATTTCAAAGTGTGGCACAGTAATTAGAGGGGTATATTAGCATAGTGCAACAATACCCTCCACTGACAGTGGAGTCAAGTCTCTGCCAACATGGTGTAAAGGAGCTATATGTAGGATTGTGGCCAAAACTGGTACTGCAATCAAATTCAAAACACTGGAAATAATTGTTCCCCAAGGTAGAGGCAAGAGGTACAACAAGTTTGAAAATGCAAATATTCTCCATGCACCATTGTTGTCAGGGAAATCACTTTTAAATTTAACGTTTAACCCAATTTCTGATGATCTGAACCGTTCTATAATTACTTCCCAATTACTTGCCAATGTTTGCCTATAATTACTTGCCAACATTTCTCACATATAGCATTTTCCTCTTTAGTTGCCCTACCAGTTAGAAGCAGAACTGTCTCTCTCATGACTACAAATCAGCGACCCGTTTCTGCAAACTTGTACAGAGCGGTGTACCCACGGAGGGCCACAAAAGCGAATTCAGAAGTGCTGTTCACCCTGTTACAAGTTTATGACCCACTGAAACAATTTTAGAAACATTATTTTAAGCTAAAAAAAAAACTACTTCGTGTTGCTTTACACAATGGGGTGGTCACTCACGATGTGTGCCATGATGCTGAGCTTGACACACACACACACACACACACACACACACACACACACACACACACACACACACACACACACACACACTGGGGCGTTCACTCACGATGTGTGCCATGATGCTGAGCTTGTGCAGAGAGGGCTGTCGGTTGAAGAGGACGATGTCGCCATCGATCATGTGCCGCTCCACCACGTCACCAAACTTCAGCTCCTGCGCCATCTTCTCACGGTTGCCATACCTCAGGAACCTGGGGGAGCATAGTCAAGACGGGAGACATTCATAAACACATTATTTGCAACACATTTGAACCGTTTAAGAGGGCATCTTTGTGAACAACTGAGTGAGAATGAGCATGTTTAAGTCAGGTCAAGTCAAGTTTATTTGTATAGCACATTTCATACACAAAGGCAGTTTAATGTGCTTAACAAGAATAAAAGCAAAGGACAATAAAAAAGCATAAAAGATAAAATAAGTGTAAAATATAAGATAAATAAAAGACATAGAGAAAAGCAAAAAGCAATAGGTAAACATAAAAGAGGTAAAATAATAGATTTAAGAGAGAGGACGTTCGTAAACACATTATTTGCAGCACATTCGAACCCTTTTGAAGGGTGTCTTTGTGAACACCTGAGTGAGAAACTGTTTATGCTGACGGCAGATAAAGGTTTTTAAAAGGTGACTTCATAAGAGCTGAAGCAATAACATTTGGAGCCAAAGATTAGTCTTCGAAAACAAAATGTCAACCACAACAGCTTTATCCAAACCAAAAAAAAAGTACATGCTCCACATTTAAAACTGTCTGAGACCACTTAAATTACTTGAATACAATTTGATCTAATAATTTGATTGTAGGACAATGACGTTCAAAACGGTTTCAAACTGCTAACCCTTCCAAACTTTAAAACTACTTGCCTAACCTCATGTCAGGTATTTTATTCTATGGATCCATGTGAAAATGTTCCAAATTTTTGGGGTCAAATGGGCAATCATATCGACCGGCCTGCTCAGATGACAAAATTGGCAAATTGACAATTTGGACAGCTCCAACAGACCCATTTCCGAAAAAAAAAAACATACCACAATCTTAGGTGCAGTCATCCACACTCTCAGACCTTGTGTGCCCTAACGCCTAACCCAACAGCAGAGTTTAATTTGGGCCAGAGCCCTCTGGTGCTCAGCTCCACCTCCTCACCTCGGCAATACAGCCAGCCAGCCGGAGCTGAGGTCCCTCTTGCTACAGTATTCATAGTAACGCAATAAAGTGATATATTGATCACTGTGAGTGACAAAAGCAGATGTAACCACTGCTAATAACTATCAGCTCTGCGTTAATGTCTACAAATAGCAGCCAAATTCACCACAGCGTAACCAACACCCCTCTCACCTCTTCATCTGGTTGTGTCTCTGCTGAATGAAGTTAGCTCCAGGGTGCACCTCTGGCCCGTTCTTTACCAGCTTCCTCATCAGCTCAATGTTGGCCTTGTTCACCTGGGAACGCATGTGAATATTTACTAAAATGTATTACTATTACTATTATACTATATTACTATATTATTACTATAGTACTATACTACTAAAATGTATATAACTATACATTTTAAATATTGATATATTACTGAATATTGAAATATAGAAATTATAAATATGAATATGAAAACACATGAATGTTGGTTAGTTTTCTTTCTACAAAAACCCACAGATAAATATATTCAATAGTGCTCTGAAAACTGTTTGACATGCTTGTTGTCACAGGTAGACTGTTCACCTTCTCGGGGTAGGTCAAGATTTTGGCGACATGGATGGGGACGGCCACCTCATCGATCCTCAGGTTTGGGTCGGGGGAGATGACTGTTCTGCCGGAGAAATCTACTCTTTTTCCTGACAGGTTTCCACGGAAACGCCCTACACACAAACACATGCATCCACCAATGGTCTTTAATGTGACATTAAAACATGATAACTAGCCAATAAGGTGCAGTGACTTATGCTGCCATGTAGTAAGCCCTTTATTGTCACTAGTCACAAATATCAGTGAAATTTAGCCATCAACCCATCCATACATACTGTAGATACAAACATACATGAATATGACAAGATGGGTAGACAGGACGGGAGGACATGGATGTAAAAGAAATACAGCACCTACAGCATGTAGCTCCTCAGCTCTTGAAATTCACTGCTAATCACTGGTAATACCATAGCAATACACACCATCGAAAACTTATAATCTACGCCACTGAGCTGTTGTAACTTAAATGTAAAAGGGACACTCTGGCAATCCATTACAGATTACATCATATGATTTATGATGAGCCTTTTTGAAATGTATGCATTTGCAAACTCAAACATTCATCAATTTGTAATCATCATCCTGGTACTACTTAATCTTAAGTCACCATGTGTGAGTAACTGTTAAGTTCAGAGGTTCTGAATGTACTTCAGAAGTCAATTCCGTTATCACTTTTGTTCATTTTCACAATGCACATCACTCTTTTTAAGTATATTTTTGGCCACTTGGCCTTTATGTGACAGGACAGTGAGGAGGGAGACTGCAAACAAGTGGGGGGGGGAGAGAGATGACGTGGATTTGGCAAACAGTGAGGACGGAGAATGAGTGGAGAGAGAGAGATGACGATGTGGATTTGGGAAATGACTAGAGGCTCAGGCTGGATTCGAAGTCCCCCCCGCACATTACTGCTGTACCACAACTGACCTTGTTTGCCCTTGAGCCGTTGCACAAACCCTCTGGTCCACTTCTTGGGCGCCATGTTGAGCGGGATGCCCGAGAGCTCGCTGTTGATGTACAGGGCACACTGCAGCTGCAGGAAGTCCCAGTCTTCCATGATCATTTGCGTCTTTGCCCCAGACATGCGATGCTGCACAAAATAATGCATATTTTTACGTTACGCAAATTAACATAGCCTCAGTTTAAATACAAAGATACAAGGATGTTTTATTGTCACATGCAGAGTAGGACATGCAGTGAAATTAGTGACCTAATATAGTGACATATTAGTGGATATCAGCCTAGATGCACAGGAAATTATTTTTATTAAAAAATAACGTGGTGAATTTAGATGTTTGTAGTAACATATTTGGGGGAAATAAAATCACTAATAACATAATCATTAAATTACTGAACTTGACGGCAAGAGCCTGATAAAAAAATGCTCTTTTAAATCTTTAATAAATGTTTAATATACTAAAAAACAAAACTGACTCCCACTATACAAGGGGGCCCCCCAGTGGGCAAAACTCAACACTGCAATCTAGAACAGACCCTCCTGGTGAGGGTGAGGGAGAGATCGAGAGAAAGCGAGAGAGAGCGAGTGTGTGAGAGAGCGAGCGCACGAGAGAGAGAGGGAGAGCGCGCGCACGAGAGAGAGGGAGAGCAAGCGCACGAGAGAGAGGGAGAAAGAGAGAGGGAGAGCGCACGAGAGAGAGAGGGAGAGCACGCGCACGAGAGAGAGGGAGAAAGAGAGAGGGGGAGAAAGAAAGAGACAGAGAAACAGAGAGAGAGCGAGAGCTGACAGTTGGTTACCTTCTTGATGACGTCGTTGAGGAAGATGATCTCGGTGAGCTTCATGGTGAGGTCGTCCTCGTTGGTGCCGGACTTGAGGTCGCTGACGACCGACGGGCGGATACAGAGTGGCGGCACCAGGAGCCGGGTCAGGATGAGGTCGGCTGGCTTGCCGGACTCCGGGTTCATCAACAGCAGGGGCACGTCCTCGGCCGGGATACGCCGGAACATGTTCAGCACCACCAGCGGGTTAAGGTTCTCCTGCGGACCACAAGACATGTGCATGCTGGGATTACAACAGCAACATTTTACATACAGAAAGTTGCACCATTTATTTAGGAGTTTAGGAATACCCTTTCTTTCAAATGGAGAACACTGGATGAAAATTTATGGTGACTCGATATCCAATTTTTTTTGCACTGCCCTTGACTTCATGTGTACCAAACTGTAATGCTTTTATCACAAAATGTACGATTTTTCCAGCTAAGCCGCCCCACTATGACAGGCATTAGTGTACGACCTTCAGTTAAGCCACTAAATCCATGACAACCTCCCCAAATTACAAGGCAGAAGAAAACGAGTTGGTTACAAGGATACAAAGGCACTACACCAATGACCTTATGAACAGTTCTCCAGTGCTTGTTGTTTAATAAAAGGGATGAGGTGCATGCTAGGATTACAATAGCAACATTTTAAATATAGGAAGTGCACGATTTATTTAGGAGCTTGACACTCTTTCTTACATTACATTTAGCTGACGCTCTTATCCGGAGCGACTTACAGATATTTAGGTACAGAGTACAATCCCTGGAGCAAGTGGGGTTAGATGCCTTGCTCAAAGGGCACTTCAGCCATGCATGAGGGTGCAGGAGACACCTCAGTAGACAACGCTAGTCAAGCTATTTACTCCCCCACTCACATTCTTCCTACTGGTATGGGATTCGAACCGGCAACCCTCCAATTTCCAAGACCAACTCCCTAACCATCAGCCTAGTGCACTGTGTTTGATTTTATGTGTACCAAATTTCATGCTTTTGTCACAAAATATACACTTTCCAGCCAAGCCGCTCCACTATGACAGCTATTGGTGTGCGGCCATCAATTAAGCCACTAAATCAATGACAACCTCCCCAAATTAGAAGGCAGAAAGTTAGTTCACTACACCAATAACTTTATGAAAAGTTCTCCAGTGCTTGTTGTTTAATAAAAAGGATGAGGTGATCAAATCGCAAACTCTTACCTGTGCCCTTGTTAGTAAAGCCTCTACTTCCTTGTTATGCTCGATGGCGATATCGAAAGAATTCAAAAAGTCTGACACGATGGGGTCGACCACCTTCTTGTTGGTCTTGTACTTCTCATGAATAATCTTCAGCAGGCCACACTTCTTCACTGAGCCTATGTCAAATTAAAAGAGGTGCAAAAGGGGGTTAAAACATGGTCATAGAACATACCAAAGGACAACTATGGCAGCAGGATTTTATACCAACATCTGTATATCTTATTGGTGGGGGACACAAGCTGAGCTTGAAGTACTAAAAAAATCAACTTTGTGCCCTTTTAACGTTTATAATGACACACTTCATTTTCATTTTATGTACACAGTTGTGACCACAAATGTTGACATGGACAAAAGGTTTGCATTCCACAAACTAAACTAATCTCAATCTCTCTGACATCTTTAATGCTTAATACAGGCGTTCGTGTCTTTAAAGATGTACCATTGAAGGCATTGCAGTTCAAGCAGACGGTCCTCTTCCGGCACTTGTCTGAGATCTTCTTCTTTAGGCCGCGTTTCTGGAGGTAGACCAGGCCGGGTCTCCTGAGGAAGTCCATGAACTGAAGCTTCTCCTCTTTGGACAGCATGATGTGGGAACACGTCTTACAGATCATCTGTCAATGAAAGCCAAGTAGACATCTTAAATTTTCTCTGTGGTTGTGCAGTAGAATCAGAAGACTTTGTGTCATATTGCCCACTTTACTTTTGAGAGTTTTACCCATCTTTATCGCCCATCATCACCACCCCAAAACTCTTCCGCAGTATCAGAAATAGTATCGAGTATTACCTTTGGTATCGTTAAGTTTGAAATCTTAGTATCATGACAACACTACTTCATAATAGTATTGCCATCTTGCCTTCGTCAAATTGCCAATTGTGATTGAAATAGCGTAAAGTAAAGCGTAGAGTAAAAATAGCGTAGAGTAAAAATAAAATTAACACAAAATTAAAATTAAAACAATTAACACATGCACGCACACACACATACAGACATCTGACCTGTAAAATTCCTATAATTGCTTTGAAGTAGCCCACGTGAAAGCAGGGCAGCTCCAGGTCAAGGTATCCATAATGACCCAGACAGTCCGCCAAGTTCTTTCCACACGTTTCACATGGCCGATCCTTCTCACTGGTGCCCTGAAACACATGCAGACTTGTCACTGAGCGGTAATCTTTTAAGTTTTGATTGGTCACAAATAGAAACAGTTATTATTTAAATTAAACCAAAATTATACTAAATTATACCTAATCGTATACAGCTTATTTTAAAAAATAATAATTATTATGTAGCGACAGGGTATGGTTTTTACCATGCGGTGGTCCAGGACTCCATAGGAGAGTGGTGTGCGACTTGTGTCCTGACTGTACAGATTCTTGCTGACGACTTGGATATGAGCCTGTTGTCGCATCTGTTCTGGAGATTTCATCCCAAAACAGATGTGGCTTCTGTATCGGTTGGGAAGAAGACTTGTTAACCAGCGCACCGACACAGCAGCAGAGGTGTCCATCCCAGGTTCAGAAAGTAAAAACCTTGCCACATTTTCCTTCTAACACATGAGACTTGAAAGTAGCTGATCTACATGTCTTGAGTGCTCATTGCGAGTAGGTGATTCAGAGATGGATGGATCAAATTTGTGGAAGAGTTCTTACTTTCTGAACCCGGGATTGACACCTCTGCACAGCATCAATAACCGGGGATGAGCACGTTGTCAGAATGCACCGACTTTCATGATACAGTACATATAGGCATATTAAAAAAAAAAAAAAAAAAAGCGATTGTCTATTGTTATATAGAATATATTATGTTTTGCATGGCTAGTTGGTGATAGCTATTAGATTGTCGACAGCTTATCTACAAATTTAAGGATCAATCGAGTCCAACGTACAAGCAAGCAAATTAGCCAAGTTGGTACATGCCAATCTGACATGGCTCAAGTACGAAGTCATAGACAGCGAAATAATAAGTGTAATGTATTTAAAAATACAACTCTGTCATAAATGCACATAAGAATGATCAGAATAAGCAATGCATACTATTTTAGGACAATCAGCAACTGTTTTATAAACCCGGCTAATTTAGTTAAGCAGACTTGTTCATTGCATAGCTAAGCTAACCAGGCTTCTTACATTTTTTTGGCCACATCCGTCTCTCTAAATTGTTCCTTCACCATGATGCCTGCTTATTCACCACCCAGGACAGCAAATACAGCAAATCTCTCACGTTGGTTGTTAAATACTGTCAAAATCTGCTTTAGGTTTACAGAGCATATCTGAACTACAACACGTTGACTTCACAGTTTACTTGCAATCAGTATGCAACCAGTTACATTCACCCTGTGCATGCCGAAAATCGACAACACACACTTTTGCCCTTTAACCTTCACGCACAGAACGAGTGTACCAAAGACAAAACCGCCATTCCATCATAGCAATGCAAACGATTTACTGCCACCTATCGGTTAGGAGTGCATAATGCTTCACTGCATTTGTCTGTATTGCCAGTAGATGGCGCACTCTACCTTCTTGTAGCATTGCTGCACGTCATTGGCTGTAACAAAAGCATAGCAATTAACACCAGTTGAGATATGATAATTAAGCAGTGTGATACGAGGGAGAGTGGGGCTGGCAAAGGATGTCCTCACAGCTGTGATATTTTTATGCCTGACATCTTTTCAATTTTAAAGACAGACAAAAAGGCACTGAAGACAATTAGTTGTGGTTTAGTCAAATTAGAATACTGTCAACATCTTAAAATATGGCATAATCTTTTGTGTAGTGCAAGGCGTGCCTATAGGCATTCTAAGCTTCATTGAACTTTGAAAGTACCTACAAGCGAAAAAAATATGTGGACAAAAGCAAAGCATTTAATAACGTTCAACTCAGCAATACCTCATGAAGGTAGGCATCTATTTCAAGCACAATAAAACACTAATCTTGCCATTGTGTTTGGTCATGTGCTCATTTTACGAATGACAAGGACATTTAGTCAACCCACCAGTTGGTGGCGCTGTCTCCCCACATCAGCACCAAATGTGTCCCCTCAGCGTCAAAGCTCATGAGGTTTGCTAAAGTGTCAACCTTCTCTGTTACTGCCACTACATCACACTGAGGAGAAATTGTACCACTGTCATTTGCCAAGCAACTGGAATTGATGGAGTGGAAGAAAGGCAGAGAGACTTTTTGAAAAAGGAGGAAGAGTGGGGAAACAGAAGAAATTATCCATGGTCTCTCCGTGGCAACACTCTCAGGCTGTCAATACAATATTGAACCACATGCTGCATTTCTATTGGACTTTGGAGAAAGAGAGGGATGGTGTGTGTGTGTGTGTGTGTGTGTGTGTGTGTGTGTGTGTGTGTGTGTGTGTGTGTGTGTGTGTGTGTGTGTGTGTGTGTGTGTGTGTGTGGGGGGGTGGGGGTGGGAGGTGATCCTGAAGTGATTTTGCAAGAATATTGTGTTGTGTTCACCACTATGTTCTGGCACATCTGACACCATGTGTGAAAACACAAACAAATAATTCACATGGATGTGCATAAGCACGCGCGCGCACGCACACACACACACACACACACACACACACACACACACACACACACACACATTATGTCTTTGTTTGTGTCCACAATTCAAAATAAATCACAGAAGGACACATGTTTGGCAGATGCAAAGGTTGGTTAGGCATGATTCAGTTAAATGGCCACAAAGTAACAGTCCAAACATGACAGCTTCCAATTATGGATGATATTGAGCAATACTAAGCCCCCTAGTAACCAGCCTGTGTGCGTGGCCCAAAATGCCAAATATGAGCACAAAATACTCTCAGCTTTAACCAAGATCACTGGTATGTTGCACAAGGTTGATACTTAACAAGCTTTTTATGTTTTTTAACAAGCTTTTTTGTTTTCCTAACATGTCCACAATCCTATCGTGTGTGTGTGTGTGTGTGTGTGTGTGTGTGTATGTTTGCATGCACAACTGCGCATGTGTGTGTGTGTGTATGTGTGTGTGAGCGCATCGAGCCTGAGGACTGGGAGGCCCATCATTGCCCGCAGTCATTTAACTTGTCAAAACAGCGGGCCTGGCTGTCTCCTCGCATTTGGGTCCGCTCTGCATTATTAGGGGAGAGCAGGGAGAGGAGAGGAGAGGAGAGGAGAGGGGATCAAATCAAAGCAGCAGATGAAGACGCCAGTCCTGCGGGAGGCATTGGGGCTGATGGATTATCATCTTTCCCCTCCTCTCCCTGCAGACGTCCTGGCTCTCTGTACTGTATATGTGTGATGCTTGTGTTTATGTTTGTTTGTGTCTGTGCATGTGTCTCTGTGTGTGTGGGTGTGTGTTTGTGGATACAGTATGTATGTGTGTGTGTGTTTGTGCCTTTGTGTGACTTTGTGTTTTTATGTGTGTTTGTGCATGTAGCATGCATGTGTGTGTGTGTATATGTCTGACTGTGTGTGTTTGTATCTTAGTGTGTGTGTGTGTGTGTGTGTGTGTGTGTGTGTGTGTGTGTGTGTGTGTGTGTGTGTGTGTGTGTGTGTGTGTGTGAGTGTGTACTGTACATATGCCTCTATGTGTCACCCAATTGGCCTACAGGTCGTTTGGCGAGCTTCACCCAGCATTCCCTTTACATCCCTGATACAAAAGGTCATATAGGAATGCTGTAAGTATAGTATACATCTATAGTATGTATAATAGTTAAATAATACCTCTATGGTGTTCTACAGTACTGCTATCATCACTGTATAATACTTCTATAATTTGTTTCCTCCTATAGTGTTCCCGTCATACAATCTTATATTGCTATAACAAAATGTCCTAAAATGGTATAGGATTGCATAGTTAGTATCTGTAGTGTTCCTATAATATTTCTATGATAAAATAGTATAGGATTCTTGTAGTACTCTATAGTACTTTTTTTTATAGTATCCAGTGTCACATAGCGCCTGTTCTCAGACTCAAGTGTGTCTGAACACATCCCAAGGTGGAGATGGGGGCAATCTGTCTTCTTTCCTCTCCTCCTCCTGTCTGCCATTCTGATGTGCTAACGTCCACGGGGGACGTAGGCAAGGGTAAAATAAAAGAAAGTAAGGAGAGGTGCTAAGAGAGGTATCGATCTCGCCTTTAGAAAGTAAAAAAAAAAAAAAAAAAACCCTGCCACATATTTGATCCAACCATTTTCTGAACCAGCTGAGCCTAATAAATACACATAACAAATAATCAAACAGATATGTAACCAAGGTTACCCAGCATAGTCCAGCCCCAGGCTCAAACCTATGACCTCACTGAAAGGATGTGGAACATGTGGACACGACCAAGTGAGCTAAAAGCTATTAGCTAAGGCTATTAGCTGAGTTAGTATCATATCCCCATGAGGTGTCTGACCTCTTGGAGGGAGGTTTTACTAACATTCTTACACCGAGCTATGCTAATGGTGCAGTGATGACCTGGTGGTTAAGCGATCATACTTGTGACCGCCGGTTCAAATCCACCAACTGTCAGTAGTGCCACTGAGATACCCTGAGCATGGTACTGTCCCCACACACTGCTCCCCGGGCACCGTTGTCATGGCTGCCCCCTGCTCACGTGTGTGATGGGTTAAACGCAGAGTCAATTTGGTTGTGTATACACTGTTGGCTCTGCTGTGCTGTGGTGTGCTGTGGTGTGCCGTGTAATCACATTGACAAATGGCTGGTCTTTGTTGTTTGTTTAGTTGGCATCCGTTACAAGCACACCTGCTATATGATGCAGCTGGGTGTTTGAGGACTTTAGCGTGCATGTAGCGCGCATGCCCACTCAAGGACACTCCACTCTGGCCACTTTTGCATCTTCCTGAGGGCCATTTCAGAGGGAGAGGGAGAGCTCGAGAGGGAGATTTCTGCACCATTAGCAAGAGAGAAGGGCTCTCCTACTCCATGCCAGTCATTTTGTGGTTAGCCTTTTTTTTTTCTTCCCCTCAGGGTCTCATCCCCTCCTTCCTCCATCCCTTTTGTGGTTTTATAACACACACACACACACACACACACACACACACACACACTCACACACACACACACACACACACACAAAGAAGACAGCTTCGCTAACAGTTTGGCAAATTTAATTTCCGTTTACTTAGAGTCGCAATGCGCTGTGAAAAATTGTGGCATAGTAAACACAAACCATGGGTCATTAAAAACAATGACATCCTAATCCTGGGAGAGGAACTAGAGCAGTGAACTCACTAGAGAGAGAGAGAGAGAGAGAGGGAGAGCAAGAGAAAGAGAGAGAGAGAGAGGGAGAGAGAGAGAGAGAAAGGACAAGGGAGAGAAAGAGGAAAAGAGAGAGAGGGAAAAGAGGAAGAAAGAAATGGCTTCCCTCTTCAGCCTGTCTTCACCATAATGCAAAATAAACCATGGTTACGCCAGTGGAGTGGAATGGCCACATCTTGGCTCCTGGGCCGTGTCGACGCTTCATTATGGCGGGTGTTTCTCAACACCGGAGCCGCGATCCCTGGGCACACGTGCACACACACACACACACACACACACACACACACGTGCACACACACGCCCACACACATACACACACACACATGCGCCCGCACACACACACACACACACATGCCCACACACACCCGCACTAACACACACACACACACACGCCTACACACACACACACATACACACGCACACACACACACACGGTGTCGGGGGTCCTCAGTGGAGGAGCTCTGTCGGTGGAAAATTTGCATACACACACCGCTGCCACCCCACCTCCCCCCACCACCACCACCCAGCAGTCCCCACAGCCAGTCCCCCATACACCGTACCCCCTCCCCCGGCCACCCAGTCCTCCATCCACCCCACCCCACCCCACCCTGCCCGCCCAGCGAAAGAGGTGGTGAAAATGGAGCAATTAAAATGCATGGCTTCGCCTTCCCCTCCGGATGCCTGGGCGCCCGCCGCTGCCTTGGAAGCATCTGCAGCCCGGAGAAGCCGAAGCCGAAGCCACACCGCCGCACCACCACACAGCCTTATTGAAATGGAGAAGGGGATGCCTTGTTCATCTAAAAAACCTTTTGTCTGTTCTCTCCTCTCTCTCTATCTCTATCTGTCTATCTATCTATTTCTCCCTCTTTCTCTCTCTTTCTCTTTCTCAGCCCCTTTCTCTCTCTCTCCCTTTTTCTTTCTCTGCCTCTCCTTTTCTGCATTTTCTCTTTCCTCCCTTCTCTGCTCTCTCCTCTCCCTCTCTCTATCTATTTCTCTCTCTTTTTCAGTGCCTTTCTGTCTCCCTCCCTTTTTCTTTTTCTCTGTCTCTCATTTTCTGCATTTTCTTTCCTCCCTTCTCTGTTCTCTCCTCTCTCTCTGTCTATTTCTCCCTCTTTCTCTCTCTTTTTTAGCCCCTTTCTCTCTCTCTCCCTTTTTCTTTCTCTGTCTCCCCATTTCTGCATTTTCTCTTTCCTCTCTTTTCTGTTCTCTCCTCTCTCTCTTTATCTATTTCTCCCTCTTTCTCTCTCTTTTTTAGCCCCTTTCTCTCTCCCTCCCCTTTTTCTCTCTCTCTCTCCTTTTCTGCATTTTCTCTTTCCTCCCATTCCTTCTCTCGTGCTCTCTTCCCTGACCTCTACTCTCTCTTCCTTTCTACATCTCTTTCTTTCTTGACTTTTTGTTTCCCTCAGTGTATCACTCAGTCTCAGTCTTTCACACACATCCCCTCCTTTACATCATTTTTTCTTTCTCTACTATCGCTTTCTCTTTTTCCTCATTTTATTGTTTACTGTCTCCATCTATTCATCTCTCTCCACTCTTCTTCCTCCCTCTCTTGCTCTCTCTCTCTCTCTCTTTCTCTGTATTTGTTTTTCTTTTTTCTTCATCTGTATCTTTCTGGATTTATTTTTTCATCTATTTCTCTCCTGCCCCCCTCCCTCCCTCTCTCTCTCTCTCTGTCTCTCTTTCTTTGTTTTTCTCTCACCCTCTCCTCACCTCCACAGTCTCTCTCTCTCTCCCTCTCTCTCTCTCCATCTTCATCTGCCTCTTTCTTTCTCTGTCTTTGCCTTTCATGGCGGAGGCACGTTGCATCATGGAACCCACCTGCTGGTCCACTCAGCGCCGCACTGTAAATCCTGACCTGTTGTTCTTTTTCAAACGGGTTTGTGCTTTAATGAGCTATTGCTTTCTTGGCTCGCTTCACAGCAGGGAGAGTCTGTGAATCCACTTTTGCTGCTTGTTTGTGTCTGTAGCTGTAGCTGTAGGTGTGTGTGTATGTGTGTGTGTGTGTGTGTATCTGTGTGTGTGTGTGCGTGTGTATGTGTGTTCTGCAGTAGGAAAAGAAAAAAAAACTCCTTTGTACTCAAGTAAAGAAGCCTAGAACTAGACGGCTATGTTTACAGCAGAAATGGAGTTAAGGTGTTTCCTTTGAGAAATTATAACAAGAGTGAGATTTTACCAATTACAGCACTTTTGATCTGCAACCAGGGGTTTCAGGAGAACTTCATTTATCTTAGTTTCTCTCTGCTCTGCTGTGGGTTAATTTTCTGTCTTTGTTGGTTGAATGAAGAACACCTGAGGAAACACCAAAATCATCCAGGGTTCATTAGTCCCACCACCCTCTCCCGGGTCAGGCGATGTAGTCCTTGGTTGTCGTCTTTTAGCCCCTTCCTCTCTCTCTCTTTTTCTTTCTCTCTATCTCTGTCTCTCTCTCTCTCTTTCTCTCTCTCTCTGTCTCCCTGTCTATCCCTCTTCCTCTTTACCTATCTTGCCCTTTGTCTCTCTCCCTGTATCTCTCTCTGTCCCCATCTCTCTCTCTCTCCCTTTCTCGCCCTCTCTCTCTTGTCTTTGTGGGAGGTGGCTGACACACAAAAATGAGCTTCCAAATCATGAACCCGGTAACAGATGGCATAGGAAAATGAGCCCCAGCTCAACAGCATGGACGTCTTCTCCCTGGAGCCCCCGCTCCCTCTCTTTCTTTCTCTCTTTCTCCCTCCCTCTTTATGCCTTTTCTCTCTCTCTCCATCTCTATCACACTCTTTCTTTCTCTCTATCCATCTCTGTCTCTCTTCTCTCTCTTTCTCCCTCCCTCTTTATGTCCTTTCTCTCTCTCCATCTCTATCACACTCTTTTCTTTCTCTCTATCCATCTCTGTCTCTCTTCTTTCTCTTTCTCCCTCCCTCCCTCTTTATGCCTTTTCTCTCTTTCCATCTCTATCACATTCTTTCTTTCTCTCTATCCATCTCTGTCTCTCTTCTGTCTCTTTCTCTCTTTCTCTCTCTTCATCTCTCTTTCTCTCTTTCTCAGTCTGTCTTTTTCTCCCTGTTTCTGCATGTCATTCACATTTTGGTTGTTCATAACTGACACTCCTCATCTAATATAATTGGCCCTTCTGGAGTGCTGCTGGGGCCAAGCATCTGTATTTGACTGTAAGACCAGCAGACAGCCGTGGACACAGATTTGGTGGGCGGGGGGTTGGTGGGGGGGGGGCATATATGGAGGGAGGGGAGAGGAGAAGAGAGGAGGAGAGGAGAAGGGAGGAGAGGGGTGGAGAGGAGAGAAGAGAAGAGGAGAGGGGAAGCCAGGAGAGGAGAGGCGGAGAGGAGAGGAGAGAAGAGGAGAGGCTAGGAGAGGAGATGGAAAGAGAGGAAGGGGAGGAGAGGAGAGGAGAGGAAAGGAGAGATGAGGAGAGAGAAGAGGAGAGGAGAGGGGCAGATAGCACAGGGGAGGAGAGGAGGGAAGACAAAAGGGGAAAGGAGAGAGAAGGATGCAGGGTAGGAGTAGAGGGGAAAAGAGAGGAGGAGAGAGGAGGAGAGAGGAGGAGAGGAGGAGAGGAGGAGAGAGGAGGAGAGGAGGAGAGGAGGAGAGGATAGAAGAAGTAGGAGATGGAGATGGGAGGAGAGGAGAGGAAAGGAAAGGACAGCACAGAGAAGAGGAGAGAGGAGGAGAGGAGAAGGATGGAAAGGAGAGGGGAGGAGAGGAGAAGACAGGAGAGGAGAGGGGCGGAAAGGAGAGAAGAGGAGAGGCTAGGATAGGAGAGGGAAAAGAAAGGTGATAGAAGGAGATGGAGGGGAGGAGAGGAGAGGAAGGGAGAGAGGAGGAGAGAAGAGAGGAGGAGAGGAGAGGGGTGGAGAGGAGAGATGAGGAAAGGCTAGCAGACGGAGGGGAGGAGAGGAAAGGAAAGGAGAGAGGAGGAGAGAAGAGAGGAGAAGATGGGAAGGAAAGGAGAGAGGAGGAGAGAAGAGAGGAGATGGAAGGAGAGGAGAGGAAAGGAGAGAGGAGGAGAGAAGAGAGGAGAAGATGGGAAGGAAAGGAGAGAGGAGGAGAGGAGAGAGGAGAGGAGGAGAGGAAAGGAAAGGAGAGAGGAGGAGAGAAGAGAGGAGAAGATGGGAAGGAAAGGAGAGAGGAGGAGAGGAGAGAGGAGAGGAGGGAAAGGAAGAAGAAGGAGGGGAGGAGAGGAGAGGAAAAGAGAGAGGAGGAGAGAAGAGAGGAGGAGAGGGGAAGGATGGAAAGGAGAGAGGAGGAGAGAAGAGAGGAGGAGAGGGGAAGGATGGAAAGGAGAGAGGAGGAGAGAAAAGAGGAGGAGAGGGGAAGGATGGAAAGGAGAGAGGAGGAGAGAAGAGAGGAGGAGAGGGGAAGGGTGGAAAGGAGAGAGGAGGAGAGAAGAGAGGAGGAGAGGGGAAGGATGGAAAGGAGAGAGGAGGAGAGAAGAGAGGAGGAGAGGGGAAGGATGGAAAGGAGAGAGGAGGAGAGAAGAGAGGAGGAGAGGGGAAGGATGGAAAGGAGAGAGGAGGAGAGAAGAGAGGAGGAGAGGGGAAGGATGGGCAGCCCTCGTCACCAGGGTCCCTCAGCAGGCAACCAGGCAGCGCACAGCCAGCGGAGAGGCCAGATGGCAGATACAGCCCCCCCCTTACACACACACACACACACACACACACACACACACACACACACACGCACGCACGCACACACACTACACACACATGCACACTACACACACACACACACACGCACACACACGCACACACATGCACACACACACACTGCACACCCACACACACACACACACACACACACACACACACGCACACATGCACACACACACACACACACACACACACACACACACACACACACACACTACACACACACACACACACACACTATACACACACTACTCACACACACATCAGTACACACACACACACACACACACACACACACACACACCACACCAGGGCATTGAAAAACATCCCTGTGATCTGGAATGGGGAGGAATTCATTAGAGCCGCCTGCATTATTTATTTATTTACTTCCGTACTGACAAGCTTGCAAATGTGTATTTGGTGTGTGTGTGTGCACGTGCATGTTTGTGTGCATGTATGTGTGTGTGTGTGCATGTGTGCACGTGCATGTTTGTGTGCATTAGTGTATGTGTGTGTGTGTGTGTGTGTGTGTGCGCGCGTGTGCATGTGCATGTTTGTGTGCATGTGTGTGAATGTGTATGCATATGTATATATGTGAATGTGTATGCTTTTGTGTGTGGATGTATGTATATGAGTGCGTATATATTTATATGCAGGGCATGTAAATGTGTACATGCAAGCATTTGGAGGTGTGTTTGTCTATATGTGTATGTATGCATGTGTGCATGTGTTTGACTGACTATATGTATATTTGTGTGTGTATGTATGTGTGTGTGTATGTGCGTGTATGTGTGACTGACTGTAAGTTTGTGTGTGTATATGTGTGTGTGTGATTGACTGACTGAAAAAGTGTGGGTGTGTTGATGTAAGAGTGTGTGAGTGATGATGACTGTGTATGTGTGTGTATGCGTGTGTGTATGTGTGTATGTGTGTGTGTG
This sequence comes from Setipinna tenuifilis, assembly GCA_030347295.1. Classification (NCBI taxonomy): domain Eukaryota; kingdom Metazoa; phylum Chordata; class Actinopteri; order Clupeiformes; family Engraulidae; genus Setipinna; species Setipinna tenuifilis. The sequence goes on along the minus strand of CM059287.1, from coordinate 8,289,835 downwards.
TGTGTGTGTGTGGGCCTATGTGTTTTCCCTAACTGACTCAGACAGCCGTTTTCCCCCAAACGTGTCAACTCTCTCTCAAAGTGACGCACGCCCCCCAAGGACCCACCCACGCCCCTCTCTGATAGTGACGCACCGTCTCCCCCTCCCCCCAGAGACCACACTGGGGGCACACATCACCCACCCCATGGGGCAGGAGAGTGGGGGAAGGCACTGAGAGCCTCAGACTGTCGCATAGCACACCCCCACTGATGCTGGTGCTGCCACACTTTAGTAGGGTGTTGGATAAGCATGGCATGTGTGTGTGTGTGTGTGTGTGTGTGTGTGTGTGTGTGTATGTGTGTGTGCGTGTGTGTGTGTTTGAAAAGAGTGGTGTGTTTCGTAGTAGATGGCAGTAGTGGTGATGGTTGTGTAGGTGGGACGGGGTGGTTGAGAGAGTGGAAGGCTAGTCAATGGAGCCAAGGATGGTGGTGGGGTTGGGTTGGGTTGGGTTGGGAGTGTGAGGAGCGCTGGTGTGTTCAGTAGGTGGGTAAGGGGGTGCTGTTGAAGAGGGTGAAGGGTGGTGGGAGTGGGTTGGGTGTGAGGCGTGAAAGTGAGGGTGATGAAAGGAATTCCCCATTTGTCATTGTGATTACACAGCACACAAGGCACACAACAAAATTCAACCTCTGCACTTAACCCATCACACACGTGAGCAGGGGGCCACCATGACAATGGTGCCCAGGGAGCAGTGTGTGGGGGAAGGGTTACCATTCTCAGGGTACCTCAGTGAAACTTCTAGCAGTCAGTAGATTTAAACTTGCGATCCTGTGGTGTGTTTAGTAGTTGTTGGTGGGGAGGGTGGTGGAGGAGTGGGTGAATGTGCAGTGGTTAAGACAGGAAATGGTGAATTGAGGTGGGGGGTCGGAGGGGTCAGGGGGGTGGTGTAAATATTTTTGCCTTTGATTTCACGCCCTTAAATGGATGGGGATGCTCTGCGCTTTCAGAGGCTGATGGCTAATTAATTTCATGATGTTATTACGCGCTGTAATTTGGTCGGAGAGTGCCAGCCCTCGCCATGCTCTCCTTCAGTCCTCCAGCTCAGCAGTCTCAGTTTTGGACTTGGATGGAGACTGTGTATTGTATTATTTCTAATGAAGGTCTAGGACCGAAAGCTTGAATAAATCCTGTCTTTTGCACAGATTGGAGTGTGCTGTGTTTTTACCCTTTTTCTGGACTTGGATGGTTGAAAGCTGAATGTATACAGTTTTATATTATTGGTCTAAGACAGTTACTGTAAGTTGTAAGCAACTGGAGTTCTTTTAGTAGCTTGAAGATGTTTCACCTTTCATCCAAAAGGCTTCTTCAGTTGATGAAAGGTGACACATTGTCAAGCTACTAAAAGAACTCCAGTTGCTTACAACTTTACTCATTTGACTAACATGACCTGGATGAAGAAGAGTCTTCACATACAGTATTTTTTCAATGGGGGTGATGCAGCCCCCCTGGAGTGTTCAGTCAGTGCTGAGGGGCACTGAGAAACAGCCAGCTGAAAGGGGGGTGTTCGACCACAAATAGGGGGTGTTGATGTCAAATTGCTCAGAAATATTAAAAACTTTGCATATAACAACTGTTTTTGCATATCTCTCGCATATATTATAATTGCATGGTGGTAGTGGTGGTGTTGGTGGTGTGTGTGCGTGTGTGTGTGTGTGTAGTTGGGGGACAGCAAGGGGTGTCATGAGGGGGCATTTGGGGGCATTTGTTTACAGTAAAAAAGGTTGTGAACCACTGGTCTAAGAGGATAGATAGCATGTCCCACAAATGATCGTCTTGGTGAACAAAATCTAAAAAAAAACACCCACACCTCAACACACATCACCCCCTCCTGCTTCACCGTAACCACAACATCCACCCGTGACACAAATGATCCGACACACGGAACCTCCAGCACCTCTCATTTCCCAGACATTCCACCGACCCTTTGTGTGCTGCTAGCGTATTAGCAGTGCCAAGTGCTAGTCAAACACAACCGCTCTCACTGAAGATGCATCAGCAAGCACACAGCATGGCAATGGAAAGAGAGAGACAGAGAAGAAGAGAGAGAGAAGGAGAAAGAGAGAGACACAGAGAGAGGGTGAGAGGAGAGAGAAAGAGGAGAGAAAGAGAGACAGACAGATAGAGAGAGAGATACAGAGAGAGACACAGCGAGATAGATAGAGAGAGATACAGAGGAGAGAGGAGAGAGAGAAAGAAAGAAATAGAGAGAGAGAGGAGAGAGAGAAAGCTGCTAGATTCTGTGGCTCCCCTGGCGGAGTTATTTTCTTGTGACGCGGTCAATACCCCCCAAAGCCATCGACCTGACATATTGACGTGGTGGCAGTGCGGGGGTGGGGGTGGGGGTGGGGGTCTCGGATGCTGTGAAGCATCTGGCCCACGGAGCTATTGAGCTGGGTGCGGAGGCAGAGGCAGAGGCAGAGGCAGAGGCAGAGGGCGAGGTGAGGGAATAAATGAACAAGTGGACGGCAAATAGATAATGCACCAAAGGGTAAAAAACATACTCTGTAAAGCAAACCTGTTATCTGTGAAGGTTGTTAAGTGGTGTGTAGGTTTGTGTGTGTGTGTGTGTGTGTGTGTGTGTGTGTGTGTTTGAGCATGTATTGTGTACTGTGTGTGTCTGTGTGTCTGTTCAAATTCCAGTACTTATGTGTTTGTGTGTATATCTTTATCCATGTCTGTGCAGGCATTTTAGTAACTGGATATGTGTGTGTGTGTGTGCCTGTGTGTATGTGTGTGCCTGTGTGTGTGTGTGTGTGTGTGTATGTGTGTGTGTGTGTGTGTGTGTGTGCGTATAGATTATCGGCATACAGCCTGTACACGTCACAGTATGTATGAACACAATGTGGTCGTCAGTCTCTGACGCCATTAATCCAAATGAGTGGACTCGTGACTCATTCTAGCTGTCGTCCCTCAGTGACTACATGAAGACTAAATCATCTTCGTCTTCGCACCTCGCGTTTGCACTGCGGCGCCTTGAAGCACAGCTGGTGTCCCCCTCCCTCCCCTCGCTAAACGCCAAACGCATCACCTCAGCACAATCCCACAGTCAATGTTCATCCCCCCAGCCCTGTCAGGTCCCTCTCCCTGGGGCCACTCTGTGGGAGATCAAGGGAGATCTGGGGATTCAGATAGCAGCAGCTGGCTCAGAGGAGTATGAGGGCCGAATGATGGAGCGGATGTGGGCCAGATAAGGAGTGAATAAGGGCCGGATGTGACGCTGGATAAAGAGTGGATGTGAGCCGGATGAAGAGCAAATGTGGGCCAGATTAAGAGCGGATGTGAGCCGGATGAAGAGCAAATGTGGGCCAGATTAAGAGCGGATGTGGGCCGGATGAGCAGTGGATGTGGGCCAGATGTGGTGCTGTAAGAAGAGTGGTTGTGGAGTTGTGGAGCGGATGGAGAGCGGATGAGGAGCGGATGTGGAGTGGATGTGGAACAGTTCAAGACTCATTTCAAGATAGATCTATTTGTCATATACACAGTTATAACCTGTACAACTCCCAGTGAAATCTGAAATTGGTGATGGTCGAATGAAGAATTGAGGAGTGGATAAGGGTTGAATAAGAAGTGGATATTATTATTACTATTACTATTATCGTTATTATTATTATTATTATTATTAGTAGTAGTAGTAGTAGTAGTAGTAGTACCACTATTATTATATTTTTATTATTATTACTAAGGCTTAAATAAGGAGTGGAAAAGGGGAAGATGGAGGTCATATGAGGATTGAATGGGGCCGGATGAGGGCCAAATGAGTGCCAGATTAGTGCCGGGTGCAGGACCAGAGACACAGCTGTTATATGAGATATGGGTTCCCTGTGACTCCCCATGTACACATCAACTCCAACACACACACACACACACACACACACACACACACACACACACACACACATCCCCCCAGTTCAACAGTCCCCTGGGGAAAGGACTGGGCAGACGGTGTCAAAACAATTCTGTCTGACAGAGGGGAGGAAGAGAAACAGACTCCTTCTGGTGTTGTGGTGGTGAGGTAAATCTAAATGTAAATATGGGGGTCTTTTGCAAGGTGATGCTTTGTAGTGAATATAGACTATTGACAAATGGCCAATGTTCCATCCTCACAGCCAAACTCCACCCAAAATAATTCACTATACTATAGACTACTGGTTTATACTTGCCTTCAACAACACAAAATCTATACCTCAGGTTAGTGGGTAACTCTTTCTATAAAGCTTCTATTGACATGACTGTATAAACACATTTATAAAGGGTTATAACCCTTTAATAACATATGAAAGGTATTCATAACTATTTATACATACTCATAACTGTATTTCTAAGGTATTCTAATATATAACCTGTCCAACAAGTGCAGTCATGAATATGTATTAATAGCTATAAAAGCTAATGTCAAGCATTATTATGCTTTGTAAGGGAATTATAACCCTTTATGATTGTGTTCATAGAGTCTTATGAATACAAGCTTCATAGAAAGCATTAGCGATTAGCGCTATTCAACCAGCGCACTTTGGCCCAGTCTTCATGTAACCAAGGTCGACCTGTGCAGTCCAGTCCCAAACTCAGCCTGCGACCTCGCAGCCTCTCTGGGCAGGCGTGTTACCAAGTGCACTGAAAACCAGGCTGCTAGCTAAGTTAAGTTAGTAATGTAACCTAGCGTTGGCATGCCAAGCTCTGCTAGCTGGCATCCGTTACTTGTACAACCAGCCACTCAACCAGTGTCACATAGTACTGTACTCCTGACACTTCCAGGGACATATTGAGGCTGCCTTCATTTCCCAAATCTGTCCCTGTCTCTCTGTAGGGTAGCGGTTCCTTTTTCCTGCATTTGTTTTTTGTTTTTTGTTTTTAATCCTTGGGGTGGAGTGGGTATGGGTGTGGGTGTGTGTGTGTGTGTGTGTGTGTGTGTGTGTGTGTGTGTGTGAGGGGGGGGTGGGGGGTGGGTGGCGGTTTGGGGGTGCAGAGCAGTGGGGAAGATCTTCACAGCTTCCCAGCACATCTCGAGTTCAGTGTTCAGGGTGTCAGCTTGAATGATTAACTGTCAGGGTTGTTTTTTTCTGTGCGACGTTGTTTTTTCTGTGTTTTAGCAAGAACAGAGGAGAGGGAGGAGGAAGGAGGAGGGCACTGCCTTCTTTTTCGGTTGAAGGTGTAAACAAACAAACAAATAAATACACCACAATCTGTTGGACAGATTCAGGTTTTGTTGAAATATCAAATAAAAAAAAGAGTAATGCTGTTACATGGAAATTGCAACACACTTAAAAAAAACAGCCCCTGTCAAAACATCACATTTTAGCTGATGCACAGTGTATTTCCTCATTTTCATCACTGTAGAAAACCTCTGCCCACGCATTAATTGGAGAGCATGAATTTTTAAAACCTTCCAAATTTCTCTAATGGGTGTCAAAATGTGTCTGTATGTGTGTGTGTGTGTGTGTGTGTGTATGTGTGTGTCTCTATGTGTGTGTGTGTGTGTGCACGTGTGCGTGTGTCTATCTGTCTGTGTCTGTGTGTGCGTCAGGGGAAAGCAAAGCAAGTCTTTCGATTAACATGTGTGATTTTTTTTCCTTCTTCTTGTTGAGATGAGATGTGAAGAGTGTGTTTTATGAAAAGACTAAGTGGTCATGGGCGCTGCTGTACCACACGTGAGGAGATGTGTCGACCAGCTGACAGGCTGCTGACATGGTGTTACCGATAGTGGCGTTTTACAGGCCCACTGAGAGCTAAACGTTTCAGCAGGTGTCAGCTTAAACAGACCTGGCCTGGGGGGGGGGGCTTTTCCTCATTTCTCTCTCTCTTTCTTTCGTTCATTCATTCCTCCTTTCTTTCTTTCTGTCTTTCTTTCGTTCTTTCTTTCATTCGTTCATTTGTTCGTTCATTCACTCACTCACTCTGTCTTTCTGTTTTGCCCATTTACCTTGACACTTGTCTCTGTCTGTCAGTGACTAAGTTCAAAGACGCGTGATGGTATTTTAAGTGCTCGGCTTTCAGTACGTACCTAACGGCCTCAGAAGAGTCTACCTCCAGAGGTGACACCGGACAGCTTCCTCTATAAAAACTAAATGAGGAAGTCTAAAGAGAGTAGCTTGGGCGTGAGTGATAGGAGTGATTGTGATGCTGACGGTCAGGTCTATGAAACTGATATGACTGATTGTGAGGTGGATACTCAGGTCTATGTGAGTGATATGAGTAATTGTGAGGCGGACGCTCAGGTCTCGGGCCTTGTATGGGTCATTTGACCATGAAAGAAATGCAGCAGTGCTGCAGGGACACCATTTACCTTGAGAGGTCCTCGTGACGAGGTCATCGGCATCTGATCGCCATGCCAACTGGAAGGGGAGTTGAAGGAGTGGTTTAACAAGGCACTCAACTGTGACTGTGGCAGGTTGCATTCCAAGGTATCCGTCTTTTGATGGGTTTGGGATACAATGTACTTACGCATTTTTATTTAGACTGATACAAAAGTAATTTTTAAAACAAGATAATGTTAAACTAGAACTGTATAGTGTGTTATTATTTGTAAATAAACACACATACTCTCTCTTTCTTTCTCTCTCTCTCCCGCTCCACCTATTTAGATGTTAAATGGGTGTGTGTCTTTGTATGTGTAAGCATATGTTTTATGTAATTGTTAGTGTATGTGTGTGTGTGTGTATGTGTGTAAAATTCATTAAGTATAGCTTAATGAATTTGTCGCTTAAAGCAGAGCTCATGTTTCGGTACATGACTTAAGGTTAACATCTCACCGCCCACCCCCATATGAATACAACCCCCCCGCCCCCCCCCCTCAGGCCATGAATAACATTTGTATGCGCGTGACACAAACGACCCCGCTGCAAATGGACAGCTTCCCCCTAGAGAACGTCACCGGGGCAACCGGCTATCTTCTCCGGTGCATGTGTGTGTGTGTGTGTGTGTGTGTGTGTGTGTGTGTGTGTGTATGTGTGTGGCCTCGCGATGGTGGCTGTCAGATGTCTGACACCAAGGCTGGTGTGGAGTGTGTGGTGTGTGCCCCCCAACATGCACAGAGCTGACAGTGTGTGTTGTCCACTCTGTGATGTTATTATAAACACAATTCCCATTCATCTCATCCTCAACCTGGTGTGGTTAAACAATGATCCAAGCCTCTCGTGAGATCTCATTTTTGTGATGGTGGTCATCACATGTCTGACACCGAGGCTGGTATAAGTGCCCGCTAACACACAGAGCTGACAGTGTGTCGTCCACTCTGTGATGTTATTAAAAACACAACTTCCATTCATCTCCCCATCTAGGGTTAGATCTCATCCTCAACCTGGTGTGGTTAAACAAACAAACACTGCAGCCTCTAATGTGTGTTCCAATGTCACATGTTTTGTCCAGAGGCATGGAGAAAGAGAAAAAATATTGGCTGGGGGGGGTTACTACAAAGGTGGTTATGACCCACTCATAGTCATAAACCTAAAAGGAGACGAGCCCGTTGGGATTTGTTTGGCTAAGAGAATGAAGCCATTAGCTCTACTAACACATTTGCAATTATGCCTGGGGTACCTAAACTAAGCTTAACTACCTTTGTAGTGTCACCTTACACCCCCTACACAGTGCAGTTGTATATGTTTGCAGTCTTAAGGATAAGGATAATAGGTTTCTCCTAGGATAATCAGATGCTTATTAATCCTTTAAATATATGTACAGTGTGTTGACTCCTTACTTGATTATTTGTTATGCTAAGAAATTGGTTTTAGCGTAATATAACTAATAGGTCACTGAATTATGTGCTTTGTTACATGTGCAATTACCACATTGCACACACATAATACAGGTCGATTTAGTTGCCTCATGATTATTCGCTTTGAGCCCTGTGATTACTTGATTTGACCCCAATCTAAATGTAATGTGTTGGAAAACATTTCATTTATGTATGTACAGTAAGGCCCATTACATGCAAATAAGGCATTAAGGTAATTAAGATTTGTGCTGTAGTGCTGAATTTCACATTTTTTTCAGCAGATAACATGTTGTAGGCTAGGTCTTTTAATTCAAAGCTGTCAAAGTGACCCAAAACAGGCGTTTGTTCACGCATGCAACCTCAGAATATGACTGACGAAGAGTAAAAACAGACCCAAACACTAATGGGAATACCCGTGTCAGGCTTGTCTGACAGGCTTGTCTTGCTAACTGCTTACAACCGCTTCCGCAGTGTTTTTCCGTTGGGTTAATGGGATGTTTCTTTTTCCGTGGGTTCCGTCCGTGGCCATGGGAGATTTTTTTATTCAGATGTCGGGGCCTGCCATGAAATGCATTGAAAGAATTCCAGCCTGACACGAAGAAAAAAAAACCAGTGTTCACCCCTCACCGACCTCGTTATCTTCCTTCTCTGTCTCATTAATAAATGATCTTTTGTCAGTGAAAGCATGGCTTGTGTTCAAAAATACTACACTGGATGGGTGGATATCCCAGTCAATTTCAAGCCTTCTTGCCAAATTAGCTTTTCGCACCCCCAGCCGCTGTTGTGGTTTCGCGTGATGCAAGCCCCCCGCCCACAAAGAATAACGTGAAGGAACACACAATGTCTGGTGGGCGATAAGTGTCAAGAGTCCTTTAAATTAGTATGCTGTTTATTTCCAATAACCTTTACAAGAAGAAAGTGATCCCACCCTCTTACATGTGCACACAAACACACACACACACACACACAGGCCTATTTTATGCACCGACCCTACATGTATTCATGACAACTTGTAATCATAATTAGCAAATGCCTGATTAACATACAGCAAGGTATGGATTAGAATAAACAGACACATGTCCATAAATATTTAGCATTCCTGCCAGTTTATGAAACGGAAATTCAAATATTTAATTAAATTAATTTGCATCAATTAAGCAGCTATTACCAAATATTCAAATGAATACGGTATATGAACTGAAATATCAGTTTCCCTTAAAGGCAATATTATCTGCCCTATAAAAGTATACTCTTGAGCATCGGTCTATAAACATACGCTCACTGGAGGCGATTCAAAAAAGCGTATTTATAGATACAAATATAGAGAGATTTCCTGTTTGCATTGAACTCACACAAGCATGACAATGGTTTTCAGACTGTCATAAATAATTCATGTGTCTCAGGACTGAACCCATTAAAGAGCTACACGCACACACACTTACTCTCTGTCTCACACACACACACACAGACACACACACGCACACACACACACACAGCCAGGGAGGTAGGGAGAGAAAAAGAAAGAAGAAAGAGAGAGAAAGAGAGAGAGAGAGAGAGCAAGAGAGAGAGAAAGAAACTTTCCCCTCCATGCAAGGACTTGAAAAGGACAGCATGCACACTTAATGGATTTTGCAATTCCTACAACTCACCCCCCCCGCACCCCAACCCCCCACGCAGACACACACACACACACCTCCACCACCACCCCTAGTCCCCCCCCCCCCCACACACCCCCCACCCCTCACACAGACACACACACACACCTCCACCACCACCCCTAGCCCCCCACACCCTCTCCACCCACCCACCGCACCCCCACTGACACACCGCCACCACCACGCCTAGTCCACACCCTCTCCACCCACCCACCGCACCCCCACTGACACACCGCCACCTCCTCTGCCTGTGGGGGTGCTCTTATTTCAGGCAGCGTCGGTCGGTCCGCCATTTGCATTTTGATGGCAAACAACTGGGATATTTGTCAAGTACATCAGGAGCCAGGGCCTGAATAAATAAAAAACAAGGAGCTGCTCCTGCCGCCGCCGACCGCCCCGACCGCCTCACCTTTCGCCTCATCACGCAGACCAATTAGAACTCATCAGCATTCCACACACACACGTGCTGAGCTCCGCGCTATGGCCAACCAAGACGGACGGGCGGACGGGCGGACGGGAGGACAGGCGGACGAAAGAACAAAGAGACTGGCCTCTAGCGTCCTCCTTCTCATGCGGTTCAGGTACAATGACCCATTGACTGGGAATAATTATATCAAAGACAACAATGCCAAGGTCAGTCAGGTCCTCTGTGCATACCACAGCAGCTAATAGATTAGCGTGTATCATCTCACTGGCACTGACTGGAAATGCAGTGGTAACACGTTTTTTGTTTTGTTTTTTGCAGAAAAAAAGAGCTGAACATTTAACCCCTATTTGTGTTAAGCCATTCTGGGAACAAAAGCAGTTTATGCTCAGTGGTGAAGCCTGGTTACAATTTACATGCAGTCATAAAAATAGTGGGTAAATTATGCACACCTTTGACAATTTAATTTGCAATAATTAAAAAAAATGGTAAATGTTTTTAGTTATATGAAATTTTGGTTACACTATATTTTACGGCCCCTGTTACAGTGTATTAGTGTACCTATTAAGTACAATGTAATAAAATGTGTAACAACATATTAAAATTATGTAGTTACATTGTACCTGAGGTTAAGGGCAAGGGTTAGCATTAGGGTTAGTGTATGGTACATACTATGTACGTGCCGAAAGTCATATGTTATTCCATGTAGATATGTTGTTAAAGTGTTCATTAAAATAAAGTGTCACCATAATTATAATTCATACCATATACCGTAATTCATTGACATGAAGTTGACCCTAGACCACGCCACTACACTGCACTGTCTGTGCTTGTAGTGTCAGTCCGTTGTCTGCAGCTGGAAAGCCTGGCAGGGTGGTCGCATGGGGGCGGCTCATTGCTGTGGTAAAAAAAACATGCTGTAGGTGTCACTGCTGACATGGCTTATGTGTGTTTTGTTCTCATGCGTAGGGGACCGCACACACACACAACACCTCAGTAACCTATAACCCCCACCCACCACACACACACACACACACAAACACACTCACACATACACACACATACACACACACAAACACACACACATACACACACACTTAAAGGTACATAACATAACACAAACACACGTGCACACACAGTCACATATACACACACACTGAAACAAATGTCAAAGGACACTCACCATCACACTACATACATACACACACACACACACACGGAAAGACATGTCAAAGGACACCTACCATCACACTACATACACACACACACACACTCGGAAACACATGCCAAAGGACACACACCGACACACTACAGACACACACACACACACATACACACATACCCTACACTACACACACACACACTCATCTCTCGCTTATCGTAGCTGTCGTAAGTCAGTTGTTGCGAGTGCGGGGAGCATTGTGTGTGTGTGTGTGTGTGTGTGTGTGTGTGTGTGTGTGTGTGTGTGTGTGTGTGTGTGTGGATGTAGCGGGGCTGGCAGCGCGAGGTGACATCTGGTGACTAATGTGGTCGCATGTGAGCGGCGCTCTGCTCCCACAGTCCTCTGGGCTGCAGCTGCTCAGCTACAGCATAAATGAGACAAGGGAGGGCACGATGGGGGGAGGAGAGAGAGAGAGAGAGGGAGGGAGGGAGAGAGAGGGAGAGAGAGTGAGTGAGTGAGAGTGAGATAGAGAGGGAGGGTGCGATGGGGGGAGCAGAGAGAGAGAGAGAGGGAGAGACAGAGGGAAAGAGAGAGAGACAGTGAGAGAGAGGGCACGATGGGGGGAGGAGAGAGAAAGAGAGGGAGAGAGAGTGACTGAGAAAGAGAGAGAGTGAGAGAGACAGGGAGACAGGGAGGGCGCGATGGGGGGAGGAGAGGGGGGGGATAGGGAGAGAGAGGGAGCGATGGGGGGAGGAGAAAGAGAGAGTGAGTGAGTGAATGAAAGGAGGAGGAGAAAGAGAAAGAGAGAGAGATGGGAGGGTGGAGATGGAGAGAGACAGAGAAAAAGAGAGAGAGAGAGACAGAGATGGGAGGGTAGAGATGGAGAGAGACAGAGAGAGAGAGACAGACAGAGAAAGATGGGAGGGTAGAAATGGAGAGAGACAGAGAGACAGGGAGGGAGATGGGAGGGGAGAGATGAGAGGGGGAGACAGAAATGGATGAAGGACAGAGAGGGATGTGGAGAAAGAAAGAGAGAGAGCAAGAGAAAGATGGAGGAAGCAGAAAGAGGGGGGTGGGCAGGGAGTGTGTGTGTGTGTGTGTATGGGGGGGGCAACTAGGAGAGATGGAAAAAGGGGGAGAGGCACAAAGGGAGGGGGTAAGAGAAAGAGATGGAGAGAGGAAATGGGTGGGTGGGTGGGGGGGGTCAAGGAAAAGAAGAAGAGATACAAAGAGACGGAGTAACAAGATGAGGTAGAATTAAAGACAGGAATGTAAGAAAAAAGAAAGAGAGAAAAAAGAGAGAGAAACAGAGAAAGAAAGAAAGACACAGAGAAAGAACTAGTGGTAGAGGGAAAGGAAGACAGAGAAGGAAGGAGAGGAAAAGAGGGTGTATGAGAGAAATAAGAAAAAGGCACAGAGGACAAGGGAAGGGGTGTGTGTCTGTGTGTGTGTGTGTGTGTGGGGGGGGGGGGGGGGTAGACGGGGGGGGGCTCTCTAGTGCAGGAGTGAGAGGCACAGGAACAGAGCAGCAGCAGTGAAGGAACGACAGGAAGGAAAAGGTGCACAAAGATAAAGGAGGACGAGGAGGAGGAGAGGAGGAGGAGGAAGGGAGAGGGGGAGGGGATGAAGGGGGTGGGGGGGGGGGCAAGACCTGACACACACATGGTGGTAGGGCAGGGGAAGGGGAAGTGTGTTTGCTAATGTGTTAGACGTGTGTGTGTGTCAGAAAGTGTGTGTGTGTGTGTGTGTGTGCGTTGCTGACGTGCAGGCGAGTCTGCTGGGGCGTGTGTTTGTAAGTGGACTGGAGTACTGTGTGTCTATGTGTGGATTTTTGTGCAAGTGTGTGTGTGTGTGTGTGTGTGTGTTAGTGTGTGCGTGTAGCATTTTGTGTGCCGGTGTGTGTACATTTCAGAGTGCTATGGTGTGTGTGTTTGTGTATGGCACAATGTGTGTGTGTGTGTGGCATTTTGTGTGCGGGTGTATGTACATTTCAGAGGGCTATGATGTATGTGTATGTGTGTCTTAGAGTGTGTGTGTGTAAATGTGTCTGTATTTGTTAGTGCGTCTGCTTGCTAGTGTGTGTTTGTACCTTAGAATTTGTGTATGTATGTGTGTGTGTGTGTGTGTGTGCTCACTGAGACGTCTGGGTTTTGAGAAGCCAGGCAGCTATGTGGGGGAGGTTAAAAGTGTGTGTATGTGTGTATGTGTGTGTGTGTGTGTGTGTGTGCGTGCTTGGTGCGTGTGTGCTTGGTGCGTGTGTGTGTGAGTCTGTGTGTGTGTGCGTGTGTGTGGGTGTGTGCTTGTGCGTGTGTGCCTGCTTGGTGTGTGTGCTTGGTGTGTGTGTGTCTGTGTGTGTGTGGTGTAGCAGCGCCAGTCGGCTGGGCTGGCCAGGGGAAAAAATCAATGACTTTCTGTCTGATTTGGGAGGAGGTAAAACATGGCCCCGGCAACCCCGGTCTCCCGGCAGCCACCACTAACAGCCAACAAAGCGACCAAACAGACCCCAGAACAGCCAATTACGCTGACTCTTCTATGAGAGCCGGGCAGAGACAGGCCTGGGTGTGCAGTGTGCAGTGTGTGTAGTGTGTGTAGTGTGTGTGTGCTATACTGGACTGATTCCAAAACCCTACGGTGTGCATAAGGCCACTCTTCTTCAGCTGTTACTGGCCCCTGTGTGTGTGTGTGTGTGTGTGTGTGTGTGGGGAGAGAGCCTGATAAACCCATCAAGACATGTTAAGAGTAGCCTACCTTCAGTTCCTGTCTGTCTGTCTGTCTGTCTCTTACATACACACTCTCTTTCTCTCTCTCTCTCTCTCTCTCTCTCTCTCTCTCTCTCTCTCTCTCTCTCTCTCTCTCTCTCTCTCACACACACACACACACACACAGACTCTCTCTCTCTCTCTGTCTCTCTTTCACTGTCTCACGCTCTCTCTCTTCTTTTCTCTTTGCATAGAAAAGCACTGGTGTGTGTGTGTGTGTGCGTGTGTGTGTGTGCACACGTGTGTGTGTGGGGCTATGTGTGTGGCTGTTTGCCTATGTATGTGTGTGCATCCAAGCATGTGTGTGTCTGTGTGTGTGCGTGCATTCGTGCATGCATGTATGTGAGTGTGTGTGTCTGTGTGTGCTTATGTGCAGGAATGTTAATGAAACACATTCCTCAAGGCCTCTCCTGGAGACTGGTTCAGATGCTGGGAAGAGGAGGTGGAGGGAAGGCCTTTTCACATTCTTCCCCCTCTACAAGACCCCCTGACACGGGCTGGCCCACAACCACTGCTCCCTCTCCAATTCCAGTATGAATGTGGGAACTGGATGGAAAACTTGGACATCGTACAAGTCAGATATAATATGTCCGTGCTCATAACAAAGACCAATACTTTTTTGTTTCACCCTCTTTGCCAAAAATGGGCTGGCTGCATTTGCTTTATTTGCACCAAGTATTTTCTGGAATAACCTTTCTTGTCAGTTCAGCTAAGCTGTAGGATCTGCTATTATTTATTTATATATTTATATATTTATTTATTTGTGTATCACAAACAACTAGAGCGGTTTGGAGCCCCAAGGTTTGTGTCAGGACAAGACTGCTGAACTTGCAGGATCGGAGAAATATATATATATCCCTGTCTCTGCAAGGACCTTTCTTCCAGAACTTTCCAGATGCTTCAGATCAAAAGGCATTTGGTGGAGGAGGTGGAGGTGGTGGTGGAGGAGGTGGTCCGGGTGGTGGTGGTGGGTGGGCGTGGGGGGTAGACGCGCACTCGACTGAGACGAGCCTCTCGCTGTCCTCCGCTTCCCCTCTGCAGTGGCAGCAGCCGTTCTGAAGACGGATCCGAGCTGACAGGATTGAACCCCAGTCACTTCACCGCACCGCACCGCACCGCTCGACAAGCACGACAAGGGCCACTGTCCTCTCTCCTCCTCCTCTTCCTCCTCCTCTTCATCCTCTGACGATTACTTCTTCTCCACCTCCTCTTCCTCCTCCTCCACCTCCTCACCTTCTGGCACAGATCTTGGACTTTGCCTGACATCAGAGGAAGAGGATGAAATGGAGCATAGGCAGGCTTTAGTCAGGCATCACAGTGATTATAGCAAAACTGTCAGTTAGTGATGAAATACTGGTGCTCTCTGCTACACAACATCACCTGTGGCTCAGTAGCCCTCTTTTACACAGTTGTCACGGTAAATGAGTGGGAAGTATGAGTATATACGGAAAGAATGAGAACATAACAGTTCAATTACAGAATACAGTCTCTGGTCAGGTTTAGCTAATTAGCATGTCCATTTAGCACATCTATATAACAAACATTACTTTTCACCTCACAGTGCACAATAAATATATATCAAACACCTATTTAACTGCATTTGTCTATGGTAGTACTCTATAGTGTAACGACATGTGCATTTCCCCAATTAGGGACCATCATTAAAACACAGACTTGTTATCTAGTTGATCCTAATGGTGCTAGTTACACAGATAACAACTGTAAACCCACTACTAATTATGTCAATCTCTAGATCGTAATTCTGACATCTCAAGGGATGTAGAGGTAGAAACATACTGAATCATTTGAAGCAATAATTTTCTACAATGTTACGTAATTTGCGTGTCTGCTTTTGATGGACTACTTGCCATAATTTTAATGACCACACACTTGCCCTGAGAGGATTCAATTGTGCCATACAATCGTGTCAATTGTAGTTAATTATCGTGACAAATGTCATATCTAGCTTCAGCTATTTTGTCATTATAAAACAATATTATCTCCGTGTTACTAATCAGGCAACAAAAAATGCATTAACATGCTGCAGGACTCTGATGTCTGAAGCACTAAATGGGCTAACTAGGGCTATTTAAATGCGGAAAAAGGCACCAATTCCCCACTAGAACCATCCCTTCCTGCTGGATATAAGGAGAGATATGTACCAAAAAAAAAAATCATGTTCTGGATGGAGCTTCTCTTCTCACAGTCTCTAAAAAGTACAGATGAGCTCTCTTGTCACGGGCGGTTGCCTCCCAGCTCAAAGAGGCCACGCAGAGTGCTTCCTCGGGCACCCCGACCCTGCCTTTACCCCCCCTGCTGCCCCCCCCCAACACACTGCCCCCTTCCACCGCTCTGGTTCTCCGGGGGCCCCGGCACTCTCTCCATCCATCCATTATTTAAGGCCTGCCGCGGGGGTGATCCCGACCCCAGCGCGCCTGCACACCAGCCAGCTCCCGCACACACACACACTCACAGGCACACACACACTCTCTCTCTCTCTCTCACACACACACACACGCACACACATGCACACACACACACACTCACACACACATACTCACACACGCACGCACACTCACACACACACACATACAGGCACACAGTTAACATTCTCCAGCCGCTAGCCCCTGTGCAACAGAGCTTAGCAGCCCAGTCGAAGGTGTGTTTTTTTAACGTGCGCAAACGTGAATGGCGAGCTTGTTCTGCACCTTTTGTGTGTTTTTGTAAGTGCCTGCACCCGGTGATGGCATTGCATGCTGTGCGTGCAATCTGTCGGAGTCGTTAAGGGGTGCAGGGCCACACTGTGCGCTGTTTATGTGGCCATCTTTTCACCTTCCCTCTTTCCTTTTTCTTTTTTTTTGGTACTGATGTTCTGACACATCAGGGAAAGCGGAGTTGCACGGCTAGATGCAGGCCACAGAACTAAACACAAGCAAGCACACACACATACAGACACACACATACATGCACACACACACACACACACACACACACATATACGCACACACACACACACACACACACACACACATATACGCACACACACACACACACACACACACACACACACACACACACACACACACACACACATAAACACACACACACACACACACACTCTTGATGTTTCTTCATTTCTTCCTCCATCTGTCTGCCTGTCGACAATAAAACATTCAAATCGCGGCGACAGGATCTCTGTTAGCATCATTAGCTATGTATGACTGAGGAGATGCGCTGTCGAGAGCACAGAGACATTTGCTGAAAAAAGCTCCCCAATCCCAATTAGAAGCAAATTCATTAAGTCTGCGGAAAAGAGAAAAGCTAAATTATCTTTTATACTCATTAGATATTATTAGTCATGCAGTTCAGACCTTGCCTGCAAGCAAATGTCTGATTGGTACGGCTTGCTGAGATTTGTGGAGTCAGTCGACTGTAAAATAACAAAGAAGACTCCACTGAATTTAATGTGATAAGGACTTGCTTTTCAGAAACAACACAAGAGATTTGGGGGTCAAAGATTTTTGCTGAGTAAAAAGAACTTAACCACCCAGCCTATTTGCATTAATTAATTAGCGACATTTCCGAGTTTTTTTTGTTGTTTGTTGTCCCACAAACAGACTTCTTATGTTAAAAAATGTTTATGATTTGATATATATGTGTGTGTGCAGTCATGCAGTTGCTTAGATCCTTAATAGCCCTGTGTACCTAGCAGTGTAGCAACAAGAAGGAGGGAAAATTATTAAAAAATAGACCTCTTTAAGCAGTAATGACCCCACACATCGACGGTATTCAGAAATCTACCCTGTGGTTTCACTGTCCGTGAAAAACCATCTGATTTAAATGTTAATTTCTGTCATCGTCTAATTAAAAGAGCATCTAGCTCTCTCTTCTCTTCCCTTCTCTTCCCTTCCCGCTCTCTCTTCTTTTCTTTTCTTTTCTTCTTCACCTCCATGCACACGCACGTGTGTCTCTGACCCCGGAGGCAGAGCACTGCAGATAGCTTGACAATTGACACCCGTCTCACAGCAAGCTCGTTCAAACCTTTGCCATTTGCACGGCCGGAATTTAATCAGCCAATTTCCTCACCAAATGCCATTGAGGAAGGCTGCCAGGTTCATATCCTGTCTTAGTTACCGACCCGTCGTCTATGTTTCTGCTGTCTGTTATAACCTCTCACATACTTACTGTGAGAGGGTATATAAATAATGGGATTTTATGGAAACATTTAGCTTACACCTTGGCGAACTGAGTTTCCTAGCACATTAAAACATGGGTGTGTGTTTCTAAATGCTAGTATCAAAAGTAGACCCGTTCAGATGCCAAATACTCAAAAAACCTTTGGGTGTGAGTTAAAGACGTCGAGTAAGTGAAGCCGGAACTGCACTCACTAAGCTTTTCTCATGCTTTATTGAAACATTTATTGCAGCATGTAGCGAAGGGGAGAAGTCACCCCACCAGGATTCAAACCCAGGTCTCCAGGGTACCAAACTTGAGCTTTTTGACCAGAACGCCAAAGAGCCAGGCTCGTTGGTATGGCAGTCAGAGCACACCCACAACCCTAGTGATGTCACTCCGTCACACAGCATGTCCTATGTTACACAAAAGCGACTCACCATCAGGCCATCTTCAGTGCGTTTTACTGTTTCTAATGACCATGCAGGGCTAGGCTAGAGTATGAAAGTAATCAGACATGCAGATGCAGTCCAGGCCTCACAAGAAGTTTTTGCCATTCAAATTATTCAAACAGGCAATTATTTGCACATTTCCTGAGAACACTGTTGATTGGTTGGGCTTTTCCAGCTGAAGCCAATGTGTTTACCATTTCCAGAGCCAGGCCTGTGTCAAAAACACAAGACTTTTTTTAAAAGCACACTAACACGAACCAGACAGTAGAGTACGAAAGGCCTTGATGAGCAATTGACAGAATTGGACAAAAAAAAAAGTGTATCGGATTACAGTCATTACAGGACTGCCCCTTTAAGTGTGGTTGAAAGAGGGAAAAACATCATCAGCATTTGCCTATTCTGCATTAATTCTGCTGATCTCAGAGGAAGGAGGCCTCCATTACTGTCAGAGTGAACTAATCTATGCAAATGAGGCCCTCCAGTTAATGCATAATGCCGTTGATTAACACGTGCTTGACATTTCTGCACTGATCCGCAATGACAGGCCAGCGTGGCAGGGCCATCGACTCATGCCTCTTGAAGTGTGATTATTTAGCGGTCCCATTCTAGTTTATGGATCGCTCAATGTTGTAAGTATGTTTGGTTGACGCCTGTTTGGTCATTGGTGTGTTGTGTGAGGGAGCAAAGGGAGTGGGTGAATGGGTGTGATGCATTCCTAACAGGAGCGCAGCCAGAAATCATAACAATGGGTGAGCCCAGAAAACAATCAGGTGGGCCTAGCCTAAAACACATAGCTTATTTTTATTACTAAAACAGTCAATCAAACTTATAGAGCAATCCGATTGGGTGCACCTAATTGACAAGTGGGTGGGCACAGGCCCATCCCAGCCCACCCGTGGCTACGCCTATAGTTCGTAAGGGGCTTTGGGTGCTCTGCTGGTTGGAAAAGCGCTACATAAATGCTAAGTGCTATTTATGAGTCCTCTTGAGTGGCAGGCCCACACAAACATGCCTACTTCTCCATTGGCCAGCCAGCACTCACCTAGCCCTAACCCTAACCCTAGCCCTAGCCCTAAGCCTAGCCCTAAGCCTAGCCCTAACCCTAACCCTAGCCCTAGCCCTAGCCCTAAGCCTAGCCCTAAGCCTAGCCCTAACCCTAACCCTAACCCTAACCCTAACACTAGCGCTAACCCTAACCCTAGCCCTAACCCTAAACCCACAAACAAACATCTGATATTAAAAATCCACAAACAAACATCTGATATTAAAAATCTTTATGGTTTGGTGTGTGTGTGTGTGTGTGTGTGTGTGTGTGTATGTGTGTGTGTGTGTGTGTGTGCAGTCATGCAAGTTGCTCAGATCCTTAATATTCCAGTGTATCTACTGGTTTAATAACAAGAAAAGCTATTTAATAAAAAATAGACTGATTTCTACTAAGTATTATACTAAGTCATCCAGGTAGAACTACGTTTAAGCTAACATTTCCTGTAAAGTGTACCCCAACACAGAGAGAGGGTGAGCGTGCATTAAGCTGTGGGTCATGCAGGGCGGTGTGACCTCGTCCCCTGAGTGCTGGGAAATGTAATTGCAAATGTCACACTTCAAGGACCTCATTTAGGTGATCTGCCGCTGTTAAAAAAAGGGGAGCCATTTAGAAAAAAAATACTATTCATTGACAAGACAGCCACCTTTAAAAATGGTGAAATCCTGCTCCATTGTGCCTGACAAAGCACTCGAAAGAAAAGTTGGAGGAAATGACTGTATCTGAACAACATCCCTGCTAGAAATCTGAGGATTGTTTTTGTCAAATTGTTATACTGGACTGGGCAAACAAGTGACAGTTTTTGTTTGCAAGATATTTATTATTCTTCAGAATATTAAAAATACTCAGTTTATAAAGCTTAAAATATCATCAACATATAAAACACATTTAATCTAATATGAATGCCTGGAAACAAAATGGGGGAGTGAGTGCCAAGTGCTTGTTGAAATCTTAGAGCAAGCAGTGATGCCCTGGAGTTAGGAACTCGAAATTACCTAAATCAATTGGCTAGGACTCTCTCTCTCTCTCTCTCTCTCTCTCTCTCTCTCTCTCTCTCTCTCTCTCTCTCTCTCATTTTCTTGGGGGGCTATGAAAATATAATGAAAGGTAGTAGGATCACTCTAAATGCAGACTAATATCATACTAATTGCTAACATTAGTGCTACTACAAAAACTGTGGGTGCGCGGTGCCAGAAAATGTCAAGGTCTTGGCAGCATTGCCAGGGCAGTGCTGATAATACACGCCTTCATTTTCTCTACAAGTGGCTCTGGACAGAAGTACCTGAGGAATAATTGAATCTAATGCTCATCTAGAAGATGTCTGACAAGCTCTTAATTCGATTGGGAAATCTACAATGTTTACAGATATTAATAAATGTCTGAAAAGACAGAAAAGACTCAATAAATGTGTTCACGACTGCACAGTTTAATAAACAGCAGTAACCTTGATGTATTTACAATAAATGTAGTCCCAAAGAAAAATATGACACATTTATACATGAAATGCATCCTTCTGAAAGGCTATGCCAACATGTTTCTACTCATCATAGGGTATTGTTGTTGACACGTTTTGTTTGATCCTGGGACTACAAACAAGTATGCTTGGCACACACGTGTGTGTGAGTATGTTTTTCAGTGTGTGTGTGCACATGTGTATGTGTGTGTGTCTATGTGTTTGTGTGCATGTGTGCGTGTGTATGTCTGTATATATGTGAGTGTGTGTGTGTGCATGTATGTGTGTGCGTGTGGTGTGTGCATGTGTTGTATAAGATAGAGGAGCATGCTGTGTGTGTGTGTGTGTGTGTGTGTGTGTGTGTGTGTGTGTGCATGTATGTGTGTGCGTGTGGTGTGTGCATGTGTTGTATAAGATAGAGGAGCATGCTGTGTGTGTGTGTGTGTGTGTGTGTGTGTGTGTGTGTGTGCGCATGTGTTGTATAAGATAGAGGAGCATGCTGAGCCCCAGGTGCTAAGCTGAGTTACTGACCACACACATGACATGCCCACAGGGCAGCTGTAGCACACACACACACACACACACACACACACACACACACACACACACACACACACACACACACACATGTGCTACCCCCCACTCTGCCAGTGAGCACAGCATCCAAGCCTGGCAGAATTAATCACCCCCCCCCTCTCTCTCACTCTCTCTCTCTCTCTCTCTCTCAGTCTCTCCCGCCCTCTCTTTCTTCCTTTCTCTTCTCTTGATCTCTTCCTCTCAATGTGTTTTTTTCCTTTTCTTTTCTTCCTCTCATTCTTCTCTCTAACAATCAGCCCACCTCACTCCCCAATGCTCTTTTCTCTCCCCTCCATCTATCTATTTCTCAAACCTGTCTCCCTTCTCCCTACCCCCCACCCATTCTCTCTCTCTATCTCTTTCTCTGTTTCTCTCTCACGCTCTCCCTCTTCCCCCACCTCTCTCTGTCTCTTTCTCTCTGTCTCTCCATTTCTCTCTCTCTCTCATCTCTCCATCTCTATCTCCCCCTACCCCTCTCTGTCTCTTTCCATCTCTCTCTCTCCATTTCTCTTTCTCTCTCTCACGCACACCCTTTCTCCACCTCTAGTTAGTTCTCCTCTTTCCCTTTTCCTGTGTTCCTTACCTCTCTCTCTCTCGCTCCTCCGCATAGAATCTCTTTCTTTTCTCTCTCTCTCTCATCCATTTCCCCCTCCCTCTCTCTATTTCTCTCTTTTTCTCTCATCTTCTTCATCCTCTCTTCCCCCCTCTCCTTTACACACAGTCACTCTATTCCTTCTTTATTCTTCACCCAGTCTTTCTCTCTTTCCTTCATTTTTTTCTTTCTTTCTGTCTTTCTTTCTTTCCATCTGTCCTTCTCCCTTTTTTCCTTGTGAGCCCCATTTCACAGATAAGTGAACATTTGCATTAGGTGGTGTGTGCAGAGTGGGCCTGGTGTGGTCTGATGTGGTGTGGTGTGGTGCAGTGTGGTATGGTGTGGTGTGGGAAGGTGCGGTGTGGTGTAATGCAGTATGGTGTGGTGTGGAGTGGTGTGGGGAGGTGCGGTGTGGTGTAATGCAGTATGGTGTGGTGTGATGTTGTATGATATGGAGTGGTATAGGGAGGTGCGGTGTGGTGTGGTGTGGTGTAATGCAGTATGGTGTGGTGTGGTGCAGTGTGGTGTAATGCAGTGTGGTGCAGTGTGCAGTGGTGTAATGTTGTATGATATGGAGTGGTATGGGGAGGTGCGGTGTGGTGTGGTATGGGGAGGTGCGGTGTGGTGTGGTGTGGGGAGGTGCAGTGTGGTGTGGAGAGAGCCGCATGGAAATGTCCTTTCAAAGGCCGAGCTGCATGCGTGCCTTCCGTGCCGTGCAACAGATCCGTGTAAACACGAAAGGACTGGGCAGTGCTGAGGGCCAGCACTGACACACACACACACACACACACACACACACACACACACACACACACACACACACACATGCACAAACATACACATGCATAAACACATGCACACACACCTACTCATGCACAAACAACCACACAAATACATCTACAATTCCATAAACAGACACACACACACACACACACACACATGCATGCACACACACAGAAACATACCACAAGCACAGTGTACTGAAAGATACACATACATAAACACAAACATACGCCAAACATTTATACACTCAAACACTCACTCACACACAGATGGGCACACACACACACACACACACACAGACACACACGCACACACATCTGTGTGTACATTTCTCAGTGTCAACACAAGAGTGAAGGGCGGTAGGGGTGCTTGTGTATTGGGCTGTGCAAACTGTTCCTGATGTAATATGAATCGAACACGTGTTAATATAAATTATTTGTCTGCGCAGGCATAATGAACGAGGCTGTGGTGGCGGGTGCAGACCCCCCACTCTCCTCTATACTGCTTGCCTACATCAACGGCGAGGGCCCGCACACACACACACACGCACACACACACACACACACATACATACACGAGCACAGACACCTATTTATAGACGCACAAACATACCTACTCATGCACACAAATACACACAAACACACACTCATACACATGCACACACATACACATGCACACACATACCACATACATGCACAAATGCACACACACCTATTCGTACAGTCACAAACACACCTACTCATGCACCCAAATGCACACAAACACCCACACACACATACACATGTACAGTACACACACTGTAACAAACACACACGCGCACACACACTTTTCCATACACACCTTCATATACACACACAGACTGGATGTGCGTTGTTGACCTCCCTGAAATGAGTTTCTGCAGGTTGGGAGGTCTGCTAACCCTGTCTTCTCCCGACGACACTTACACAGCAGCCCAACTCGACCAGGGGCAGACAAAGTGGATTCAGAAAGTAAAAGTCCTGCCATGTATTCCTTCTACCTGTGCCCTCAACACAGGTGATTTCACTAAGTATCTCATCTACCTATAGGATCAGCTGCTTCAGTAAATTGGCTGGAACAAATATGTAGCAATATGACTTTTACTTTCTGAACCTGTGATGTCCACCTCTGAACTCAACAAGTAGCCTAGCCTAGCACAGACCACCAGGCCAGCTCACTCCAGCACACAGAGCGAACAGAGCGGGCAGTGAGTGGTGGTGGGCCGTGCAGAAAGGGGGGGGAGAGGACATGGGGGGGCTGATAAATTGATATGTGATGCCACTTGGGCTGAATTATGGAGCCTGCTAACGCCAGAGGGTTGAGTGCATTTGCACTGAAATGAAAAGGAAGGAAGGGTGAGTGGTGTTTAGTTGCATGGTGTGTGTGTGTGTGTGTGTGTGTGTGTGTGTGTGTGTGTGTGTGTGGTCATGCATGCCTGTGTGTGTGTGTGTGTGTGTGTGATTGGGTGTACATTTGTGTGCAAGTAAGTGTGTGCATTTACGTCTGTAGAACATTTGGGTGTGTGTGTTGTGTCTGTACATTTCAGTATACTGCATATGTGTGTGAATGTCTTTCTGTGAGTGTTGGTGCGTGTTTTGTGTTCACATTTCTATATGTCTGCAAATCTGTATGTCTGTGTATGTTCATGTGTACATTTGTGAATGTCCGTGTCTATGTGTGTGTGTGTGTGTGTGTGTGTGTGTGTGTGTGTGTGTGTGTGTGCGTGAGAGCAAAAGTGGGAATGCGAGAAAATGAAAACATGAGCAGCGGAGAGAGGAAATGAAAAGGCATGTGAGACAGAGTGAGAAAGAGAGATAAAGAAAAATAAAAGACACACACAAAGACACACACACACACAGAACGTGAGAGAAATCGAGAAAGAATAAGAGAGAGAAAGAGTGTAAGGGAGAGAGAGAAAGACAAAGAGAGCGAGAGAGACAGAGAGAGAGAGTAAGAGTGAAAGAGAGAGATAAAGAAAAATAAAAGACACACACACACAGAATGTGAGAAAAATCGAGAGAATAAGAGAGAGAGAAAGGGAGAGAGAGAAAGAGGAAGAGAAAGTGAAAGACAAAGACAGTGAAAGAGAGAGATAAAGAAAAATAAAAGACACACAGAATGTGAGACAAATCGAGACAGAATAAGAGAGCGAGAGAGAGTGAGGGAGAGAGAGTGAGTGAGGGAGAGAAAGAGAAAGAGAAACACAAAGAGAGTGAGAGAGAGTGAGATAGAGAGAGAGTGAGGGAGAGAAAGAGAGAGAGAAACACAAAGAGAGAGAGAGAGATTTAGGAGGAGAGAGAGTGAGGGAGAGAAAGAGAGAGAGAATCACAAAGACAGTGAGAGAGAGTGGGGAAGAGAGAGGGTGAGGGAGAGAAAGAGAGAGAAAGACAAAAAGAGAGACAGAGAGAGAGAGAGGAGGGGGCAGGAGAGGGCAGCGAGCGATATTGTGGTGTGTGACCTGTTGCCAGGAATGTGGCGAGGACAGCTCTCTTTCCTGAGGCTACTCCGGCACAGCTGGACGGCATTTCCCCGAGAAATCAGAGAGTCCTGGAGGTGTTTCCGCCAACACCGCGGCACCGCTCGGCCTATCCAAACACGGCCAGGAATTCGCTTAATCCTATTGACTCGCCGCTGGTTCGGGTTACCTTATATAACTAACACATCGCTCACTCACTCGCTCGGTCTCGGTCGCCGAGAGGGATGTAGTGGAGGAGAGAAATGCAAGTAAACGGAGTTTACCCACCTCTCAAGTTTCACAAAAAAGAGTTTATCCACCTCTCAACAGAGATTACTCACCTACCTATACAGTTTTATTCACCCTGTAATAGAATTTATGTACCAAACACGATTTACAACATTCCAAAATCACACTATGTCATCTATATGTACACTAGAGACCACTAACATGCACTGGGACTCTTCAAACATGTTTTGCATGTCAGTTTATTGTGTAAAACATCTTGTGACGCACCGTGCATCCACTGCACCGTGATCACCAAATTCATAGTTTACCCACCTCTGATTTTACCACTACACCCCTGCTCACCGACACTACATTACAACTGCGGCAGCATGCATGTGTTAGTCAGTCCTCCTCCGGAAAATGTCAACTTAACACAATGAGACAATAAAGAGCAACAGGCTGTTCTTTTGTGTGGTGGGGAGGGTGGGGGAGTTTCTGGAAAAGTAGCTTAACTTGCCAATTTTAGCATGATTGTTTTTGTACGGATTGGGCATGATTTGTGTTTTTCTGAGGCTATTTTAACAATGGCCGTGTTGATATGGTTTAGCAGTATTGTGGTTTACATGCTATTTGGGTGTTTTATTTGGTGTCCTACAAGTCAAATTAGGTTTATTGGTGTAACTGGTGGTGTGACCACAAGGCAGGCAGCTAACACCTAATACTAACTACTATCAGCCCTTTATTTTGCATTTTTTAACTTTTAGGTAGCACTTTGTACATCATTTGTTAAGCATTAATCTTACTGATTCCTCATCAGTAAATCATTTTTAAACATATCTACAAATGTTGAAGCAGACAGAGATGATGACAGACAGATAGAAAGGCAGAAAGACAGTAGGCAGAGAGACAGATTACAGATTGCAGCATAAAGACAGCCAAATAGGCATACAGACAGACACCAGACAGGTGGATGTAGACATTTTAAAAATGATTTACTGATAAAAAGTTGAAGTAAGAAAAACAGTGTACAAATGATTATTAAAGTGTTAAATATTAGTTAACAAATGCATAATAAACGCTTCATAGGAAGTACTTATGTTGTTACCAGCAGTCACAGTCTTAATGCTTAGAATGTAAACAATCTGTTCAAATGTCATTAACTACAGTGCACTAGCTATAGTTAAGGTAAGCAGTTGGGTTTGGTGAAGGTGTTGTTTAGTGAACTATTCAAAAGAACAAAGCGTAATTTGACCACACTGTCTAAAAAAGTCTTAGAATAACCAATAGAAGGGTCACCAATCTGTCATAATGCTTGATGACATCAATGTAAAGCTGAATTAGAAAATGATTCATATTTTCTAATTTTAACATTGTTGTACATCTGCATGGAAACACATTTGAAACTCACTCTTTTCTACTGGCTTGTTTGTCAGTCCAAAATAGAATTACTATAATTTGAGAAATCAAGAGCTGATCATTAAACTGAATTCCCAATGGCAAGAAGCTCTAAACTATCTTTGGTCGGCTCGGTCTCTTTCTCTGTAGCTCAGATTTAATCAGTAAATATTAACTTGAGCACTAGCCCTGACATATCAGCACGCTACACTGCACTACAAAACTCCAAACATCCAATTAACTCTCATTGTGAAATCACCTGACAGACTTCTGTGCAACAGCAACCTTCTTATGTGGGTTGAACTTGGTGAAGTGCAGGGCTTGCTCAACACACACAAAAACAAACAAAGAACAAACAAACAAAAAACGCCCAAAAAACAAAATGCCACTGTTTTACAAAAAAGCCTACCAGAAGCAACCACCAGCACTGTGGCAGATAAACCCTGCCACTTACTCTCTCTCTTTTTTTCTCTCTCTTCCTCTCTCTTTCTTTCTCTCCCTTCCTCTGCCTTTCTCTATCTTCCTCTCTCTGCCTTTCTCTCTCTTCCTCTCTCTCTGCCTTTCTCTCTCTTCCTCTCTGTCTCTCTCTCTCTCTCCTCTGGCCAACTCTGCACATTTCCCGGGTTATGAGCGAAGGCTTCCTCCTTATCTATTACAAGCAGGTGTGGAAGAGTGGAGGAGAGAAGCAGGGGTGTAGGAGTGTGTGTGTGTGTGTGTGTGTGTGGGGGGGGGGGGGGTGTATTCGGGGGGCGGTGGGGGTCCTGCTGGAGTGACCGGTAGAGCGGACACTGATAAGGACTGTACTAGGCTCGGGGAGCAACACAGACAGATGCACGCATGGAACAGTGTCAAACCGCAGCCAGTCCCCTCACCTCTTGCTGTGTGTGTGTGTGTGTGTGTGTGTGTGTGTGTGTGTGTGTGTGTGTGTGTGTGTGTGTGTTTGTCTGTCTGTCAGTCTGTTTTAGTGTGTGTGTGTGTGTGTGTGTGTGTGTTTGTGGGCATACATATGTGTGTGTGTGTGTGTTAAGCAGGGTGTGTGTG
Source organism: Setipinna tenuifilis (assembly GCA_030347295.1). NCBI lineage: Eukaryota > Metazoa > Chordata > Actinopteri > Clupeiformes > Engraulidae > Setipinna > Setipinna tenuifilis. The sequence continues at coordinate 8,261,883 of CM059287.1, read as the reverse complement.
TATCTTTGGGGATGAAGGAATGGAGATGTTATTTGGAGATAAGCTGCGATGTCTACGTTTCGGCCCCAGATTGAGGGTTTATCTGTCCGGTTGTGAATGTGCATGATGTGATGGAATAGACCTCTCTCTCTTTCTATCTGTCTCTCTCTCTCTCTCTCTCTATCTTTCTCTCTCTCTCTCTCTCCATGTGTCTCTCTCTCTCTCCCTCTCTTTCTTTCTCTCTCTATCTCTCTCTCTCTCTATGTACCTTCCATAGGCCTTCAATGCCAACTGGTGGGGTGGTGGTGGTTGGTTCACTCTGTACCAGTGAAACTGAATGAAGCAGCCCAGCCCAGCCCCTCCCCGCACACACACAGACACAGACACATACAGATACACACACACACACACACACACACACATCCAAACACAAACTTTTCTCTCTCACCCCCAACCCCCCACGCACACACACACAAAACTCTCTCTCACACACACACACACACACACACAAACCTACTCAGTCAAAACCCATCTTGGGCTGTCGGTGTTATTATGTACTTACATGTATGTACTTATGTATTTTGCCACTTTGACCCTGGCTCAGACCATCACCAACATCAACTGACACAGTGTATTCTTGGTTGCAAAGCTTAACCTGTCTTATGACTGCAGTCATGAGTATGTACAAATATTTATGGATACCATTACTAAACTTTATGAAGGCATATAACGATTTATGAGTGTGTTTATAGAGTGTTATGAATACAAGCTTCATAGAAAGTGGTACCGAAACCACTTACTGATAATATATGCTTTTGTCCAACTATATGACTCATACAGTTATGTGATCTGACAGTGTCAGCTCACAAAGATACAATTTTCCCTCACTGGGAACTTATCTGTGCTTTAATCCTTATATCCAAGAAAGCACTGTCATGACAGCCATTGTTATAGGCCAAAGGTCAAATTCTCTCATCCCCAACAAAGGACACACTGAGATATTATTATTTAAGTTTTAGATTTAAAAAAAGAAGTGTGTTAACCCCATCAGCCAACAGATGGCAATCATTGATGCTGTTCGGAAAACGCTTCGTCGATTCCTCAGGTCACAGTGGGGGTTTGTGAAGAGCAAGCCCAAGCTGATGATTATATTTAATTAAGTTCAATGTGACTGTGAGGCTATGGATTTCTGCCTGCCTTTTCTTTCTCCCCTCTGGTGTGTGACAATAGCGGCCCCAGTGTTTCGCTCAATAAGTCCCCAGCCAGGGCACACCGTAACATAATGGTCTATGGTGCATAACCACAGAGCCTCTCACTGGCTGCCCGTGGTGACATATTATCTTTCCTTGTTTTATTATGGATCTATATACACGTGTGGATTGAATCTCAAGTAGAATAGTTCATTAGTATAGTATAGCATAGTATAGTATAATACAGTACAGGGAAGTATAGTCTAATTTATCACATAGCTATATGGGTAGTTTACAATACAGATTGTGTGCAATGGGCATAAACACATACTCAGATGTCTACATTCTACAATCATATCTCTGATGACAGCATAAGTACATTTACATTGGAATGTTAATTTTATATGAAAATATAATACATTTGAAATATGATACA